>VDFB02353493.1:367064094-367154144 GCA_007258455.2 Sequoia sempervirens | reverse complement strand
CCATGTCATTTCACTTGTTACATGTGGTTGGTGATTTGCTAGGTCATGATGACTTTGGGATTGCATTATTTAATTGGATTTTTAGGTTAGACAATATCACTAATATTATGACTAGATGTAATTTATCAAATTAATCTAATTTTTAAGGTCACTTGATTTGGTTTGGGATCAAATAAAGAGCTAGATTTAATAATACATGTCAATTGTATTATCATTGAAAATTTCTTATTTTAAGATGAAAGAAATATAATTGTAAGTAAATGAATTTAATAAAGATAATTATTGTCTAATGAGTGAATTTAATTAAGAAATTTAAAAAATGAGAAAATATTAAAGTAGATAGAATATTTAAAAATTTGAACTCAAGTTTGAATAAGGATTAAAGCAAGGAAATCAATTGAAAAATGGAAAAAGAATAGTTTATTGCTAAATAAATAAATAATAATAAAGCATGGTGATAAGATTTTGAAGAGTAAATGGCAAGAAAAGCTGGAAAAGATAGTAAAAGCATAAAACGTACTTTTGTACAGTTGGAAACTGGTCTTGAACAGGCAACTTGTTAATTTTGTTGATTTTTGTGTTTTCAAAAGCTTATCTTGGATGGGCTCAAGAGATTTCTACGGATCATCTTAGATATTTTTTTAGTTAAAAAAAAGAGAGGGGTTGCAGTGGATGGAACTACGAATGGAATTCAAAGGAACTGGGTATGAATGTTCTAGAAGAGAAGATAGCCGAAAAAAATTAAAAAAATTGAAGATGGAAAATAAAATTTGGGGGTTGGAAGAAGGGATTGTATTTAGGAAATTGTTTTGAAAGAACAGAGGGTTGCGAACGGATGGTTGATCTTGGCATCAAATCTCCAATGTGGTTAAGCTTTAAGGTCCAAGTTAGCGTGATTTTTTTCTTTGTGTGACTTCTCGTTAAGGAAAATAAGTTCTATTGCTCTTGTTGGTAGAAAACGAATACTGGTTGTTGGATGTTGCTTGTTTGTGATTTATATATAGTATATGAATTTGGTAGGGTATCCTTAGATTTTGATGTCCTCAATCGTCCCAATTAACCGATCTCATGATTTCCAGTAATCTAGCTATTAAATACTCTTTTGGTTAGTTATTGCAAACTTATTGAGGTTCTATTTTGATTTACTTGTATTACTACTGGTTGCGTTTTAGACTCAATTAAAGCTGGATTGTTTTCGACCTGCGTTTGTTTGGCTCTACCCTTTTGTTTTGGTCTAAGGTTAATATTGGAAATGAATGGCACGACGCTTACTCACAGCCATCCATTTGGTACTCCAAAGTGCTTGTGGTTAAGGAATTGACACCCTGATCTTATGTAGGCAGTTAGGTATGGCTGAAGTCTTGCATGATTGTCGCCTCCTTTCACCCTGGTTCGTTACTTTTCTGTGCACTAAGTTGATGCCTTGTGATTTATTTTAAATACTACTCTTTAAAGCCTTGCTGCCTACCTAGATATTTGGTTTATTGCCCTTAGGGTGTGGTGATATCAAGCTTTGGTCTATAGTTGTAAATGGATGGGCCTATCCTTTGGTCCGCCTTGGTTACTATGATTCCAATAAATATGCATGACTAAAGATTATGCACTATGCTTAAGATTGTTATTTGCGCTTCTAGTCGGTATTAGATACATACCATGATGCTTGGATTTCGATATAGAATCATTGCAATTTGATAATCAAAATTTATACTCTGTGCCTTTTCGGTATCCTGTGTTCAAATACTATGTGTTGTGCCAAATCTTGTCGGATATGCTTACGGTTGAAAAATGGGTCATAGATATATATATTGTGATGATGTTGTATTTTGCTAGAAATTCAATTTACAGATCATTCGGTGATTCTTCATAAACTTGTTATCCTGTCACAGCCACGCACTTGAACATAATAGGAAGTTTAGAGGTTTAAATATCTATCTGATTTCTTTGGCAGCCTGTCACAGCCACACACCTGAACATATAGGATGTTTAAAGGTTTATATAATCTCTCTGATTTCATTGTCAACCTATCTCAGCTACGGCGCTTGGACATAACAGGAAATTAAAAAAAAAAAAGTTTAAATAATCTCTCTGATTTCATTGTCAACCTGTCTCATTTGCAGTGCTTGAACTTAATAGGAAATTTTAAAGATTTAAATATCCTGCTTGTTTCTTCTGACAATCTATCGCAGTTCCAGCACTTGAAAATAAAATATTGTCAATTACTAACATAATAGAGAGCTTTCTGTTGATTGTGCTGAAGATTAATTTCTAAACTTCAAACTTGAGTGCGTCTCTGGAAACTCGCCATCAAACAAAAATGTGTCAAGTTCAAAAAAAATAAGTTATACATTATTTCTCTTTCTCATAAGTCATTTACACCTCTCCTTTCTCCTACCCTTCAGCCTTGTGGATTACATTTGGGATTTGATAATAATGCAAGTAGATGGCGATAATTCCAAAGTCCAATATCCACTTTCTAATATACTTGGCAACCTGTTACAGTTACAACATTTAGAGTTGAAAAATTGTATTTCTAACAGCGAAATTCCTATAAAATGCATACATTTATGTGTACCTTAGTTTTAGAAAAGAATAAAAGATTTGGTAAAACATAGAGTTAATAAATGATCAAAATGAATAGAGAAAATAATAACTTTTGCAACATGTTTTTAGATGAAATAATTGATGCTAAACAAGTTATGGGATAATTTGTCTTCATTAAGTTAATGATAGGAATTTAATCAGTATACTTTGAGTCTTAAAAGTAGTTATAGTTTATGGTTGAAATATTGAATAGAGCAGATTGTGAAGGATTATACATTTAATTGTTCAGTGTTGATACTTTGTGAACATATATGCTTGGAGTATTGGTATCATGGGTATGTTATTAATTTTATAGTTATTTTGTCTTCCAAATGAATTATGTGGCTAGGATAGAGAGTGATGTGAAAAGTGAAAATATTGTCTCTTTCTTAATGATTGAGTGGATTTATTTTCGTATCAAGTTGTGCTCAATTTATTGCTATTGTTCTCATGATTGTTAACCTTGTTGAAGGATGTTTATTTGCCAATTGGTAAGGGTATCTTGTAAGGAGAAGATGGAGGTTTCCTTTAGATGCCCTATTGGCTAATTTTCTTTTTATTTTGTATTGATTGATAATGTCGGCTCTATTTAAGTTTGAAGATTTCGTTTTGATGTCACTCTTATTATTATTCACTTGTCTTTTTCAATTAACATCATCTGAAGATTCTATGTAATGAGTCATACTCTAGTGTTATTTTGAAATGAAGAAATTTATGGGATAACTCTCTTATAGTCATGATTTTGAGAATGTTGGGAAACTTTGTGTTGAGTTTGTAATTGTTTTGTTGTTGAGTAGGTTGGTTTCTTTTAATTGAGGATGTGAATAGATAATTGGTGTTGTTTCCATGTTGCTGGTTTTATGAACGTGATTTACGTGCCACTGTAAGGGGTTCTTGTGAGGAGAAAATTGAGGTCTTCTGTGGAATACCTAGTTGGAGGTTTTTTGATTTTGAGTGATTATTATTGAATTAAAAGTTGATTTTTCTTTTGTGAATCTATTTCGAGGTGACACCATTGTTGATATGTGGAATGTAATTGTGTTTTAGGGTTGATTGAGTTGCGGATGGGGTTTGATGAAACTTTCTTTGTGTGGCTTTTCTGAGTTAATCTCATATTTGAGAGAAATTTTATCCTTGTGTTGGAATTATTGGGGAAAACTCTTGTTGCTTCATTTTACCCTCGTTTGTGGGTTTTCACTCTTTTTGGCTTCTAGAGGCTTGAAATGAATTGTCAGTTAATGTTCTTTCTTTATGTGCCCTTGATGTGGGAAGTGTTTTGGTATTATGATTTTGAAAAGGGTTGTATGTGAATTGTTGAGACTTTGATTATGTGTTGTTAGCGAGGTGGGTAATTCCTCACATGCTTTTATGTTGTGATTCTATGTTCAAATTATGATGGTACAACCCTTGGTTTTTATGTTTGTTGGGTCTCTAGGGAGAGTGGCTCTTCGTGGGGGTTGGCGCCTCGGTTAAGAGGAAGCGCATAGGAGAACCCACGTAAGAGTAGTATAACAAGTGATAACCTAAAAATAGAATTTAGGGGGATGGGTAGTAAAACACACAAGATAATAAATATTGGATGCCTCGTCTATGCATTAGGGTTATCATAGACTAATGATAGACTGAGAAGGCCGTGGTCAGAAAAGTCGTAACCTCGTCTCCATGAGAGGTTATCGACTTCGCATGAGCTACCCTATGGTGCCGACGCCTCAAGTAGGAGGAAGAGCCAGGAGATCCATAGATGGGTGTCAGTGCCTCAAGTTGGAGGAAGGGCTAGGAGATCCGATGAGAGCTATGCGATGACACTCTCCACTAGAAACCCTTATGCCTTGTTTCTTGTTGCCTCTGGAATTGTATTCGCATGAGCTACCCTATGGTGTCGGCGCCTCAAGTAGGAGGAAGAGATAGGAGATCCATAGATGGGTGCCGATGCCTCAAGTTGGAGGAAGGGCCAGGAGTTCCCATGAGAGCTATGCAATGACACTCTCCACTTGACACCCATTTTCCTTGTTTCCTTATTGCCTCTGGAATTGTATTCTGTTTATTATATCAGTTTGATTTGGAAATGTTTCATGATCATTCTTTGGTTACTTGTTTACTGGTTGATGCTTTGTTTAATGTGATGAGATTTATGAATTTAAGTTATTATGTTGACTCATGAATGTTGTTGATTATGTCATTGTAACCCTTGAGTTTTATGATACTTTCATATGACGTTGAGTCTTGTGGTTCGCGGTTTGGATGTTCTTGGTTGAGGTCTCTTTCTTGTCAGCTCCTTAGCATGGGGGGTGGGTCTTAAGACCCACATGGTTGGGTGGAATGTGCTAAGCACCCCATTGGGTCCCCAGTCAAGGATCGAGAGGTGCGGATTGGTGCTGTTGCGGCGACTCCAGAGTTGTATCTGTCTTGGAGCCAATTATGATACTGTGTATTCCTCTATTCATTTGCATCATGGTATCTTGTTGTATGGTTTCTGTTCATATTTGGAAACACTTTTGTATCATTGTACCTCTTGAACATTGTATTGTAATGTAACATTAAACCTTGTGTGGATATTGGCCATGGTAATTGTTATTCAATGTGTTGAGTTAATCATGTATATGTCGTATTTATGTACACAGATGGTTTCTTATCAATGAGTTATCATGTATGTGTTACATTTGTTAATGTTTACTTTTTTATGGATTATATCTTTGGCTTTTATTCTTTATTGTTGTTGTATGGAATTAAGTTCGTAATGTCTCCTTGTGTACCCCAAGGGACGTAAGTGTAAGTGAATTTGTTTAATTAAGTTTTATGACTTTTATTTAAATGAATTTTCACGTCATAACTTAATGTGCATCTCATGTATGTGAGTTTTACTTTTTTTTAAATTAATAATAAAAATTGTGTGGTAATTATTGCTTTAGTTGTCCTTTAGGGTTCGCAAGACGGGGCAGTACAATCATAAAATTAAATTACCATCATATCTGGGTCTGGATGCTCTGGTGCACCTAAACCAACCTCTAAATTCTCTGAATCAATCTACATAAACAAAACAAAGAAAATTGAAATTAGATGTAAGTCTACAATTAAAAATGATTTAATTCAATTTAATTTATAATTTTTCATATTTTAATTGTACCGTATTCTGAGGTTGTGCACCCTCTTCTCTAGGACTTGTTTGTACATGCTTGACTACAAGATGTGTCTCATGCTATAAAGAAAAATAATTTAAAACATGTATTAGCTCATATTATATATATATATTCAATTTGAAATTTAAAATTAAATTTATATTCAAAATATATAATTTGTAATTGACTTTAAATATAATAAAAAAATTAAATTACCATGATATCTAGAGCCTTCTCTGCTTGTCCTCCTAGAGGTGTAACTATGTTTTGGTTAGGGATGAAAGTCACACTAACAAAGTCCTACATGATCAAATTTGAAGCTTGAATACTTGAATTAGGTTAAAATATTGTTGGTTTATGGAGCCTCATCAGAATCGGGTTAAATTTTCCCCACTTTTATCGTCGCAGTTTCCCGCTAATTATTTAATGGGGTCAGGCATCACCCCTTGCAGGGGTTTGGGGGCAACACCCCCAAGACGGGGTCAAGGGGTAGTGTGCCTTGCAGGGTCTAGGGGTAGCACCCCTAGCATGCTCCTTGTCTCGATACAGGGCAGGGTCAAGAGGCAACGCACCCAAAACCTCTCCTGATTTTTATTATTTTATAAAGGTGTCAGGTGTTATTTTTCTATTGGATGACATAACAAACCTTAATTTTGTAACCAACATAAGTCATGATAAAAGGCTAAGAGTTTGGGTTCTGTTGATATTGTATTATAGCATTTGCTGCAGTATTGAGTTGCAAGGATTATTGGTTGCAATAGGTTCTATTTACTAGATAATAATATTGGACTCTTTGTTGGTGGACGTAGCCCAGGTTTGGGTGAATCACGTTAAATATTCTCTTGCTATTATTATTTCTATGTTTTTCATTTCTTTGTTTAATCTTCATTTACATGTAATTGATATTTTTTGCATACAATTCCTAACAAGTGGTATCAAAGCAGGTTGTGTTCGATTATCGACCATAGGAAAGTCTCATGGTTGAGTTGGAGTCTCACGGTTAAGTGGGAGAAATGGAAGATGAGGGTAAATTGAAGGTAGATAAATTCAATGGGAAAAACTATCATTTATGGAAGATGCAGATGGAGGATTATCTCTATTAGGACTTATGGAGGCTGTTGGGAGGAACAACCAAGAAACTGATAGGAATGAGTGATGAGGATTGGAATCTTTTGGATAGAAAGGCACTGAGAGCCATTCATTTATGCCTGGCATAATCGGTGGAATTCAATATTACAACAACAAAGACAACTCAAAAGTTGATGGAAACCCTAGCGAAGTTATATGAAAAACCTTCAGCTTTGAATAAGGTATTTCTTATGAAGCATTTGTTTAATATGAAAATGGCAGAAGGTGGGTCAGTTGTTGATCATTTAAATGAGTTTAATACAGTTACCAGTCAATTAACTTCTATAAATGTAAACTTTGATGAAGAAGTTAGGGCTCTTTTGATTATGTGTTCTTTGCCTAAAAGCTGGAATAGCTTGGTCATGGCTATTAGTAATTCTATTTCTGGTTTAAATACATTGAAATTTGATGATTTTGTTGGTGTTATTTTGAGTGAGGAAATTCATAGGAAAAGCTCAAGTGGAACATCCACATCAAAGAGTGTTTTGAATGCAAAAAGCAGGGGCAGAACAAAGGAGAGAGGAAATAATTTTGGAATTCTTGGGAAGTCATGAGGAAAATCAAAGGATAGAAGGTCTCAATCTAGAGATAAGAGGGATTGTTGGTACTATGGCAAGTTGGGGCATTTAAAGAAAGATTGTTGGTCTCGAAAAAATAAAGGAGACAAAAAGGAAGGCAATAAAGAGGAAAATGTGGTAAGTAATAAATTTGACGAGGATGCTTTGATTCTTTCCCTTGATAATGTTGATGATTCTTGGGTGTTAGATTCAAAGGCTTCATTTCATGCTACACCCCATAGAAGTTATTTTCTTGACTATGTCTAAGAGGATTTTGGGCTGGTTTATTTGGGAGATAAAAAACCCTGTCAGATTGTTGGAAAGGGAAGAATCAAGATTAAGTTGCAGAATGGGAATCATTGGCTACTACATAAGGTAAGGAACATTCCAAAGTTGAAAATAAATTTAATTTCAGCAGGGCAACTAGATGATGAGGGTTGTGTTACATTTAGTGATAAAAATTGGAAGGTTATGAAAGGTGCCTTAGTAGTAGCAAAAAGTGTGAAAGTAGGCACCTTATATCTTTGTACAGGTCATATTTTTCCTTCTACTTTAGCTATCGTAGATAAAAATCAATGTTCAGGAACTATTGTTGTAGTTTAGCAAGCAGGAAATTAGATAGTTGCTATGGATTCTGAATCAGCATTGTGGCATAATCAACTTGGGCATATAAGTGCAAAAGGTATGAAATTACTTCATTCAAAGAATGTTTTACTAGGTCTAAAATGTGTTAATATGGATTTCTATGAAAGTTGTGTGTATGGAAAACAAAAGAGAGTTAGTTTTCTCAAAGATGGGAAGCAAAAGAAAGATGAGAAATTGGAGCTTGTGCATATGGATGTATGGGGACCAACTCAAGTATCTTCTCTTGATGGCTCTCAGTACTATGTCACTTTTATTAATGATGCAACAAGAAAGGTATGGATATATTTCCTTAGGCAGAAATATGATGTATTTGAAAATTTTAAGAAATGGAGAAGCTTGGTTGAGAATGAGATAGGTAGAAAGTTAAAATGTCTCAGATTTGATAATGGTGGTGAGTATTGTAGCAAAAAAATTGAAGATTATTGTTCCTCTAATGGTATTCGTAGGAAAAAAATAGTTCCAAGGACTCCATAGGAAAATGGAGTGGTTGAGTGCATGAACAAAACAATAACGAAGCATGCATGAACTATGAGATTACATGTTGGGCTGCCTTTAAACATGTGGGAAGAGGCTATAAACACTATTGTTTATTTAATTAATAGAGGTCCTTTAGTTCCCTTGGGTTGTGGTATTCTAGAGGAAGCATGGACAGGAAAAAAGGTGAGTTATTCTTTTCTCAAAACCTTTGGTTGTGAAGTATTTGCACATGTAGTTTCTGAAAATATAACAAAGGTAGAAGCAAAATCAAAGAAATGTATATTTGTTGGATATGACATTGATGAATTTGGTTATAGGCTTTGGGATTTTGAAAATAAAAAAATTGTGAGAAGTAGGGATGTCATATTCAATAAGAAAGTGTTGTACAAAGATCAGTTGCAACAACATGAGAAGAAAGAAAATGATTATGTAGTGTTGGATGATACACCAAATAGCAATGTTCCAATGGTTCCTCATGCTCCACAACAATAGCAACAACAAATACCAAAAAATCTAGTGGATGTTAGATGATCTTCAAGGATAAGTAGACCTCTAGAAATATTATCTCCCTCTTTGTATTCTATTTTGTTAACAGATGCTGGTGAACCTAAGGGGTATGATGAAGCTATGCAGGTGGATACAAAGGTTTAGTGGGAGCATGCAAATGAAGAAAAAATGGTCTCCTTGCTGAAAAATCAAACTTGGGATTTATGCAAGTTGCCTACAAGTAAAAAGGCTCTACCAAAAAAATGGGTTTATAGGCTGAAAGAGGAAGATGGAGGTAACAAAAGATTTAAAGCCAGGATAGTTGTAAAAGGATTCGCACAGAAAAAGGGCATTGATTTATTGAAACTTTTTCTCCAGTTGTTAAGATGACTTCTATTCATACTATTTTAAGTATTGTGGTTGTTGAAGATTTGCATTTGGAACGGTTAGATGTGAAAACCACCTTTCTTCATGGTGATTTGAAGGAGGAGATATATATGGAACAACTCCAAGGATTTGAGGTCAAAGGCAAGGAGAAATTGGTGTGCAAATTGAAGAAGAGTTTATATGGCTTGAAACAAGCACCTCAACAATCGTACTTGAAATTTGATAGTTTTATGGCTAAGCAAGGCTACAACGGGTGTAATTTTGACCATTTTTTTTATTTTAAGAGGTTGAATAATAAAAACTATATTATTTTATGTTTATATGTTGATGACATGCTTATAGCAAGGTCTAACATGGATCACATAAGTGAGTTAAAACAACAATTAGCAAAACCATTTGCTATGAAGGATTTGGGGGCAGCAAAAAAAATCCTTGGTATGAGAATTTGTAAAGATAGGAAGAACAGGAAATTGATTCTATCTTAGGCTAGTTATGTTGAAAAGGTGTTGCAGAGGTTCCACATGGAGAATGCAAAAGCTGTCAGCACACCTTTTCCTAGTCATTTGAAATTGACTAAGGAGATGTGTCCAAAGACATAAAAGGAGGAAGATAAAATGTCCAAGGTACCATATGCTTCAGCTATAAGTAGTTTAATGTATGCGATGGTATGCACAAGACCAAATATTGCACATGCTATTGGAGTTGTTAGTAGGTATATGAGTCATCCTAGTATTGAGCATTGGAATGTAGTAAAATGGGTTCTTATATATTTGAGAGGTGCATCCAATAAATTATGTTTATGTTTTGGGGGCTCTAATACTGATTTAATAGGTTATGTAGACTCAAATTTGGCAGGAGATATTGATACTAGGTGGAGTACTACAGGTTATGTCTTTACTGTAGGTGGGACAATAGTAAGTTGGATCTCACGGTTACAAAAGGTAGCTGCTTTATCCACCATGGAGGCAGAGTATGTAGCTACAACAAAGGCAAGCGAGGAGATGATATGGCTACAATATTTCATGGAAGAATTAGGAAAACAACAGGTCGATAGTTATTTGTTTACAGATAGCCAGAGTGCCATACATCTTGCAAAGAATTTTTCCTTGCATTCAAAGACCAAACACATACAGTTGAGGTATCACTTCATTCGGTCAGTGTTGGATGATGGACAGTTAAGGCTAGAAAAGATACATACAGATGACAATCCAGCAAATATGTTTACCAAGGCAGTGCTAAGGGAGAAGCTGAGCTCTTCTTCAACTTCGGTTGGTCTTCAAGACTGAAAACAATAAAATCAAAACAACAGGGTCTAGGGTGCTTATTTCCAGTGGGAACTACAAGGTCAGCAGTGTTATGATTAGTCTCCAAGTGGTAGGTGACATGAGGTGGAGTATGATCAGTCTCCAAGTGGGAGATTATTGGTATATGGAGCCTAATCAGATTTGGAGGTTAAATTTTCCCCACTTTTATCAGCATAGTTTCCCCCTAATTATTTAATAGCGTCAAGCATCACCCCCAAGATGGGGTCAAGGGGTCAAGGGGTAGCGCCCCTAATTTTTATTATTTTATAAAGGCATTGGGTGTTATTTTTCTATTGGACATAAAAACCCTACTTTTGTAACTGACATAAGTCGTGATAAAAGGCTAAGGGTTTGGGTTCTGTTGATATTGTATTGTAGCATTTGCAGCGGTATTGAGTTGCAGGTATTTCTTGTTGTAATCGGTTCTATTTACTGGATAATAATATTGGACTCTCTGTTGGTGCATGTAGCCCAAGTTTGGGTGGACCATGTTAAATATTGTCTCTTACTGTTATTATTTTTGTGTTTTTCATTTCTTTGTTTAATCTTCATTTGCATGTAATTGATATTTTCTACATATAATTCCTAACAAATATATATATTCAAGTTTGCACATTTTGTGTAGAATTTTTTTTCAACCTGAAAATCAGAAGCCTCATGAGTAGCCACAACATCTAATGTTTTCCCAATGCCAATTCTTATTGTGGTATCAACCTAGAAATACATTAGACATTTAATGCTTATAATATTTACAAGTGTACACATATATTTCATATATAGTGAATTCAAAATTCATAATTGTAACTATACTAATGTAAGTTAAACAATTTACAATATAAATGTACCTGCCCCTAATCTACTATGCCTGATAGTGGAGGAGTGCTTGAAAACCCCTCAGGTGGAATCAACGTGGAAGTCAATTGACTCCCCTAAACCAACATAAATATTTTAAACATATTTTCATTATTCAATTATAAATTTAAAACTCAAGTTAAAAATAATTTCATATATAATTTGAAAATTGAAATCAAAATACCCCATAAGGGTTGCCGACTAGGACTTGTTTTGTGTACTCATGGAGCGGATGATTGCCCCACCGTTAGTGTCATTTGTACACCAAATAGTTTGATTGTTAAAATGTATTGCAAACTTTTCTTTGATATATAAATTCATTAAAATTATTATAAAATGAACATGTAGATGCATATTTATACTTGTGTCACAATGTCTTCAACGTGATGGTCTACTGTAAGAAATTCTACAAATGAACTGATGCAACCAGATGAACCACCAAAATCTCCACGTCCACCTAAACTAGGTGTGACTTGATCAGGTCCATAGCATAATTGATGGCAACTAGTACATACATGTGGGATAAGCCTCGACACTCCTAGAGTGGTACTCAAATTAACTCCATAAAACACTCCATCATCATTGTCTCTATGTTCCCTACCCACTATTGCAGAAGCATGCTAATCAAGGTCTCCTATGAGTGTACTAAGGGATCCTAATGTCAAGACCACCGCTTGATGATGTACATGTGCAGGAATGGGAGGACCAAGAGCAACAACAAGGGTTTGTGCATGCACGGGGCATTGGGGATCAACCCTTGGACCTAACCTCTATTGTGGCATGCCACCACCAACACCCTAAAATGACTTAAAATTAAAATAATTGGGCTTTTTACCCATAACAAACTCTACATATAGTTTCCTCAAAAATACAATGGGAACTCCCAATTAGTGTGTGGTGGACTATCAAAAGCCATATACCATCGATTCCAAAAATTTGCACTCATCTATGGATGACATGCACCACCTCATGGATATTTTAGATTTATTGGGAGGAATGGGCTGCCGAGTAACAAGGTCGAGAAAGTAAGGGGCTAGGTGGGCTTTTGTTATTTTAAGGTCTAAAATTTGTTTATAAGAGAAACCATTTGCATAACATTGTCTCATCTTCTCTCTCTCTCTCTCATGTCAATGCCTATCTAGATCAGAATCAATAGTCTTGATTGTATCCATAATGTTTTGCATCACAGATGCAAAACATCTCATGTGTGGTGGAATCAATGCTTGATTCTACATAGAATTGATTTGATTTTGAATGGATGCAACCTGATCATTTATGTGTGCTCGCAAGTGAGCCTCATCAAATGCAACGGGTGTTGGAGG
This sequence comes from Sequoia sempervirens, assembly GCA_007258455.2. Lineage (NCBI taxonomy): Eukaryota > Viridiplantae > Streptophyta > Pinopsida > Cupressales > Cupressaceae > Sequoia > Sequoia sempervirens. The sequence continues at coordinate 367,141,290 of VDFB02353493.1, read as the reverse complement.
TGGGATATTAGGTTGAGCGGGTGGAGGTGGAGGGGTGGGGGGAGGTGGAGGTGGATGAGGTGGTGGATTGATGATATCATCAATGTTAAATTGATTCATGATATCAGATATAAGTGTGCACCTACATTAAATTATACAAAATTAACATACAAACTTAAAATTATTACAAGAAATAGTTAAATTTGAAACACACATGCAAATTTGTTTAAATAGTATGTATAGACATATATATACACATACATATGCATTGATTGAACTTGAGCATGTGCATATAAAATTAAAAATTTAACATGTACATACATTTAAAATAAAAAATACGATGCATAATTTGCATGTATAGATCATTCAACTAAACTATGTACATACATACAAATTTCAAAATTTAAGATCTAGAACTATATGCAATTTTAATACATGTACATACTAAAAAATAAACTTGAAACATTCAAAAAAAATCATTTTATGTCTAACACACACACACACACACGCGCACATATAACAATTTTCCAATAGGAGAAATCATGGTCTAGTAGATAGTCATAAAATATATACTATTAGAAATTCATCATAATAGGTTCATAAATTCATGTCACTAAAAATATCCATCAAACCAAATTCATAAATTCATAACTATAAGATCATTGTCTTAATTTAGAAACTATTATGGCTCTCTACTACATCTCCTCATTTATTTGTATTTTCCTTTTCAGAATCGGAAGTCCTTCTCTCCTCTAGCCATTGTTGATACTCATCTAATATCCCATCCATATCCCTAACAAGATCAACAACGGTTTGCATCCTAGATACAAACATCCTCACAGGTGGTGCGACACATTCTTCATTTTGAATAATGCTGATTTGATCTTGGATGGTTCTAAAATTGGCATATATTCATGCTTGCAAATGAGCACCATCAATTTCAAGTGGTGGAGGTGGGGGGTTATGAGGTGGAGGTGAAGGTGGTGGATTTGGATGGCATGGAGGTGGATTGAGAATATTATTAAATCAATCCATGTGAACTCTAAAATATGAGTGAACCTGCATTAGATTTGTAATTTCAAAATTTAAGATACATGTTTAGGAAATACCCTTAAACCATTCAATATAAATGGCCTAATTGAATACAATTGATAAAATATGTAATCCTCATTTATGTCTAAGGCATGTTACTTGAATGAAAAAACAATCAACTATTAATATAGGACAATTCATGAATGTTATAGGGTTTACAGTTTAGAGTTTAGGATTTAGGTTTTAGGGTAATAGGATGGCTTAAGGGATCTATTTATTAAGGTCCTAGTACAAAATGACATGGCTTTTAAGTGAATTGTTTTTGGTGAAGATGCCCAAGGCAACCAAATTTCATTAAGGTTCGAGGAAACTTCACCAAATTTTATTCACTTGATCCATATCATTTTGTCCTAGGAACTTACTATACGTAGATCCCCTTAAGCCATCCTATCACCCTAAACCATAAATTGATCAACCTAGATCATGAAATATCATTCATATTATAATCTTGCATGATCTTATTATTGTTAAATTTGGTTACTATGGGCAACTTCACCAAATTTTGAGAACTTATTTGATCCCCTTAAGAAATTTCATATTGGGACACCTTAAGACATCCTAAAGTATGGCTTAAGGGGATATATGTAGTAAGGTCCTAGTACAAAATGGCATGGCTTAAGTGAATAAAATTTGGTGAAGATTCCTAAGGCAACCAAATTTCATTAAGGTCCTAGGCAACTTCACCCAATTTTATTCACTTGAGTCATGTCAGTTTGTCCTAGGACTTTACTAGACATAGATCCACTTAAGCCATCATATCATCCTAAACCATAAATCGATCAACCTAGATCATGATTTATCTCATTCATATTATAATATCGCACAATCTTATTATTGCTAAATTTGGTTACCTTAGGCAACTTCACCAAATTTTGAGAACTTATTTGATCCCCTTAAGAAATGTCATATTAGGACCCCTTAAGATATCAATTTATGGTTTAGGGTGATAGGATGGCTTAAGGGGATCTATGTCTAGTGAGTTACTAGGAAAAAATGACATGGCTCAAGTGAATTAAATTTGGTGAAGTTTCCCAAGGCAACCAAATTTCATTAAAAGCCTAAGAAAAAATGATGGCTTTAGGGTTTAGGGTTTAGAGTTTAGAGTTTAGGGGTTAGAGTAATAGGATAGCTTAAGGGGATCTATGTAGTAAGGTCCTATGACAAAATTACATGGCTTAAGGGAATAAAATTTGGTGGAGTTTCCTAAGGAAACCAAATTTCATTTTAAGGTCCTAGGACAAAATGAATGCTTTAGTGTTTAGGGTTTAGGGTTTAGGGAACATAGGGTGAAGTTCTGGTGTCCCTTGGAATATAATTGAATTTCAAGTTAGTGAAGAACATTTTCTTGTGGAATAGTTGATTGAGATAGCTCTTGTTTCAACTGACCAACCTAGATCATGAAATCTCATTCATATTATAATCTTGCACGATCTTATTATTGTTAAATTTGGTTGCCTTGGGCAACTTCACCAAATTCTGGGAACTTCTTTGATCCTCGTAAGAAATGTCATATTAGGACCCCTTAAGACATTGATTTACATTTTAGGGTGATAGGATGGCTTAAGGGGATCTATGTTTAGTGAGGTCCTAGGACAAAATGACATGGATTAAGTGAATAAAATTTGGTGACGTTACCCAAGGCAACCAAATTTCATTAAGGGCCTAGGAAAAAATGATGGCTTTAGGGTTTAGGGTAATAGGATGGCTCAAGGGGATCTACGTAGTAAGGTCCTACAACAAAATGACATGGCTTAAGGGAATAAAATTTGGTGGAGTTACCTAAGGCAACCAAATTTCATTTTAAGGTCGTAGGACAAAATGAATGCTTTAGTGTTAAGGGCTTATATTTTAGAGTTCAAGGTTTAGGGTTTAGGGAACTTAGGGTGAAGTTTGGGTGGCCCTTGGAATAATGGACTTACAAGTTAGTGCCTAGTTTATGAATATTTTTTATTTTATGAATAGATTGACCATTTATGTAATAGAAACAAATAATTATGTATTATTAAGATTGTGTTTGATGCATATTTTAACTGGATATTTTTTTTAATTGAATATTAGATTATTTTATTTAACATTTTTTTCATTAATATTTCCCACTTAAATAAATTTTATGATATAAAATATATAACATAAAATTAGTTAATAATTTTGAATCAAGTATTTTGATTTGGATTGTTTGGAATTGAAAGAACCCAAAAGAAAGAAAAGAAAAATATTTAGATTCTTTTAGTGTCTAGGTAACTAGTGCAAATTGAGATTTTGGACTAAACTAGAAGCCTAATTAACAAGTAGTTGACTAGAATGAGGGTTAAGATTTTCAAAAGATAATAGACAACACATGCAAACAATAAATGGAAACAAGGCATGACTAAGAGAGATCAAAAAATAAAATAGAAATGAATGTTGAATATTATCTAATTAAGTCACAATTGGAAATGGATTACATACACTTGGATTTAGGAATTTTCTAAATAAATTTGCAAAGAAACATTGATAAAATTTATGAATTGATTGTTTTCTAATCTAATTATAATTTAGCATTGAAAGTAAAGTTTAACATATTGTTTTCTCCATACAATGCAAATGAAATTTAAAACATTTAAGCAATGCAAATGAATTTTCTTGAGCTCGAAATTAGGGTTTTCAAAATAAAAATGATTTGTTTGATTTCAATTTATGTTTTTTAGAAATATTTTTGTTTCAATTCAATTTAGGGTTTCAATCTAAGCAATTAGGATTTTTAATACAATTTTTGTTTCAAACTATTTCAAAATTTAGGGTTTCAAAAATCAAGGGTTTCCAAATGCAATTTCTAGGGTTTTGAAATGCAATTTTGTTTCCTTTCAAGTAGGGTTTTCAAATGCAATTTTTTTTGGTTTGATTGAACAATTTAGGTTTCAAAAGAAAATTTTAATTTCTAAAATACAATGCAAGGTTCTTTTTTTCCTTTCTATTCAATATCTTTAGGTTTCATTGCATTTTTTCATCTATTTCTACAATTCCTCATTTCTACTATTACAAGAAATAAAATTCTTAAAATGCCAAATAAATTTAAAAAAAAGGAAAAATCTATTCTTCTATTAACAATTTCAATAAAAAATGAAAAAATGCTAAAAAGTGGGTGTGGAGGCATACCTAGAGGTTGGTTTTGTAGTTGTTGTCACCCACCAAATTGGGATCTTGTGCACAATGAAAATGAAGTTTTGTTCATTTAAAAAAAAAAATGCCATTACAAAATGGGATCCTAATTATTACAAAATGAGATCCCAATTTTTATAAATCGGGATCTTGTTTCATACTAATCGGGATCCCATTCTGTGTCCATTGGTTTGGGACCCTTTAACAAATGAGATCTTGATTTTTAAAAAAGTGGGATCCCATTTGACATTTAGGCTCAAGATCCCAAAGCTAAACAAGATCCCGATTTTTAAAAATTGGGATCCCATTTATAAAACTTGTGATCTCATTTTTACAATGTCGATTTCATTTTTTTGGCTAAGGAAAAAACTTCCATGTTTTGTGGACTCAACTTTGTGCAACTTACCTGATCACTTCAAATATAGTATGCAAAATCAATGAATAGGGTATGGATGATTTTGAAAAGAAGGATATAATCTAGGAAAATGAACAGGGAGGATTGTGGGGGAAAAAGTAGAGAAGATACGAAAGTAGGGGAGTTGTTTACATTAGTTTGAAGTGAAAAGCAACAAAAATTGTAGACTAAAGAGGTAATCTGATGCTCTCTTTTAGATGTTTCCATCTTATGTCTTGAATGAATCTATCTTATGAGCATACTGGGTATTGATTGCATTGTTACTATCCCTTGTTATTCTTTGCCACTGTAGTCATGGTTTTGGTTTTCATTGTATTATTTGGATATTTCTTTGTTAAGCAACGTCTAGAGGGTGAAAACCCCCATTAAACCTTCATTGTGTGTATGTTGATATGCACATGCATGATCGATATGAAGATCACAGTTGGGCTCTAGCCCATGTGTTTTTTTAATCTAAAATTTATTTTGAAGAACATTGATATACTCTTTAGTTGAAGTAAACACCATTTTTGGTGTTATTTACCTTGATTCATTGTCGAATGATAACTATGTTTGAGGCTTTAAATATCAACCCTATTATAGAGGTTGAATGATAAGAATCATTTGATTCGTGGCTTGACTCAAAATGATTCCTATCATTTTGTCTATTATGTGTATGATAGAAGGAAATTTTGTTGCCAATATTGATGTAAATTAATGAATGATGCTTATCATTCTGTTCAAACTTTAGGGTGGAACGAATTCCACTGATTATGTGAAATGCATGATACCACCAAAATTGACTATAAGTATATGATTATGTTTTGGGAATGAACCCTTGTCGTTCTATCAATTTCATTAACCTGAATGACCATGCACCACTTGATAAGTTGATGGAATGATAATTGTTTGTTATAATGCTGGATTTTCATAAAATGACAATGCATGTATACATATAGTGTGTCACTACCAATATGTAGGCCTTAATAGGCCAAGGCTAGATGAATCCCTCACAACATTTACACCTATATATATATGTATATATATGCATATATGTGTGTGTGTGTGTGTGTGTGTGTGTGTATGTAGTGTAGGAAAAATTATCCCTTTTTCATACTTAATTTGGGAACAATTAATAATAAAGGGTAAACCCACAAAACTGGTTTACAATTACAGTGAGGAAGGAAAATTGCAAAAAACATCCCCATGCAAAAAAAATTGGCTTTTTGGGGTTCGAATGAACATTTGGTTCAAGTGAACCCAAAGGGGGTTCACTCGAACCCTAGTTCGATCAAACCCTGGTTTGAGTGAACCTCCAAGGGGGTTTGCTCAAACCCCCCTTTTCCCCTTCTCCCCCTTTGTCACCAAAAAACTCTAGAATTTTTCCCTTTGAAGCTTGAGTTGAGGATGAAAATAGAGGATACTTCACAAAACCAACTGGATGATGGTAGTTCTTGAAACAAGCTATCCAAAAAATATAATTTTAATATGTTTTGGTTTTATTATGTATTTGTTTTTTTAGTTTGATTAAACATAGGTTTTTCACCTATGCTGTAGAAAAAAGGACCCTTTGCTTGACATGGGAATAATTCATGATAGAATGGACTTAATGAGGTCTTAATCTAGTGTTGTGAGGCATTTATGCATCCACACTAGGTCTTGGACCCTTATAAATTGAATAACATGTTTTTAACGAAGTCTTGCAAAGGTGTTGTAAAGTCTTGTAAAGGACTTTCACACATTTCTAGACTTAATAAACCTATTTCTCCCTAATTCAACATTATAAAATATATTTAAATACATCCTCACTTTAATCTAGAAGGCTCATAACTTAAACTTAATGTTAAATTAGTGTTGTAATGTGTCTTACACATTCACATTGATTCTTGTGCCTTCCTAGGCTATGTGGACCTCATTTTAGTGTTATAAAGTGTATTTAATCACACTTTCACATTGATTTATGTGCCCCAAACCCTATTTGACATTCACATCATCACTTATAGTCCCATATTAACCCATATTGTGCATCTCAAGGCTTAAATTGATCAAATACCCGATAAGGTTGCATTTTAGACCTTATTTCCTTATCCCTTGGCATATGAGCTGTCAAAATAGCCCCTGTGGGACCCATTCACCATGCATGGAAAATCAGTCCCATCCAGGTGGGACCCATTCTCCATGTGTGGTGAATGAGTCCCATTTGGCTCCATTTTGACCCTTGAGTAGGAAAAGAGTGAAATTTGAGTTTAATTTTGCTTTATGTTAGTCTGTGATGAGGTATTAATGGATAAAATAAGTTAACTTTCTATAAAAGCACCTCTCTAGACTCATTTGTACATTCCATTCATCCATTAACTCCTTCACATCATTCATTCATCTATCTTCCATCTCAAGTCAATCAAGCTAGGGCTTTCACATTGCAAATCACCAATTTAGCTTCCTAAGACATTCAAGAGAAGATTCTACATATTTTGTTGTAGACTTTCAAGATATATCATCATGGAAAGGTAATCTACTCCATTGTTTCATGTTTCATTCCATTCTTTTATCATTTTGGTTTAATTACCTAAATGGGGTTGACCAAGGAAAATCGCCATGCCCTAACAATCAAACATTTCATCTTGTGTGTTTGTAGATTTAGGTCTTTTGGGAGCTTGGAAATCATTGAAGATAAAGTTGTAAGGTTTTTAAAGTCTTCTTCTCATTCAACAAGTCAAAGTATCAATAAAATTTCATTTTCAGACCCATAAATTAGAGTTTCAGAAGTGAACATGTGTAGGGCATCCAAGTGCAGATCGGAAGCTTCAGAATCCACCTTTGAAAATACAAAAATTCAAAAGTGGACTCATTCACCATGGGTGGTGAATGAGTCTTGCCCCAAGGTTAGTTTTTGGATTTTTACATGTTTAGATACCCTTTTGGCAGAAATAGTTTTCAGTATAGTTTGATAGAACTTGAATTGATTCGTCCACAATGGCGAATGAGTTCCACCAGGCCAAAATTTTAGCATTAGAAGCATTCCAAAATTCATTTGTAGTTCTCATCCATATCTCAGGTGCACACTTTCTATTTGATTCAATTCTGTCAAGTTTTTCGTTCATTCCTAGTTCATTGTTGCATTACACGTGTTTTCAAACAAGTCATATTTCTTAGGTTTTGCATAATTAATCAATCAATTAGTTCATATAAATGCATTTAGTTTATCTCATTTATCTCATACAACATCATACATAATATAATTTGAATGAACCCTTTAGCATTTTTGGCCTAACTCTCTTTTTAGGTGAACAACCCTAGAAGAGTTAGAGAGTGGATAAGAACCAAAAATCAATGGTTCATCACCAAAAATCAAGCTCTCCATTCTACACATGTGGAAAAATAACAGATTATTAATTTATTTTTTTTGAAAAATATTAGTGCACTAGATATTGATGTCCTTGATCCAAAAAAAAATAAAAAATTGATACATACAAAATGTTATGTTGTATACAGTCTGCTTATGTCTGAATTGGTATTTGTTTGACTTCAAAACTTGATTAAGGAAAAAATATCTAATAAAACACTATGAAACTAATTGGATGCACTAGATATCATAGCTACAAATCTAAATTCAAAAAATTTAGAATTTTATCCTTCATGGAAAAAAGGTTATGTTGTATACAATGAGCATCACTCCTTAAAAATGGTGTTTATTGAAAAAAACTAGTTTTCGAAGGAGATGGAAAAAGATGTACAATCTGATTCTAAAAATCTTGAAAAAAAATATTTGAGAATCTATAGAAAAAATGTCACAAATCACTAATTTGCATCATCTTCAAATTCCTCATAGTTAAGCTGCTATAGGTGCCTGAAAGTGAAGATTTAGCTAGAAAAAATTAGTTTAGTGTCCAGTTTGGCCAAAAATTGTAAACTAGTCTTGTGGGAACACCCTAAAATGAGCCTAATGTTTCCTTAATTTAGTGTTGTAATATGTTTTGTTGGACTCAAGGAACACTGAGAGGGGGGGTGTGAATCGGTGTTCAACAATATTTAAACTTCAATTCAAATTATAGACCATCTACAACATTTAAAGATAAGTAAAGATGCTAGCACATGAAAGAAACAATCAGAACACCATAACACCAAGATTTTTATGTGGAAACCCTATTAGGGGAAAAACCATGGTGGATATTAGTCCACAATTTATACTCTGCTAAAAGTATGAAGAAAAGGGGAATGCACATGCATTCAGGCACATTTCCTAGAGCTCATTGCTCAAAATAAGTAAGGCTCACTTCCTTACAAATGTTTGGATTAAAAAAAAAGGTTGAACTAAGAAGATAGCATCTACAAATATCGTATCAGTTATGATGAAGCTCATGTATCAAATTTTGGACCTTCTGTCAAACTCTACACTTAGCTCTCCTCTGCCTTAATTCACTTCACAAAATCCTCTTTTGCACAGGAAAAATTCACTCAATTGATCTTCTGATATTCACACACATATTTTCTCTGCTCTATACACACACATATACATCAAAATGAATTACCAATCATATATATATCTGCTACCAAGATTTTAATTGCTCCAAGTCATCATCAACACAATATGAAATATTCTCCAATGGTCAGCTCAAATCACAAATCATATTTAATACACACCCATCAAAGTCAACCAAACTATAGTTAGGACCCAATACAAAATGTACAACACAAGAAACAATTAAACAATTAATCCTTATACATCCATGACATGCTACATTTGCTAGGTCAGCCATAATGAGGAAATAAATAGAAAACCATCCTACTAGATCTCCTAACTCATACACTGATTAATGCAATGACACAAAACTTATCAATAAGATAAAATCTATGCTCAAAAATATATCCTAGAGATCCATAACTCAAAATGATGATCCGGTGAAGCATAAAAATCGACATACTGACCGGATACCCTGTTCTTCATCTTTTTGTCGGTAATACTCTACTTACTACTTTGCCTACCGGTATGAGAAAATTCTTATCTATGGACCAAAATAATGACTTCAGTTGCCATCAATGACAACACTAGAAGACACATGCCAACAATATTCCCCTTTGGCATTGATGGAAACAATTAGTGAAAAATGACTAAGTGTCAAATCTAGAGATACACTGCCAAAATTCAAAATTTCAAAACACAACTTTCTTTCAAAACGTTGCTCCCCCTTTGAATGCCAAGGAATTTTTCACTATACTCTCTCCCCCTTTGACATCAATGAAAAACATATTTGGGTCTCCCTTCTTGCTAATTCAAAAATTTGACCAAAATTTGAAAAATTGCAACTATTGCATAGTCAGAAAATTATTTTATACTTATCTTTCATTTCGAGAAGAAATTTCTTCCAAGGTTCTACTACAATCCCAATAATTAAGATCAAGTTGTTGTTTTCTGATGTCTAGTTGATGATCTGGATGAGAGATTCTGGAATTGTAATCACTTCTTCTAAATTTTCTCCTTTCCTCAGAACCTCAATTAGCTGCTCCAATCTGCATTCAGTTAAATCCTTTACTTTCCAAAAAGTGTCCACAAGGGTGTTTCTAAAAAAGTGAACTTTTGCATGCTCAAACTATAACTCATGAATCCTTTTCTTGACTACACCATTCTGGTCCTGCAACATGTTGTAATTTTGACCAAGTTTTTTCAACTCAATTTCAATCTACTCCAGCTTATCTTTGTATTTCCCAACTACATGAGGCCAACGAAGACAATAGTTGTAGATTTTATTTGTTGAGTCAATGCATTGCCTCAACACATTCATTTTCCTTTTTAGCTTGGTAAGAGATAGCCTAAACTACTCCTTCAAATGTAAAATTATTTCTTCCTCTTTCTTATCTTGAGATTTAGAAGCCATAGCTTCTTTGATATATTCAATCATCTCTCCAGGTAACACATTTTTCAAAATTTCCAATTCAATGTTATTGTGCTCAAAATAACTAGACCTGGAGTGCTCTCAATCAGGTACTGCTCATATGAGGGACTATCTAACCAAATATCAACAATCTTCTACATTCCATCTTTCTCCTGAACAAGTTGCAATATCTTTGTTTGGGATAGAACACTTTCTGCTTTTCTTCCTTCTGCTATTAAATTATCTGGTTCAACTAATTTAGGTTCATCCCTTGGAGTGTACTCATCAGAATCTTCATCTGGTATATCCATAATTTCCTGTTCTTTACCTTTTCCTTCAAATTTTGGAGACTTGTGTGTCGGAGGACTGTCATCAACAAACTCTAGTGCTCTTTTCTACTTCTTTCCCATCTCATTGGAAGATGATCCAACTTCAAGTGCTTTTACTAGAATGGAGATGCTAGTTTCTCCAAACTTCCCTAGCAACTCTTTAAAGAAATTTTCATACTCTTGCTCATAATTTTCCAGAGTATTAGAATGTTTAAAATTTTTCTTACAAACGGGTTCATTCTCCTTCAATACCACATTATCAATTTGAGGCAAACAATTTAGAAAATACATCATGATACATATGACAAAAGTACCAAACCTGAAGGGGTAATTTTCATCCTTTGTTAGTTGAACATTTTCCATCAATTGATCTTTTAGCAAACTGCACAAGTCAAAGTATTGATCCTTCATTATCATTTTATGAGAAATGAAAACTACACCTGTTGAGGTTGCACATTCCCTGTTTCTGAAGAAAATTTTGTATGAAATCCCATGCGCAATGTATCTTGTTATCGGATCTTTGATTGTTGAAATTACCAATTCCCTTTGATCTCCTGTTAATCTAGTTAGGGTTTCGACTTTCTTGTTTCAAAACTACTTCTTTTTCATAATATCTCCAACATTGCATAATCCAGTTAAATTTATAATCACTTCCTTCGAAATGAGATAGGGTTTATCCAAGGTTAGAATGTCCTCATTCAATGTATTCAAGATAAACCTAACAACTTCCGCATTGACAATTTCATAAGGAAACTCATTCCAAATGTCTAATCTTCTATGTTTCACACCTTTAAGCCACTTCAATTCATCATCTCACAAAATATTTCTAACATCCCTAATCTTTCTATTGATATATTCATCCAAATTCACAATTCCTTTCATTTTTTTCATTTTTCTTTTTATACCGAACAAGTTTTTCTATCGAGCACAGAATTATAAATCCTACAAGCAATTTAAAATACCTGATGAATTTGCCACTGAATTGACTTGACTCTGAAATTTTGTTGCAAAGGTTCTCCTTCTATTATTCTTTGAAATAGAATATGATAAATGAGGGTTCGAAATACCCTTTTATAACTCACACACCTAACCTTTTTATTGCATTAAATGTTTTTCCCTAGGAGTTCTGGTTACTTTGTTTTCTTAGACAACAAGAGAAGAATACATCTGTGGATCTTCTAGATCATAAATTTCTGCACAAATGGTCATAGATACATTTGTAGAATAATAGTACAACTATTGACAATTACCTGCATTTGGTGCCGACTACCGATAGGGGGACAAAGGATTTTTCTTAAAAAACTCCCACTAGGACAATGTCCTAAGATCAATTTCTGGAAGAATTACTGAAGCCTGCTTCTGGTGTGGGCGTATTTCCTTCATCAGATTCACTCTTCTTCACCCATGTTTTCTTCATTTGATCTCTTATTTCTTCCACAATCACTTTCCCTTTTCCTTTATCATCTTTATGTGAAATTCTTCCTTCGTATACCAGAACTCTTCTATCCATGTTTCTATTTCTGCAGAATCTTGCAATGTGATTAAATCTATTACAATTGTAGCACACATGATTTCTTTGTCTAGACCATTCATTCCATTGATTTCCCTTTGATCCACATTGATTAAAAACATTCCCAAATCCTCCACAGGTGTAGCATTTAACATTCCTTACATTGACATACATACTTCTACATTCAATTGACTTATGACCAAACTAATTGCAACTGAAAACCTAACCGAGAAATGATGGACTGCTTGAATTTATTTTACTTCTACACTAAGAATCCATATGACCAAATTTATTACAAGCAAATTAGTAACCATTAAACTTCTAAGCATTGGGTTATCTTACTGAATATCTTTTTCCTTTTTTCATTTGATTTCTTTGTTTGGAATCCTTGTGTTCAAATCTAGAGCTTTCTCCTTTCTCATAGCCAAGACCTCACTTATCATTTGTATCCTTCTATCCTTTAGTCAGCTCATCAAGCTTAGAAGAACTGATCCTAAACTTCTCCTATTCATTTGCAGTAGTGAGTTCATCTCTGAGAATAACTATCTATCTTTCAAGCTCTTGTTCGTTATTTTTGGATTGTTGCAGTTAAATCTCTAGTAGAAGGAAACTGCTATTTACTCTGTTGCATTCCTTAGATTTTTTATTTTAAGGAATGGACTATATTCTCCTCATTCTTCTTCCTTTCTTCAATCTCCTTAGTTAGCTTCATTTCCATAGGTTCCATCTCAAGCTTTAGAGTAGCATTATTCCTAGCAAGTTTTTCACATTCTTCAGTTATTTGTTTTAGGGTCTAATTCAGGTGGACATCTTCCAAGATTTTATTTTCTTTCTACTTCAGCTAATCACAAAGTTTCTTCCTCTTTTCTCTTGACTCATTGATTTTGTCCTTCAATGATTGAATGAATTTTTCAGCATCCTGAAGATTTGCTTTTAATTCCATGACTTCTTCTTTAGACTGATCAAGATCATCAAGTGCCACCATAAGCTATTGTTGAAGACCCCCAGAGTCCATTGTAATCCAAGATCCACCTCAAGTTGTTAGACTTCTATAGAGGAACCTTGCTCTGATACAAATTTTTGGACTTAAGGAACACTGAGAGTGGGGGGTGAATTAGTGTTCGACAATATTTAAACTTTAATTCAGATTATAGACCATCTACAACATTTAAACAGAAGTAAATATGCTAGCACATGAAAGAAAAAATTAGAACACCATAACAGAAATATTTTTATGTGGAAACCCTATTAGGGGAAAAAACAAGGTGGAGATTAATCCACAATTTATACTCTGTTAAAAGTATGAAGAAAAGGGAAATGCACATGCATTCAAGCACACTACCTAGAGATCACTACTCAAAATAAGGAAGGATCACTGCCTTACAAATGTTTGGATTACAACAAAAATTTGAACTGAGAAGATAGCATCTAAAAATTCTTGGTATCAATTCCGGTAAATCTCATGTATCAAATTTTGGACCTTCTGTCAGACTCTACACTTAGCTCTCCTCTGCCTGAATTCACTTCACAAAATCCTCTTCTGCATGTAGGAAAAATTCACTCAACTAATATTTTGATATTCACACACACATCTAATCTACTCTATACACACACATATACATCAAAATGAATTACCGATCTTATATATATATCTGCTACCAACATTTCAATTGCTCCAAGTCAACTTTAGCAAAATATGAAATATTCTCCAATGGTTGGCTCAAATCACAAATCATATTTAATGCACAACCATCAAAGTCAGCCAAAATATAGTTAGGACCCAAGACAAAATTTCCAACACAACAAACAATTAAACAATTACTCCTTATACATTTGTGACACTACATTTTCTAGGTCGGCCATAATGAGCAAATAAACAGAAAATCATCTTGTTGAATCTCCTAACTCGTACACCGATTAATGCAATGACACAAAAATTATTAGTATGATAACATGTATGCTCAACAATCTATCCCAAATATCCACAACTCAAAATGATGATCCAATGAAGCATACAGATCGACATACTAACCAAGTACCATGTTCTTCATCTTTCTTCCGGTAATACTCTACTTACTACTTTTCCTGTCGGTATGAGAAAATTTTGATCTATGAACTAGAATAATGACTTCAGTTGCCATCAATGACAACACTAGAAGCCATATGACAACATTTTTTTCATATTCACATCAAGTTTAGAGCACCTTTTAATTAAAGAAAGTCTTATGCATAGTTCATGTTTCATTTTAGGATCCTATTCTAACAAACTTTCAAGTAGGGTTTCTTTGCATTGTTAGAAATTTTAATCTCGGACACACTTAAGGTGAGGATCACACACACATTTCATGTTTCAGATTTCTATTTATCATCAAGGTTTAATTACCAAATTTGGGGTTTGACCGAGGCAAACCCCTATCCATCAACAAAACACCAAAATCATTTTATAGATTTTTGAAAAATCCAGATCCGAGAGCAGGGATTTTAAGTTAAAGGAAGGGATTGTAGGTCTGAAACTTCAATTTCAGATTCATAGTTTTTTTGAAAATCTTTCTAGGAAACATTTTCCATAGGGCGAATGTGTCCCAATTGAAGTTGCAAGGAAAACAAGTTTTCAAATTTTCTAAGGTTTAGTTTTAGATTTAGAATTTCCTAGAGAAGCCTACCAGGACCCATTTACCATAGGGCGAATGAGTCAATGTTAGGTTTGTAGAAAAAAGTTTTGACAACTGCACAACATTTACTACCCTCAGTTTCTTCAAAAAATTTATTGTTTCCTTCTATTTCATGCACTTTGTAGATATAAGTTTGGAGTTGTTTTTCTATTTCAAATATTTCTCCCCAAAGTTTTATTTGACCTAGACCCCCATCCTAGCAAAAAGGGAAATTTTTAGATTCACATCTTGGGTTGACTTGAACCTAGGATTGTAAGTCAATTCTTGGTGTGGATCTCATTTCATAATGAATTGAAGAAATATAGGACACATTTTTATCTCTTTTGGGATACCCGCCTATACTATCCTATTTTTCTTTCATTTCATTTTGGCAAACCCGACCTTGTACAACAAAATTCTAAAAATTGGAGTCTCTATGACACTTGATCTTAGTTTTGCAATAGTTTGCATTAGATTTGCATTGGTTGCATTGCATTTAGGGTTCTTTAATTTTGAATTATTGAATTTATTGCATTTAGGATTAAATTTTCATGCTTGGATTGCTTAAAATCACTACAAATAAAAGAAATTGCATTAGATCTAAGTTTATTTTGCATAGTGTTAGCATTGAAATCATCATTCAGTTATTTAAATTCATATTGCACAATAAATTTAGTCACATTGTTCATCATTCAACCTTAGTCAAACTTGCATTTAGAAGCTTAAAATCTAGAAAATCCATTACAGAACTGTCTGTTACAAATTAGCAATAGAAAATATATAGGATCAACTCAAAAATACAAAAGTCAAATTTAAAAAACCCTAATTTGGGACCCATTCACCCTATGGAAAATGAGTCAATGTACATAATTTTTTAGCAAAAATTTTGAGTGGTTTTTAGTCTCTGATCCATCTTTTTGTTTTTGTTAGGGTAAAAGCAAGAAGTTGGGTCCATGAAGAGGGTAAGTTTCGGCCAAAAAACAAATCTCACAGAAAACACGTATGCGTTATTAAAAAAACACATATGCATTATGCTTTGGGTACTCGAGCCTTAAAAAATGCGTATGCACTAAAAAACATGTACTCATTAAACACATACACATTATATAATACATACACATTTTATAACATGTACAAGTCATTTATTTTAAAAAATAAATAGCTTTTAGAAACACATACGCATTTTGTAACGTAACAAAAATACGTACACATTTCTAAAAAGTATTTATGTTTTAAATAATCAAGAAAATAAAGAATGCATATGTGTTTTATAATACATGTGTATGTGTTTTGTAATGCGTATGCATTTTTAAAATTTTGAATTCCCAACGCACATGCTGCCTCGGTTTTAGGCTCCAGAAAGGCTTGGCAACTCGACCCTTAGCCTTTGACCTACAACTAAAAAAGTAAGGAAGATTGAAGAAGAATGTCCAACTTTGGCAATATGGCTAATGGAATTTTTTTCTAAATCAATCTATAAAATTAAAACCCATTAGAGAACACAATGTCTAGTTTCCAAATATGTAATCTTTATTAAAATTGGATTATATTTTTTACTTTTTAATTAATTTCTAAGCAAATTAGTCCTTAAACTTGAAATATCAGGCTTTTTTTGTTTTTAAATAACTTTTTTTTGGTTAAGTTTCTTGTAAAATTTTTTATATAGCATCAATATTCAGACAATTATATACACAATGAAAAAAAAATTCAAAAAATGTTTAGTTTAGGTCTAATTATGCTATTCGTACATGTTGATGTTTAAAAACAACAATTAAGGGGCCCAATAATTTAATAAAAAAATATATTAAAGAAAAAATTACAAAAAAATTTCCTCATCAATCTTCATTTTGTTACCTCTCTTTTCCCAAAATGAATTAGCAAAATACTTTTATTTGGGTCAAAAAGTGGCATTTGTACAGGTGCATGGTATGGTAAAAAAAAGGGACTTTTAAAAAGTGGTTTTTATACATCCCTATCAAAATTCAGCTTCTATCATTTAGGTATTTGAATAAATTACATATTTGGAAACTAGATTAAAAATGATAAATTTTATGTTATCTAATTTTTTAAAGATTGATTGTGTAAGTGCCTTAAATTTTTAGTGTGACAAATTTTGAAAAACAACAAAAACACTTCCACTTTTTGAGCTTTTTGTAGACCCAACTTCTTGCATTAGCCCGTTATCAGACTTGAGAATTAATTTATTTCATTTCTAGCATCATTGCATCATTAGATAGATTAGTTTACATTTTTCAATCATTAGAAAACAAAACAAAAATAAAAAACATCAAAAGAAACAAACAAGACCCTTGGAGAAAGCATAGTTATTTGATTATGTCAAATCTCTTTTTCCAAGTTATCCTATCCCTCAAGCCCTTTAGTAGTGATGACTTTGATATGTTAGATGAAGCCCTTGAGGTTTTCATCTCGCAAGGCCTATCTACCAAGGCTTGTTATGATAGATTGAAACATAGAGACGTAACACAATCAGACCATAACTTATCATTTACTCTCCCTCACAACAACCTCAAGTTCAAAATGAATCAATGATCATCCTAGAACCACCTAAAAATAAGCCTTTACTTGACAATGACAATGTTTCACAACAGATGAGTTACAATACCATTGCTCACACATACAATACAAGGAATAATAGGCAACAACAAACCACTCCTATCTCATTGCTTTTGCCTCAATCTATCTTGCCTAGTGCTCCTCATTTACCTTCAAATAGTGTAAAGGAGTATGATCGTGTTGAACAACTTAAGAATACACCCGCTCAGATATCCCTATGGGATCATATTCAAGCTTCACCAAATTACCATAGTATGCTTCAAACAACCTTGCAACAAGTTATGGCTCCTGCTAATACAAATTTAGTTGATGTGGCAACACTAGTTCAAGGAATGAATAAGATCAATCTAGATGTTATTTTTCACCTTGAAGAGAGTTACCCTCCTTGGAAGTTCAAAAATGACATGAAGCATTCATGATAATAGCTCACATTAATAGAATTTGGATAAAGAGAACTTTTGTTGACAATGTGTAACATAGATTTTTGGCACCCTAATTCTTTCTAACACTTCTAGGGTTTTTCACCTAAAAGGAAAAAGATGGGCCAAAAATGCTTATGGCAACACTCAAAGTCAATGCAATATGGATGGAATATAGGTGTAATATGCCAAGATGCAATGTTTTAATGCAAGAAAATGATAAGATAGATTGATTATTAATGCAAAACAAATGAAATGTAGATTTTTTGAAAACACATTGTGTTATGCAGAAATGAACTAGAGATGAATGCAAAAATTAACAAAAATGAACCAAACTGAAAGGGTGCACCTAGGATCTAGAAGGACGCTAGAAATGACACTTGAAATGCTACTAATGCTGATTTTTAGGCTTGGTGGGACTCATTCGCCATTCTGGGCAAATCAATCCCAATTCTACAAAACTGAGCCAGAACTTGTTTCTGACAAAAGGGTATCTAAAAATGAAGAAAACTCAAAATTGACCTAGAAGTGGGACTCATTCACCACTCATGGTGAATGAGTCCAATTTTGAATTTCTGAATATTCAAAGGTGGAATCTAGAGCTCTTGGTTTGCACTTTGATTCTCTATAGGTGGCTGCTTCCAAAACTCTAATTTCCAAACCTGAAAATGAGTTTTTGTTGATATTTTGACTTTTTGAATGAAGATCAAAGACCTAAATAACTTTTCAACTTGATTCTTAATGATTTCCAATCTTCCAAGAAGTCTAAATCTACAAACACACAAGGAAAGAGAGAGAAATGTTGAATGTTAGGCCATGGGGGCTTGCCTTGGTCAAACCCCTTTTAGGTAATTAAACCAAAATAGAGAAAGAATGGAATGAAATATGCAATAATGGAGTTTATTACCTTTCCATGATGTTTGATCTTGAAATTCTATAGAAAAACATGAAGAATTTGCTCTTGATTGTCTAAAAATAAATATCTTGGAGACTTGAAATGAAGAAACCCTAAGTTGCTTGACTTGAGATGGAAGATTGGTGGATGAATGAATGATAAGAGATGTGAATTAGGGTTAAAAAACTTATATTTATAGGAATTTCACCTATTTTACCTGTTAATACTTCATCATAGGCTGACATGAAGTAATATTAAACTTAAATTTCAGTTTTTTCCCACTCAAAGGTAAAAATTGGGCTAAATGGGACTCATTCGCTACCCATGGTGAATGGGTCCCACCTAGATGGAACTGATTCGCCATAGATGGTGAATGGGTCCCACATGGGCCAATTTGATAGCTAAGATGCTAGGAAATAAGGAAATAAGGTTTAAATTGCAACTTTGTCAGGTATTTGATCAATTTAAGCCTTAGGATGCACAATATGAGTTAATAGGAGACTATTAATGATGATGCAAATGTCAAATAGGGCTTGGGACACATAATTCAATGTGAAAGTGTGATTAAATACACTTTAAAACACTAAAATGTGGTCGACATAGCTTAGAAAGGCACATGAACCAATGTGAACATGCAAGACACATTACAACACTAGTTTATCATTAAGTTTATTTTACAAGCCTTCTAGATTGGTGTGATGATGTAGTTAAATATGTTTTATAATGGGTTTATGAAATCTAGAAAAGTGTGAAAGTCCTTAACAACACTTTACAACACCTTTACAAGAAATCACTAAAAGCACATTATTCAATTTGCAAGGGTCCAAGACCTAGTGTGGATGTATAAAATGCTTCACAACATTAGATTAAGACCTCATTAAGTCCATTTTATGATGAATTGTTCCCATGTCAAGAAAGAGGTCCTTTTTTCTATGTCACACAATGGTTCAACCCTTGATGTGTGTAGTGTGAGCCTTTTGGAGAAGATTGATATGAATGAGTAACATTGTCCTTGATTCTTTGTCTATCTATGGGTTTCACAACATAGGAAACCAACTACTTGGAGTCATCACATTACCTATTAAAGTCAGGAAGGTAACCTTACAAACTTCAGTCCATGTTATGCTTCATGATCTTTCTTACAATATCCTCTTAGGGAGACCATGGATTCATGAAATTAATGTCATGCCTTCAACCCTTCACTATGTAATGAAGTATGTCTATAACAAATTTTACACACTAAAGGCCGACCTTGAACCTAACAGCTATTTACATGCCGAGAAAGAAAGGTAAGGTCCTATGAAAGCATTGATACCAACTGAGAAAGTAGAGATCATGAAGGATGAAGAACAAGAGAAAAACAATGAGGAAGTCACTAAGTTATTAGAAGATGATTGGGGTTCCTTAGATTTTGCACCAATATTCATGGGATAATACAAGATTACAACAAAAGAAATTGAAAAGCATAAAGATCCAATGGTAATGTCAACACAAAATTTGAAAGAAAACTCACAAGCATATACTTCATCTACTCTATAAGATACAAGTTATACAACAAACATTGATGAGATAGACTACCAACAACTACTGAATCCAAAAGAGATGGAGAAAATTTATGGAAGAGGTTATGAGCTAGTGAAACAACTTGGTTATAGTGGAAAAGGATGTGGAAGAAAAGAACAACACATTCCTATTCCTCTAGAGCCTAACACACAAGAAACAAAAAGTGATCTTGGATATTTTCCTTATAAGATAATGCAAGAAACAAAAAGACACTTACTCAATATCAATATTGTCATGTACAACTCCCCTAAAACAAATCTCACTCAATTGAAGAATCCTAACTTGATTGATACAACATGTGAAGAATCATTGGAGTACTTTGAAGATGATGAAGCTTTGAAAGAAATGTTGGGAGTTTATAAAAAGTCATTTACTCCCCCTAAGAAAATATGAGTCACTTGTGCTATGGTTAGTGCTAAAAAAGTGGATGAAGAGAAGGAAATTAATGAGATTGACAATGACAAGATGAACACAATTCAAAATTTTTGAAACAAAATGCACTTCCTTTGGGAGACACAATCAACATACATATGGATACAAATAATAAAGAAAAAGTGATTCAAATAGGGAAGTTCCTTCATGAAGATGAAAAAGAAGATCACACAACATTGCTACATGAATTTCATGAACTATTTTCTTGAACTCATTTAGATATGCCAAGTATCGATGCTAAGATAGTGACACAAAACATAGTTCTTGGGGAAGATGCTAAACCGGTAAGAAAGAAAATACGAAATATGAATCCTAAGATAGCTTTATTAGTTAAAGTTGAGATTGAGAAACTACCTGAAGCTAGTTTTATATGACCTATCAATTATTCTCCTTCGATCTCAAACATTGTTGCAATTGCAAAACCTGGTAATCATATTAGGATGTGTACAAATTTTCATGATTTGAATAAAGCATCTTTAAAAGATGGTTTTCTCCTTCCTCATATTGACATGATAGTAGAAATCTGACTATGATACATGCTTTGTTTTCATCGATGGACGAATTTAATGGATATAATCAAATCTTTATCAATCCTCAAGATCAATACAAGACAACATTTACTACAACTTGGGGAACATTTTGTTGGGTGGTTATTCCTTTTAGATTAAATAACACAGGTGCAACATATCAAAGAGATATGCCATTTATATTTCATGATTACATACACAAGATCTTGGAAGATTATGTCGATGATATTCTAGATAAATCCTTAACTCAACAAGGAAAAGTGAATATTCTTCAAAAAATCTTTGAAAGAATGCAAAAATATAACATGAGATTGAATCCAAAAAAGTGTCTTTGGCATGGATAGTGGAAATTCTTTTGGTTTTATAGTATCTCATAGAGGCATTGAGGTGGACATGAAGAGAATTGATGCTATCATTAACATCCCACCTTCTAAAGAAATTTATCAATTGTGTACTTTAAAGGAAGAATTCAAGCTATCCATCATTTTGTAGCATCATTAAAGTAGATCAAAAATTACCATTTACAAAAATCCTTAAGAAAGAGGTTAAGTTTAAGTGGAATGAGGATTGTAAAAGCCTTTGATAGTTTGAAAGACTGTCTTTCTACTCCGCCTATTTTACAACCCGCTATGCAAGATAGACCATTTATCCTTTATATAGTAGCATCATCCCATGTTCTTGCAACATTGTTGGCTCAACAAGTCAGCAGTGGTAGAGAACATCTCGTTTATTACATTAGCTAAACCTTGGTGGATTATGAGACACGATATACAACGATATAAAAAAAATGTTTGGCTCTCATATTTGCTACTTGTAAATTTAGACACTACTTATTAAATGCAAAAATTCATGTGATGATGAAGTTTGATCCTTTAAAACACCTTTTTGCTAAAATGAACTTATCAAGATACTTAGCTAAGTGGGTTATGTTGTTAACTAAGTTTGACCTTCAATTTTTCTCTCAAAAGGAAATCAAAGGACAAGCCTTGAGCTACCAATTAGTTGATTCTCCCTCTCCCTTAGCATTACCTAATATGGACTCATTCCCTAATGAAAATGTGTTGACTATTCAAAAATAAAAAGAAACATGGGAATTCTACTTTGATGGTTCTAAATGTTGAACTAGCTCTAGGGTGGGGTTATATTTATTCCTCCTTTAGGTAAGCCTATTCCCTTATCTTTTCATTTAAACTTCCTATATACAAATAACACTATAGAATATGAAGCTTTAATTGTTGGTATATGTGCAGCATTAGCATTAGGTTTCCAACACATCTCTATATTTGGTGATTCCCTATTAGTCATTAAACAAATAAATGGTTCATATCAAGAAAAGCTTGATAAGATAATTCGATATAAAGACCTCATGATGAAATTATTAGATAAATTTGACTCATATACAATCAACAATATATTGTGAAAGGATAATCAACATGCAGATGCAATGGCAAGTGTCACTTGCCTTGTGTCTCCTGAAGATCCTTTTGTTGATTTCACATTTACAGTCCAAATGATCCCTAAACCAGCGATAGATGATAAAATCAAAGAAGTGTTATTGATTGATACTAAAAACTCTAACAAGTGGTACACGATGATATTTGACTATTTAAAGGAAGGTACTTTCCTTGAGCCTACAACTAAGAACACTCAAGCTCTTCTTTGAAAACTTGCATCTAAGTATATATTCCTAGCAAATGTGTTATACAAAATATCATTTAATGGTCCTTTACTTAGATTTCTTAAAAAATATAAAATCCCTAAAGGACTTGATGAATCTCCTATAGGTGCTTGTGGAGGAAATTTTGGAGGAAGATCATTAGTTCAATAATTAGTTTGTATGGGATATTACTAGAGACATATGGAACAAGACTATTTTTCCTACATTAAGAAATATGATAAATGCTAAGAACACAACAATTTGGTTTATGATATTGCTTCTATGGTGTGTGCCCAAGTTCCTATTTGGCCATTCTTGATTTGGTGTTTGGATATCATTGGAAAAATATCACCACCTTCTTTTGTTGGACATGCATTTATCATTACCACAACTGATTATTTTACAATTTAATGGGTAGAAGCTATTCCTCTTCATTCCATGATAGTTGATGCCTTTGGTCTCCCTTCTACATTGATTTCAGATAATGAGACTCCATTTAAAAATAATGATGTAAAGAAATTCTTGGAAACCTTTCATATTCAACATCGCTTTTGATGCCATATTACCCATAATCAAATGGACAAGCAGAATAAACTAATAATAATCTTGAGAAAATTCTATAAAAATTAATAAGTAAACATAACAAAGATTGGCATACTCAACTAACTTATGTGTTGTGGGCCTATGTACAAGTATTAGAACATCTACTGGAAATACTCCCTATAACCTTGTTTATGATGTTGAAGCAATAATGCCCTTGGAGTTAGGGATTCCTTCATTGGAATTTTCTCTTAAAGGGCTTATCGATGATACTACTTATAAAGAGAAATGATTGCATCATCTTGAAATGCTTAATGAACAATGTATCAATGATCTTGAGCATATCCAAGCTTACTCAAAATAATGCAACATAGTTATAAAGATAATTTCATCCCTTATGCATTTAATAAATGTGACTTGGCATTATACAAAAATCAACGTAATGTCAATGCTCTTCTGAACGAAAAAGGAAAATTCAACCCTAATTGGTTAGGACCTTATGTAATTAAAGAAAACTATGGGTCTGGAGCCTACACCTTAATGGAAATGGATGGTACACCTCTAAAAGAACCTATCAATGCCATGCATTTGTGTTGGTGTTACACATAGCATCCCCTCTTTTGAATAGTGTGTTAAAGTAGTGTTGTTAGATTAGGTAGATGATATTCCATTTTACCTCTCATTGCTTCAGTAGACTTTGATAAATGATAATAGTGTCTCTTAGAGTCTAAATGATTGTTCAATTGGTGTGAATTATTACTTTAGTTGCAATACTATTCAAAACAAAATCTTGTGTTATGTTAATTTAGATCCTTATATGCATTTAATGTTATTAGATCATAGGTGCATTTAAGTTAGCATAGCATACATCATCACAATGTAGTATCTAATATAAACTGAAAACATTTTAATTAGATCACATAAACATTAAATCATGGAGATAATTATTAAACATTCTTACAAATGATATTTAATAAATCACATCGACATTTAATTCAACATAAGATCATAAAACAAAATCATCAATTCTCATATATCATATATATTATTAAAAGTTTAAGTACATATATTAATGAATAAAATGCTAGTAAAGTCTATGAATGCTAGACCCCTTAGGGTTTGGTGGTGCTCATATCCATCATGATACAATAGAATGTAATCATGACCTACTAGTGGATTCTCATAGGCCCTCTGCTAGTCCAACCACTCTCACCTCCCATATGAGTTCCTCGATGTGCTCTTGATCTATTCGCTTTCCATTTTTTGGAACCCTAGCAAGCTCCTCCTATAGCCTTAAGATCTCTGCTTGTAGGGAATCCTCCATCCTACTATTAGTAGGACCTTAGATTCTAAAATTGTTAAAAGATTTGCTAGAATTTGGTCGGCATGACTGGTAGCACTCTCGTATGTTGCACCTAATCTCATTACTGACTCAAAGAGGTCTGCATGTTCTTTGGGAGTGTATCATCCTTTGCACATAGTGGAGACACTATCTCAACGGTCACTCAGTAGTAGAACTCGTGCCACTCTCATGTGGACCCTACATGATAGAAATAATAATAAGTATTAGTACACATCATCATCATATATAAAGCATATAAATAAACATAAGAGCATAAATATCAAATAATCACCTAGATCTCCATTCTTCCAGTCGGAGTATAACCATACAATGGTGGTCCCCTTCTATGTAGGAAGTGTGGATGGCCTGCCACTACTAGCCTCTCCATGCTTGTGAGTATGAATCTATGATGTGGCTACTACATATGATCTAGTGACCTTGGTAGGGGCTACATATCTCCTCTTGGGAGAAATTGGTTCCTCCTCTATCTCATCAATATCCTCATGCATAGACTAGGGATCCTCCTCCTCCTCCTCATCCTCATCCATACCTATAAATGTGTCAGGAATAGTGTTGAAATCATTGATATGTCTATCAACTTGCTCATCATCCCTATCCTCTCTACAACCTAGTAGAGGTCCAACACAGCCTACAGGATAGTGCATGGGAAAGACATGGGTTGGTTGTGTTCCAACCCACCACTCGTCATAGGCTCAAGTAGTGTCTACATTTTCAAAAATGGAGATTGGGGGAACATCATGTTCCTCATCCTCTAAACCATGAATGTACACATTCTCAATTGTAAGATGATGAGTGTCCCCAGGTCTAGGAGCAATCCATGCTAATCATAGGTATCTAGGTCAATCTAGTGGTGGTACCTAAACATGTTTGAAATCGTGCATGAAACAATCATAGTAGAATGGTCTCACTATGTAATCATGTCTCCCTAAAAAAAATCAATCCTACTAGTGCCTAACTAGCTCATGTCTATCATCTATCCACTATGGAATCCTAAGATATAGTCTCCAAAAGATATCACTCTCATCTAGTTGATCAAATCTAATCTACCAGTGTAGCAAGTCTCCCTATTTCCATGCTCACCTCAATGCATAACTAAAGGCCCATGGGTAGCCCATGGTCACTATGGTAGGAAATCTAGTGGGTCTAGTACATGTGATGTACTTAAAGCACCATACCCACAAGAGTGTATAATGTCTTATGTTGTCTAACTCCTGGTATACAAACCATCCCAAATCTTAGTATAGATGGACCAACATACTCTAACTCCAAGCATAAATGGTCCTATGTTACTCCATGTCCTAAATGACATGAACAAGTTTTCCATCTAAGTGGGTGTCTCATATGTCTAGTACTAATGCAAGTGTTTTAGTAATGATCATGATCCACCATAGTAGTGATGTTCGCACATGTCATAGCCATCTCAGCTCAATGCATGGACAGATGAAGGACCGTAAGATGGGTTGTTGTATTAATAGTATAGAATATCATCCCACATCTAACTATATAATCTCTCATCTATTGAGTGTACAAGCTTTCACCGAATAGGTAACCATAGGATATGGTGGATGTCCTCAAGGGTGATGATCATCTTTCTCATAGGAAGATGAAAGGAACACAAATCTACATCCCATCTCTTTACTAGGGCCATCAACATGGAATCATGATACCTCATAGGCAACATGTGGTATGCCTAGAACAATCCTATATCTTTTAGAATGCTAATCTCCTCCTCTAAAAGCAGTGTGATGGAATATCAAAGGAAATAGAACTGTCTCCCTCCAAGATTCTATCGGGCTCAAGGAGGAACCTAAAATAACAAAATATATAAATAAATCCTAAATTTATCAATTAACTAATAGTAAAGTTGATCTAAGACACTTTACAACCAATATGGAAACTTATGCCATTTTTGGACAAGAGGTCTTGGACACTTTAGACAATTCTAGACACTTTGCACCAAAGTGGGACACTGTGCACCAAGGTGGGATACTTTGCGCCAAGGTGGGATACTTTGTGCCAATGATAGAAGCTTTGCAACAAAGATGAGCGCTTTTCCCCAACCTTCTGTAGGGTCCTAAAACTAATAAAAATACATGAAAAATTACATTAAATGCATGAAAATGATGAAAAAGTCACACAAAATCCACTCACCATAGGTCAAATCATGTGTCATGCCACCTCATCACATAGCATGTCAAGTTTAAGAGGCTTGTAGGTTCATCAACTTGAGATCCTAGATTACTTAGCAACAAGGTGATTTATAAAAAGGTAAATGTAAAATGATAGTAAAAAGTGTCATTTTCATTTGTATATACTAAACCCTAGTAAATTAAGCTTATTTCATTTAGGAATTTTATTTAAATTAGCATATTATGGGCTAGAGGATTCCATTTTCGATGCCATTTGTTTTGTTGGAATCGTAATTCTACTCCCGGTCTCACCAAATGTCTATCACTATGTAGTATGGTACTTGGAAATACCCTGTGATATGACTTATGTAATTCAATGTGGTTTCATATTCACTTTGATTCCACATCCATAAAGCAAGCGAAATTAGGGGGCATACATCTACCCTTGAATTTGATTCTCTATAGAAGTTTGATAAGAGGGGTTTTGAATGACTAATGAACCTATGTCGCAAGATGCACTCCTTAATATTATGGTTTTGTAGGTTCCTACAATGGGGGATTCATTCTCCCTAATGAATCCATATGAGTATCCTTCTTATAGAGTTTATTAGAATTCCTTTAGCTTGCATATGCACATAGTATCATATGGCTACTAAATTGGGGGCTAAATGTAGTGTAGGAAAAAGTATCCCTTTTTCACACTTAATTTGGGAATAATTAATAATAAAATGAGTCTATCGTTGCCTTAATTTAGTCTTGTAATATCTTTCTGTTATTCACATTAAGTTTAGGACCCCTTTCAATTAAATGGACTTAATTGTGCCTTACTTTTTATTTTTTAAGGTGTAACTTTAATCTTTCACATTAATCTAGGGATTTATAATTGATTGAGGTTAATTTTCCTTAGATTCTATGGACACAGAAAAAGTAACCCTTTTAATTTTTCTTGAACATTTGTCCCTCCTTGTGCTTATTTGGCTTGATTTCACCTTGATATAAAGTTGTAATGTGACCCACACATTCACATTAGGTCTTGAATGTTTATGAATAATTAGGACTTTATGATTTCTTGTAAAAGTGTTGTGATACATTTTCACACTTTTCTAGACTCTTCTTATCATAATTCATCTATATAACCCATTTTTATCACTTACCAAGTCTTATTCTAAAGTATTTTTAAGTCTTGTAATAAACTTTCACACTTTTCTAGGCTTGTCATCAACAAATCCACCTTTCTTATGCTTTATTTGGCCCCTTTATGCACTTACAGGCCTTAATTAAGTGTGTTTTTGAATAAAAACCTGACAAACATCGTTAAAGACAACTTAATACTCAAAACCCATTCATATTCCTTGAGTGGGACCCATTCACCTAGGGTGGCGAATGAGTCCCTCTTGGCACAAAAATCAAAATAAATTCAAATTACTGGTGGGATTTTATTCCTAAAGACCTAAGGTCGGCTTGTGATGTTGTATTTTTAGGGAATCAGGTCATAATTGTGTATAAATACATGATTTTCTATTCATTTTAACCCCTAATCATCTCATACACTCATCAACCCATTCATTTAAGCATTCAACAATCATAGCATCATTCAATCAAGCAATTATCAAGCATCTTGGAGTAGCCATTGACATATCTTCAAAATTCATCATTAAGGGTTTGGTAAGTTTATGAAATTTCATGTTGTTTATTTATCATTCTCTTCATATTTCATTTCATTATCAAGGGTTTGATTACCAAAGTCAAGTTTGACCAAGGCAAACCCCTATACTCTAACCCTTAACCATTTTTCCCCTCTTTGCATGTGTGTTTTCAGGTCTTGTAGGAAGAATTGTCAAGAAGAGTGGTGTTGAGAAGTGATCAATAAGTAATCTAAGTCATCAAAGTCAACATAACCCTAATTGGAGCTTGAAGACATTTTTCAATCCATTTTCTGCAGATTCAGATCCGACAACCCGACAAGCAGAAAAGTGCAAACTAGGACCCACAGATTTGACCTTTGACTTTGTAGATTTTTGTAGGTGGATTGATTCACCATTAGTGTAAAGTGAGTCCCACTATTAAGCCTCAAAAGGTTTTTTTCTAGATTTTTGTGTTCCCAACATCTTGAAACCTATTTCGACATATTTTACGAGAAATATGACTAATTCGCCATGTGTCAGATGAGTCCTAGTGGGAATCAATAGTGAATTCTACAACATTCTATAACCTTCTCATATCTTCTTTCAACCTCTAGGTGCACCTCATTTACTTTCATTCAATTTTGTTTTCATTTGTTTATGTTTCTAGCTCATGTTTGCAAGCATCACTGTGTTTTCAAAAACTTCACATTTCTTAGTTTTGCATACATAATCAATAGTTTTTATAATTTATTTGCATTTATTTTATCTCATTTAGGCACATTACACCCACATCACATCAATCTTTGAATATGAACATTGCATTTTGACCCAATCTTTCCCCTTTTAGGTGAAAAACCCTAGAAGGGCTAGAAAGCAATTAGGTTTGCCAAAATCTTTGTTTATAGATTCAAATTTAAGCCTAATTAATTGCAATTTTTGAGAGATAAACTTGATATTCATAAATTATTGCAAGAATGGTGTTGTCATTGATGTAATTTGGTTAACTAGTTATCAACTAGTTACTGTCGTCATTAGTGTCATGGATGAAGGTTATCAACTATATATGTCTCGAGGATATTGAGAAAATTGTAATGAAGAAAGGCTACAAGTATTTAGTATTTTCTCTGGGATTTTCCCCTATGTTTATATGATTCATATATGCTAATCATGGTTATTGAAGGTTTCTATATCAATATTTTTGGGTTATGGATCGTCGTACAATGTGAGATATGTTCAATAGTTGTGAATTATTTAGTATGTCTATTTGAGGTCTGAAAGAAATATAGTTGCTCCAAATTTATTTTTGTTTGAGTCCTATGAATTACAGTTCTAGAGATATGTTGATATGTTTATATTGAAGATTATTTTGCTATTTATAAAGATTGGATCATGCTAAGATTGTGTGTGCTTGATTGTTTTGTGTTTTACATTGGTTTGGTTGACTATGTGTTAAAAACTACTTGTAAAGTTCATGAAGTGTGTGTTTGGGTCACCCTCATTCTAAATTCCACCCTAGAATGTTTTGGTGCTGACCGAATTTGAATTTGTAATACAAATGGTGGGTATGACCAACTTTGGATATGTTTCAAAGTTGAATATGGTATAAATATAGATTTATATGTTTGTGGAAAGTGATAGAATGAATGGAAGCAAGATAGATGCATGATAGATGTGAAATAGTTTGTATGTGATGTGAGGTTGAGAAAAGCAGTGTGAAATCTAATTGTGAGGTTTCAAAATTGGTGAGTTGAAGGTGTACTCTATCATTCAAGCATGTCTACAAGTGTGTGAGTGAATTGTGGTGGAAATTGTTGTTGCATTGAGATTGTCTCCTCTCTATAACAAATATCTTCTATCTTCTTTGTATTTGTGTGGAAGTGAGCCCTCTGGGTGGTTAACCCTTGTTGGACAGTGAGTCCTAATCTAGACAATGAGTCATGTTTTGGCAATGAGTCTTCTCTAGTAGTGAGCCTTTGTACTTAGTTTTGATATTCTCTCTATTGTGAGATAATCCTCATAGTGGTTTTTCCCTTATTTTGTTTTGCACTTAAATCTAGTGTTGTTGGGTTTATTTGGTTTCTTCTTCTTTTAGTTTCTACATTTGCACTTAATAATTAATCATATTAGCATAGTAAAATTTTTTTGAATGGTAATTGAATTAATCACTAGTGACTAATGTAAAGGAAAAATTTGCTACAACTAATTCATCCACACCCTCTTAGTTATCTTGCTCAAAAATTGGTATCAGAGCGAGGTTCCTTGGAGAAGAGATTAACTGCTTAAGGAAGGTCTAGGATGTCAAGAAAGATCACTATTGAGTGTTCTAAGTTCAATGGGACTAACTATGGCATCTAGAGAATAAAGATGGAAGGATATCTCGAATATTGTGGATATGATGTTGAGAAAGCTGACAAGATTGCATATACTACTCCTAATAATGGTCCAAGTTTAGCTGATGAAATCAAGGCACATGGAAAAAATAACAAGGAAAAGTATATTTTTATGAATAGTCTTTCACAATATGAATTGATTAAAGTTTCAAACCCAAAGACTACTAAAGAAGTCTAGGATGCATTAGAGAAAAATCATGCAAGGAATGAAAAGGTCAAAGAAGAAAAGTTACAAAACTTGGAAGCACAATTTGAGATAGTGCATATGTTTGAAGATGAGAACATTAAATCCCATGTACAGAGAGTTGATGAGCTAGTAGGTGAAATGTGAGGACTTTGTACAACAATGGATGAAGAATATTAAAGAAGATTCTCAAAACTATTCCCAATCCATACAGTGAAAAGGTATCTACTATTGAAGAATATGTGGATTACAAGAATTAAACTAAAGATTAGTTGTTGGGTACTCTGACATCATATGAAATGAGAAAACTAAATCAAAGAAATGGATCCAAATTAGAAACTACTTTTAAGGATACAACTAGTGAAGATGTGAATGAAGAAAATCTTGATGAAGTGGAAGTTAACTTTCTGAGAAGGATGAAAAGGGATCCAACAACTATGAAGGAAAGTTACCTTTTAAATGCTTTAGTTGTGGAGGAATTGGTCATTACGCTTTGAGATGTTTAGAAAGAGCTAAGAGGAACAAAAAAATAGATTAAAAAAAGAAAATAAAGTTAAGAAGATCAATGGAACATATTATGTGAACGAAGATGCTAGTATTTCTAATGAAGAATCTGATTATAGATATTTTAGTGATGATGAATGCTTGTTCCTAGCTATAAAAGATGAATCTACTTTTTCTAATACTAAAAGACAGGTAAAAGAAAATGCTCCAGAAAAGAGTGAAGGTATGGTAATTTATGTTCTTCATGCTAAACAAGAAAATAACTATTGGGTTGTTGATAGTGGTTGTTCACATCACATGACTAGTGATAAGAGTAAGTTTTTTAAGCTTGAAAATTACGATGGTGGCTTAGTTAAATTTAGAGATGATACTGGTGGTAAGATCTGTGGAATAGGTTTAGTTAGTTTTGATGGCAAGCATAATACTAATGATGTCTACTATG
Organism: Sequoia sempervirens; assembly: GCA_007258455.2. NCBI lineage: Eukaryota > Viridiplantae > Streptophyta > Pinopsida > Cupressales > Cupressaceae > Sequoia > Sequoia sempervirens. Next base: position 367,109,083 of record VDFB02353493.1, on the reverse strand, counting down.
TTATGGGTTTAAGGCATAATATTTTAAGGGCTGGATAGATCTGTAGTAAAGGATATTGAAACAACTGAAAATGGGGAAGGAGATGCTTATGTATGGTTTAGGACATAAATCACACCAACTTTCCAATTATCTCATTAAAGGATAACCCTAGAGATCTTAATGAAAAGAAGAAAAAGATATTGCAATAGGGTTGTCCTTGGGGATGAATGTAGACTAATGAGGGGTTCACCACCAAGCTAGAGCTTAGAGAGACAAATGCAATGCAAGATGTAACACTAAACCCTAATATGATGTAATGACTTACAAAATGACCTAGAAATGTGAATAAAATATAATAAAAATTTGTAGGATGAATTATGTGCACCTGGGAATCTGAAACAAACTTAGATGAGCTCAAAAATGCTAAAGAATCTAAACTTTTGACCTACTGGTTCTCTTTCACTAGTCTGGATGAATCAGTTCCAAATCTGAGTTTCTGCATAGGAACTTGTTTCTAGAAAAGGGTATCTAAATCTGCAAAAATCCTAAAAAATCACCTGTAGTGGGACTCATTCACCACTTCTATCGAATCATTCTTGTTCTAATTTTTTAGGAATTCAATGTTTAGATCTGCACTTCAACACCTACTCTTTTCTCCCAGATTTATTTTTGGATCCAAATTTGCGAAAAGACCCACAAAACATAATCTAAACTTGATTTTTCTTATGGGGGATTCATCTCAGTCAAACCCCTAGTTTGGTAATTAAACCTTGATAGAAACAATGAAACTTAAATACAAATGTGAACATAAACCCTAGCCTTAAATGTGTCTAAGACTAGGAAATCTAAAACATAATGCAACCCTATTCTAATGTGTAAGAATGAGATGCATGAATGAAATATGACAATGAATGACTCACTTTGAGAGATCTCTAATCACCCAAATGAGCCTCAATAATAATTGTATTTTCCTTAGGCTGAATGTAGAGTGATACTGGAGGATGAAATCACTTTAAAGGAAACAAGACATTGGGCTTAGCTTGATGGCTAGTTGCATCTCCCCAACCTAGAATCCATTATGATTCACAATAGACAACTATGATCAACCCTTGAGAATGCTATATCTTGAATGAAAGTGAGCTTGAAGACCTACAAAAACACTTTAATGTTGCTCAAATACTTCAACTTTTCATGCTTTTGAAAATTGAATGCTCTTGTGATCTAGAATGCTTAAAGACTTTGAATGTATGGATCTTGAAATTGCTCTTGAAAATGCTTGCTTAGATGAAAAAAATGACTTAGGAGCTTGATTATATAGGCATTAACACCTAATTTACCATTATTCATATCTCAAACATTGAAATCAACCAAAAATTTGAATTAAAAGGTGATTTTCCTGCTCAAAACCAAAAAAAACACCAAATGGGACTCATTCGCCCAAGGTGGCAAATGGGTCCCACCTAGGGGGACTCATTCACCCAACGTGGCAAATGGGTCCCACCTAGGGGGACTCAATCACCCAAGGTGACGAATGGGTCCCACCTAGGGGGACTCATTCACCCAAGGTGACAAATGGGTCCCACCTAGGGGGATTCATTCAACCAAGGTGGCGAATGAGTCCTGCCCTATATTTTTGGGGTGGGTTTTCAGGATTTTTGATGTTTTAGATGATTTTTCCAAGTTTTTAGCTGAAATAATCCTCAAGATCCAAAATAATTGGTCTTAGGGCCCTATTAGTGATGATTTAAAGGCTACTTAATGCAAGGGTACCCAAATAGGTAAGGAATTATACTATCTCCAAGAAGGGAGTATAATTTTTGTTGCCACATTTAGCCCCCACTTTAGCACCCACATAACTCAATGTGCATATGCAAGCTAAAGGACTTTGAATAGTATACTTTATTTCATAAAAGGATACTCATATGGATTATTCATAACATGGGAGAATGAATCCCCCACTCTAGCTATATGCAAAACCCAATGTTAGGAACCACATCCTACAACACGAATTTGCTAGTTGTTCACAAATCCTCTTATCTAACTTCTTTCTAGAAATCATATTTGAGGGTAGATGTATGCCCCCCTTGATTTCGCTTGCTTTACGGAGGTGGAATCAAGGTAGAAATTTAGCCACATTGAATAAGGTGGGTCACATCATAGGGTATTTCCAAGTACCATACCACATAATGATAGAAATTTAATGAGAATGGGAGTGGAATCACAATTCCAATGCAAAAAATGGTGTCAAAAACTGAGCTCTCTAGCCCCCATTATGTTGATTTGTATGAAAGGAACTTTTTAACCCTTATATAGTAAAAACCCTAATTTTAACTTATATAAGAGTAAAAAGTGAAGTATTCTCTAACTATTTTTCATTTACTTGAGTTTGGTGAGGAGTTATTGAAGATGTTGAGCTGACAAGATTGTGTGCCTACTAGACTAGACGTCCTATGAGATCATGTAGCTTGCGGCGAAAATTATTATTAGGTGAGTTGAATTTTCCTCCTTAGCTTTGTCCTTACACATTTATTTGATATTTTGTATGTATTTCTAGATTAATTTAGGGCCTTGGAAGAAAATTTTGCAAATCGTCCCTCTTTTTCTCAAAATGTCCCCTATTTTCACAAAGTGTCTCCTTTTTTTGCAAAGTGTCCCTTTTCTTTGCGAAGTGTCCCAAAAGGGGTCTAAAGTGTATAAAACCCCTAGCAGAGTAAACTAGAACAACTTTAGTACACTTTTTTGATCATTGATGTATAGATTTAAGATTGTAGAACGCTTATAGGACATATTTTTATTTTTTGATTAGATTCCTCCCTATTCGTGATAGCATCTGGGTGGTAGATAGATCAGTCACCTATAAGACCTATCCCCCACACTTTCAATAGAAGACACAAAGATATTAAAGACTATGAGGCTTCACTAGGTGTACCTCATGCCCCCCACGAGGTACCATGATGCTATGTTGATGGCACTGGCAAAGCGATGGAATGTAGACACATGCACATTTCATCTTCCCACTAGCAAGATGACCATCATGTTAGAGGATGTCCGTCGCATACTTTGAGTTTCAATTCATGGTGAGAGGGTACATTGTGTACACCTAGGGGCACAACATCATAGTTCACTTATATTATGATCTTGGGTGACTTTCATTTCATGAGATTGATAGTATGGTACACTATATGCTATTGCAGGTGTGGTGCCTAGAGCATATCACATGCACCAAATTGACAAGATTTCCATGTGCATCATCCCTAGGGCATCCTCGAGCATTCAAATATCCATTGCGGTGACTATGACAGTATGGTGACTTACTTTTTTGGAGAGCCTGATTTGATTGACTAGATGAGGAGATCATATGGAGACCTTACTGGCTTATTCCATAGTGATCATATGAGACTCGTTAGATGAGGAGATTGTAGATAGGAAGATTCTTGATAGGTAGACATGATTACATAGTTTGACCTTTCTACTATGATTGTGTCATGCAACAGTTTGGATAGGTCCAGATAGCACCCATGGCACAACCCTTTTTTTGGAGATCAGTACGGAGTGCTCGAAGGCCCAACGATAGTAGATGGTTCACTAACGATGATGTTGTCTATAGTGACTTTGAGTACACAGATCATGATATGCCTCAGGTCTTCGAAACTGATGGCATCGGTACCGTAGATGCCTATGAGGAGTTGTGGTCAACATCACAATTGACTCCCATATTTCCAATGGATGAGCCAATAGGTGATGCAAGGCCACTCCTAGATCAAGGAGATGAGGAGGAGGATAGGGATAAGGAGAAACGCTTTAGGGCTATAGACATATTCATAGATGTGATAAATGAGGAGTATGATGAAGCTACTGATCCTGACCATGATGGCCAGAAGGAGGAGGATGAGGAGGATGAGGAGGAGAAGCAACTGATGAGGGAGGGTGATGAGGTAGAAAATGAGGATCTAGTGGGCCATGAGTGGGGGAGTCATCTCCCATTCATGTTACTAGATCACGATTAGTAGCTGCTACATGCACCAGCATCTATAGTCATGGAGAGGCTAGCACATCCTCCATACCACCTACACATGATCAGGTTGTCTTTACACAGCCAACCAGAGAGCTAGGTGATGCTATTTTATTTACTATCATTCTTTATGCTTATGTTTTTAATTTTACGTTCATATATATATCATCATGTATGTTGATTATATTTATGATTTCTATCTTGCAGGAGTTTTGAGAGTCCTTCATGATCTCTATCATCAGGTGGTTGTCGAGATAGTTCCCCCATTAGTCTACAAGGAGGCTACTGATATAGACTATGTGCCCCCACCCATCATGGAGTAGGATCTAGAGTTGTTCGAGCCATACATCAGACTACGGGCAATGTATGAGAGCCTCAGGAGGTGTGTCCACCAAGTTGAGGTTGCAAGGATGCACAGTCATCTTGAACCCCAACAGAGTTTGAGAGATGACAATCAGATTTAGCTAGACTATAGGCAGAGAGAGATCAGCTAGCAGGGGAGCATCATGAGAGCCTTGGACAAGTATAGGGTTTGATGTTTTCTCTTAATGCATTTGGTAGCTCGTGATCACGATCGCATACTACTATCTCCCAATGGATTGCCTCTAGATAGATGCAAGCACTGGATCCCGAGGGATCTAGCAGTCATAGACCTCATTAGCATTGTATATATTGATGACATTTATACAAAACTATTATATATATATATATATATATGATCGTTTGGTGTTTTATTACTTGTCTTTATGTGTTTAATGTTAAATGGAAATGTGATTGATTAAATAATCTTTGTAAGACTATTTAATGAATGTCCCCATGATTTAACATGTTTTAGGTGATCTAATTAAAACTTATTATATAGTTTCTCTTAGATGCAACATTGTGATTAGGTATGCTATGCTAAATTAAATGCACCTATAATCTAATTAAAGAGCTTTAAATGCATATAAGAATCTAATCTAACATAATGCACAAGATTATATTGAATAGCATGGACCAAAATTAACCATCTAAAAGTTAATTTAAATAATTACTTTAGTATTCAAGACACACAAATAATTATTTGTCAAGAACGAAGCAATGCAAGAGTACATAGAACATCATCTAGTAAATCTAACACAATTGCTTTATTAATCGCACCATTCAAGACCATTAGACATAGTACCGATGTAGATGCATGAAAGTTATAGGCTCTTTAAGAGGTGTGTCATCTAATTTTGTTGACGTGTATGCACCAGACCCATAGCTTGTATTAATTATATATAAGGTCCTAACCAATTATGGTTGAATTTTCCTTTATTAGTTGAGTCAGTATTGACGTTACATTCATTCTTGCATAACACCATATCACCTTTACTGAATGACCAAGGGATAAAATTGTCATTGTAACTACATTTCTTTCTCTGAGAGTAAGATTGAAGGTGCTCGAGAGTGTTTATTTTTTAAGATAAGAGGCATATAGCCTATATATATTAAAATATAAGTAAATATTGTCAAACATATCACCATGCCATCAAAAAAATTGGCAAAACCATGAGAGAAGATTCGTGTAACAATCTATTTGAAAGTTGTAAATTATATCTAGCATAGAAGATCCCAACCTTGACTGGTAACACAACCAATTACTAATAATAGTATAAATAAACCCCTTATTACCCACTGAAACTATCTATATTTAAAACCTTTGGCCCTGATTTATAACAACAAACTGAAACATCAACTATAACATCAAACCCCTAATTATATCAACTAATCCCATAACTGTAAATTTCAAATTATAACTTTGAAAAAATTGAGGTGATTAGCCCATAGCAGCATCTACTTCTCCATCTCAACCGGGTTATTTTCACCTTGGCTCTCTTGTGAATCACATATTGGTGATCCCATAATAGTGGTTTACAATTTTTGGCCAAACTGGACACTGAAATTATTATTTTTAACTAAATCTTCACATTTGGGCACCTATAGCGACTAAACTATGAGGAATTTGAAGATGGTGCAAACTAGAGTCTCATCAAATTTTTTCTGTAGATTCTAAAAATATTTTTTTCAAAATTTTTGGAATCAAATTGCACTTCTTTTTCCATCTCCCACGAAAATTGATTTTTTCGAAAACAACATTTTTAAAAGACATACTATATAACACATAACTTTTTCCATGAAGGATAAAATTCTAATTCTTTCAAATTTAGATTTGTAACTCTGATATCTAGTGCTTCCACTTGGTTAGATAGTTTTTATTGAATATTTTTTTCCTTAATCAAGTTTCAAAGTCAAACAAATTGACGAGACCAGTAGTTATGGCGTAACTTTTTTGTATATGTCAAAATTTAATTTAATTTTTTTGTTTGATCAAGGACTTCAATATCTAGTGCACTCATATTTTTCAAAAAAATTGATAATATTCTATTTTTCCACATGAAGAACAAAGAAATTCATTTTTGATGAAAAACCTATGTTTAATAAAACTTAAAAAACAAATACATAACAAAACCAAAACATATTAAAATTATATTCATTGGATAGCTTGTTCTGAGGAATACCATAATCATTTGAAATAAATTTTAAATAAATTCATTTGATCCCCCAAAGTCTAAATCGAAAGTGATTTTTTATCAGCATTTTGATAGGTGTAAAGGAGATGCATTTATAGGTATGGTTTAAAACTAGCGAAGTTCTATCCAAGGGGGTTTGATCTAAGGTGATTTGATCAAACCCTTAAAATGGAACTTTTTAAGGCTTAAATCATTATATTTTCTAAAAATATGTGATTTCAGCTAAAATCCATTCCTCTCAGGAATTGTAAACCACTATTATGACAGCAAAACCCTGCATAAACATTTACTATTGTGTGATTGTTCATACCCACTTCTCATTTAGATTAACTCGCTCAACTAATCCTTCCAACAAACTCTTCCAATATTAGGGCTCTTTTGGAACAACAGACAAGAGTGAGATTTAAGAAAAGCCATTTCAAAATATTAGTCCTTTATCTTCGATTCCATTTGGCCACAAAGAAATTGATAATTATCCTTCAAAGCTTTGAGAAAAACCCTATCATTATTGCATTGTAATTCCAATTTCATTGCTTCATAAACCCCATTGATAATTCTACACTGCCTAAGTAATCTATGCGAAAACAAACTACCCACTGAACCTTTCCCTTTGAAAAAACAATATCCCTGAATCACAACAATCATTGACTTCTCTTGAATGAATTGACTATTCACATACCTCTTCACTACCATTTCCAACTCTTTAAATGACTAGATTATGTCCATGAAATTACACAAAAAAATTGAGAGCACCTGAGATACGAGAATCACTTGACGAGTCAGAAGGTTCACAATTTCCATTCCTAAAAAGGTGCGAATACTCTCAACAGCCCTCATAAATTCCATGGAGAAGATTAACGCCAAGTTTGCATCCGACAAGGTGTCTTCAAAAGGCTTCTCCCATTCTTGAATCTGCATATTGAAGTGAAGGTTCAAGGGTTTCATCGCCATCTCGCCACGCAACACACATGCAAAAAGCTTACACTGTTTGTCTCCACCTGTCCTAAATTTCACTTTGAACAACTACAAATATTTTCATGCAAAATTCAAGCCAACTATTGTGCTTAGAAAGGCAGTTGACCCGCTAGGCCCATACAAAACAATTATGTCAAAAATTATGAAAAAATCATGATATAATGGTAAGATGAGAGAACAATGCACAAAGAACTTGTCTTCCCAATGCATGTCCTTTCATAATACCAACCACTTTATTTCATAAATGCCTTCATACATGCAAAGAACAAGCCTTTGGGATCGAAACGCCAAAATATTAAACACCACTAAAAACCATAATGGTACTCCCATTCATATGTAAAGCATGTGAACACATCACTATTGAGACAACAACTATTGGCCTTATATGCATTCAAATTTTAACATATCTTTCAAAACATTGGCCTTATATGCATTCATCTTTTAGCAAATATTTCAATAAAGTATCTTCCTTTAATAGTTCATTTAAAACTGTATGCTTGAACTCCCTACCCTCATAGCCTAAATTAGCAAGCCTATCTTCAATTTTGTTCCCTTCATGGAATGTATGTGTGATGTACACCTCTTGAAAAGAGTCTATCAAATTCCATACTCTGCTTAGGATATAACTAATTCTCCAGTTATAACTTGTTTTAGATTTGCAAGCATTTATAATAAGAAAATAATCACCTTCAATGTGCACTTTTCTTATGGCTAGATCTTTTAGAAAAAGTAACCCCTGCAACAAGGCTTTAGCCTCTGCAATATTATTTGTACCTTCCTCCAATTTGAGTGCATGGGCTAGTAACAAGAAACCATTTGAATCTCAAATACATATCCCCGCACCTGACATTCCTAGATAGCCTTTAGATGCCACATCAAAGTTGAGCTTAGCAAAACCTAGGGATGGAGGTGTCCATCTCACCTTAGTTCTGTCTTTTTTCATCACCCCTTGATTCTGATGCAACCCCACCAGAGGCTTAGAAATTTATTCCCAATTGGAAAGAATCCAATTATCCCAATTAGAAAATAAGGATGAAACATTTTTATTATTTCTGACATATGAGTTGACTACCTCAGAAATTTGTCTTTCCATCTTGGATTGGAGTTGTTGCAGAGATTGAGCTTGCTTTCAGAAAATCCTTCTAGTTCACTCCCACCATATGCTCCAAACAACTGTTGAGGTGCTCGAGATTTTTGATGTGTTGTTTGTTGAGCATTTCAAGATTATGCAACCATTACTCCTTATAAGTATTATCATCAATAATTCCTTGAAGATAAATTCTTAATGTAGGAATCTCTAATTCCAAGGGTATTATTGCCTTGGTACCATAGATGAGTTTATAAGGTGTAGTCCATGTGGATAATCTAACATTGGTTTGATAGGCCCATAGCGCATATGTTAATTGCTTATACCAATCCTTATTATGTTTTCTAACACTTTTAGAGTTATTCAAGGGTTTTATTAGTTGATTCAGCTTGACTGTCAAATTGCAGATAGTAGGGTGTTGAAAAGTGATGATGCTTGTTGAATGTTTCTAAGAAATTCTTCACATCATTATTCTTTAATGGTGTGCCATTTTTGGAAACTAACGTGAAAGGAAGCCCAAATCGAGCAATAATGTGTTCTAATATGAAATGAAATATTACATCGACTATTCTTGAATGAAGGGTAATAGCTTCTACCCATTTTGTGAAGTAATCTATTTCAATGATTATGATTGTATGTCCAGCAGAGGAGGGTGGTGATATTTTTCCAATGATGTCAAACCCAAAACACAAAGTGCTAAATAGGAAATTGAGCTTGAAATTTAGAGGTAGGAGAATGAATCAAATTGCTATGTTCTTGACATTTGTGACATTTTTTTTTACGTATGCAAAGCAATCTTGTTTCATATGTCTCCACTAGTATCCTATGTGGATTATCTTTTTAAAGTAATGTTCTTCCTCCAAAGTGACCACCACAAGCACCTGCATGAGATTGTTCAAGTGTTGTGGGTATTTAAGATGTTTTAAGGAATCTAAGTAAGAGACCATCAAACGATCTTTGATACAATACATCACCAAGAATTATATACTTAGATTCAATTTTTCGAAGGCGGGCTTGGATGTTCTTAGTTTTTGGCTTGGGAAATGTACCATCTTTCAAATAATTGAATATCACATCATACCATTCACTCGATTCTTCCATGGTTGTTACTAATACTTCTTATGCTTTATCTTCTATTGATGGTTTCATAACTGTATGCACAATGAAGGTGAAGTCTTTTGAAGGATCTTGAGGAGATATAAGGGAATCTCCACTTGCCATTGCATCCACATGCTGATTATCTTTTTGAGGGATGTTGTCAATGGTAAATTATTTAAACTTCTCTAACAAATTCATTGTAAGATCCTTACATTTTGGTAATTTTTCATGCTTTCCTTGATATGTTCCATTTATTTTTTTAATCACCAATTGTGAATTTCCAAATATCTTAATATCTCTAGCACCCATACTTAAAGCAACGTGCAATCCAGTGAGAAATGGTTCATACTAGGTAGTGTTGTTTGTACATAGGAAGTTTAATTGATATGACAAGGGAATAGGCTCTCCTGTGGGAGATATTATTATAACCCCTGCACCGGAGCTAGTTCTACACTTAGATTAGTTGAAATATAATTCCCATGTATTAGCTTCAATTGTCAACACATTATAATCTACGAAAGAATCATTTCTAGGTAATGCTAAAGGAGAAGGAGCATCAGCTAGTTGGTCGGTCACGACTTGGCCCTTAATTGCTTTTTGTGAAACAAATTTAAGGTCAAACCCAGTTAACAACATCACCCACTTAGCTAAGGGTCCTAATAAGTTTTTTTATTAAAATATGTCTTAAAGGGTCAAATTTTTTCATCACATGTATTTCAACATTCAATAAGTATTATTTCAACTTTCTAGTATCGAATACATGAGCCAAACATTGTTTCTCTATTGTTGTGTATCGCTTCTCATAATCAAACAAGGTTTGGATAATGTAATAAATAGAATTTTCTTTACCATTTTAATATTGTTGAGCAAAAAATGCTACAAGAGCATGGGTTGATGCTGCTGTATATAGGATGAATGGTTTTTTTGGTGTAGCAGGTTGTAAAACAGGTGGAGTTGGTGTAGGGGCACCCTCATGCATGTATGAGATCAATTTTTGAGATTTTTTATTTTTTTATTTATTTTTATTTCAATAAGGACATTTTGGAACATTAATGATCATTTGGAGTCATTTGTGAAAGTTTGGGGTCATTTGGATAAAAGATGTAAAAGTTGCACAATGTTGTCAAGCAACTTGTCAAAAAGTGTCATTAAGGTGTTTTTTTAACAAAATAATAAAAAGGTGGTTGAAAATAGTTGGTTTTAGTTGTAAATGTATAAGGATACCCTCCAAAAACTTTAATTTTTGGTTTGGAGAAGGTTGGAAAGAGTTTGAATAAAGAAAACTTCAATTTTACACTCTAAAAACTATGTTTTTTCTTGCAAATCTGACTCTTCTTTCACATTGTACAGACTTGTACTTGTTGTTACAGATCAAATTTTGATTGGGAAATTTTTTAGGTTTCATCACCTTTACAAATTTTTTTTTTTACTCAAATACATTTATTTTTGAGAGAGATATGAGCATTTTTGTGAAAACCATTCTAAACCTTGCCTAAGCTTTCAAACTTGCAAAAAATTGTCATAACTCGAGTTTCCTCTATAGGAAAATGTTACAAATTGGAGGAAAATTCTGCCTTGGAATCATCTACATCCCTACAAGCCTTTGGGTCATTTCATGCACGTGGTAAGGAGATCTCTTCATCATAAATTTATGATTTTTCAGTGAAACAGTCCCAAAAAGACCCTAGGTTCATTGTTCTTTTGATTAATCTATACATTGATTGTTAAGGAAAGGTGTAGGAATCATTCTGACATGCTTTTAGAAGTATGTATAGGCCTAAAAATACATATTACAATTTTTTTCCTTTGTTTGGTGTCATTCCCTTGCATATACCTAGTGGAAATAAGCCTAAACGCCCCATTAGGCCTAATTACAAGGACAGTCAATTTTTAAGCCCATCTGTACAAAGAACCATATCTTGTTTTTGGATATGTATCATAAGAGCCAAAATGGTATCTAAATATTGTCTTATATTTTGATGATCATGTGTGCTCCAAAAGATATGCCAAAAAAATGCCTCTTTGAAAGGCTACACAGAAGAATGATGATTTATGAAGGAAAGCCCATCAATTGATGACTAAGGGTTTGAAAGAGTTGTTATTTGTGTGAATTGGAACATTGTGCCTCTGCTCTACATTAAATTTTTATAAGATCCCAAATATCTAGGCAAGGAAGTTTTGAGAGTTTGTGTATTGTCTTTTACAAGTTGAACAAAAGAGCCTGGATACCAAAAGGCTAAGCCAGTGAAAAGAAAGAGGCCTAAGGTGAGGTATCATGAATACAAGAAGAAGCAAGGTGAAAAATACTTTCTTGAAAAAGGATAATGGAAGTGTTGAGGAGTATTTCCATGGAGACTTGTAGAGTAAGGAGTTGCCAAGCAAGAAACAAGAGAAAAGAAGAGAAAGAAGTGAGGTGAAGAAGAATTTAAATGAGAAGGAAAAAAAAAATGTTTAGCAAGAGATAATAGAGTTGAGGCAAGCATTGAAAAAAATGAAATAAATTCAAGAAAAAATGCTAGAAATAATGGATCTTGAGATGCAACAGTGTCTTGAGAAAGCAAACCAAGAAAAAGGTTGGCATTGGCCAATTGGCCAATAAGAAAGAAGGTAAAGTGGCCCATCAAGAAGATCAGTGTTAGAGGAGGAGGCAAGAGATGACAATAGTAAGGATGGATGAGTTGCAAGATATGTTGAAAGGAAGGGTACTAGAAGCATCTGAAGAGACAAGAAAATCTTTTGTTTTTGAAACTAAGCCTTTGTGTGAGTATGTGTTTGCAGGTAATGATATGATGATAAAGAAGGAAATACCCAATCAAAACCAGGGATGTTCACTTGAACAAGTTGAGAACATGCATTCTAGTAATTTTTTTCAAAATGGATAAATGAACAATGAAATAAATCACGAGTTGATACAATCTCAAGAAATGAAAAACATTGATGAAGTAGGTCTTACAAAGGTAGAAAAAAAAAGTTATGGTATGTATTTGTCTAATTGGACTATGGAGTTGAAACCCTTGAGTATGAAAGAAATATAGGAGAAATTCCTTTGAGTAAGGGAATACTTAATTCCATTCAAGATTTTCTTGAAGTTATTAGACCTTATCAAATGAGGAAAGAGTCTGATATCTAGTTTATAGCAGCAAGCAAAGGTCTCAAGTATGGTATAAAATTACTTGTCTTACCTAATGGAGGAGAAAGGAAAGAAGACAGGGGGGAGTACAATACATTGAGTATCAAGGAATTCAAAAACCAAAAGAAGAGGATGAAAAAGCAATGAAGACAATAGATTTACAAATTAAGATGGTCACATATGAAGCACACATGGTGACTAGGGATGAACTTCAAGAAGACAAAGGGATAATAATGGCGAGTTCCCCTAAAGGTGGCATCAGGGAAACCACACAAGAAAAATCAATACACGACATAAAATTCAAAGAGAAAAAGGAACCTAAGAGCTAGTTTTAGAATGAAGTCATGATAGCCACACTTGTTGTAGTCCTACACTCAAGTGGACTTGAATTTTTTCTTCCCCTTGGGAGTATGGTGCAAGGTCACCCTCATGCATTATGAGATTATTTTTTTAGTTTTCTTCTTGTTTTGTGTTGTTTGATGTCAATAAGGTCATTTTGGACCATTAATGATCAATTCCAGAGTCATTTGTGAAATTTTAGGGTCATTTGGATAAAAGATGTAAAAGTTGCACAATGTTGTTAAAAAGTTATCAAGCAACTTGTCAAAAAGTGTCATCAAGGTGTTTTGTTAACAAACCAAAAAAAATGTGGTTGAAAATAGTTGGTTCTGGTTGGAAATGTATAAGGACACCCTCCAAAAACTCAAATTATGGGTTTGGAGAAGGTTGGCAAGAGTTTGAATAATGAGAACTTTAATTTTGCACTCTAAAAACTATGTTTTTTCTTGTAAATCTGAATGTTCTTTCACATTACATACAGACTTGTACTTGTTGTTACGGACCAGAAGTTGAATTGGAAAGCTTCTAGGGTTCATTACCTTTACAATGAATTTTTTTGACTCAAATTCATTGAGTTTTGAGAGAGATATGAGCATTTTTGTGAAAATTGTTCTAAACCCTACCTAGGGTTTCAAACTTGCAAAATACTGCCATAACTTGAGCTTCCTCCATGGGAAAATGCTACAAATTGGTGGAAAATTCTGTTTTTACATCATGTACATCCCTAAATTTTTTTGGATCATTTCATGCACGTGGTAAGGATATCTCTTCACCAAAAATTTCCAATTTTCAGTGAAACAATCCCAAAAAGACCCTAGGTTCATTGTTGTTTTGATTAATCTATACATTGATTGTTAATGGAAGGTGTAGGAATAATTATGAATGATTTTAGAAGTATGTACAGGTCTGATAATCCACAATACAATTTGTTCCCTTTGTTTGGTGTCCTTCCCTTGCATATACCTAGTGGAAATAAGCCTAAATACTCCATTAGTCCTAATAAGAAGGATAGTCAGTTTTTGAGCCCTTCCATACAGATAAACCCTATCTTATTTTTAGATATGTATAATAAGAGCCAAAAGGTATCTAAGTCTTTTCTTACATTTTGATGATCATTTCTACTCCAAAATGTATTTAAAAAAAGGCCTCTTTGAAAGGCTACAGGGAAGAATGGTGATTTATGAAGGAAAGCCCATCAATTGATGACTAAGGCTTTGAAAGAGTGGTTGTTTGTGTGTGTTGGAACATTGTGCCCCCTGATTTTCATCAGAAATAAAAAGATATTCTTTCAAACTCTCAAAATTCTATGTACAATCCTTGTTCCAATCAAAATGCATGTCTTTCTTGAGGAGGTGTGTAAATGGTAATGTTCGATTTGCTAAAGATGCTACAAAATGACAGATATCTTGGATTATTCCTTGCAAGGTGTGTAATTGAGAGATGTTTGTAGGAGGTTGCATGTTAACTATAGCATCAATTTTCTTTGTTTCCACCTCGATGCCTCTGTGACATACAATTAAACCCAAAAGTTTTCCACTATCTACACCAAAGACACTTTTTTTGGATTCAATCTCATGTTATATTTTTGCATTTGCTCAAAGATTTTCTAAAGGACATTCACATTGTATTTTCTTGTTAAAGTTTTGGCAATAATCTCATCAACATAGTCTTCCAAAATCTTATGTATGTAATCATGAAATATAAATTTCATTGCTCGTTGGTATGTCACAACCACATTCTTCAATCCAAAAGGCATCATTACCCAAAAAATGTTCCCCAAGCTATTGTAAATGTTGTTTTATATTGGTCTTGAAGGTGGATAAATATTTGATTGTACCCAAAAAATCAATCCATGAATGAGAAAAAAGCATG
This sequence comes from Sequoia sempervirens, assembly GCA_007258455.2. Taxonomy (NCBI): domain Eukaryota; kingdom Viridiplantae; phylum Streptophyta; class Pinopsida; order Cupressales; family Cupressaceae; genus Sequoia; species Sequoia sempervirens. Next base: position 367,094,036 of record VDFB02353493.1, on the reverse strand, counting down.
TCTCGCAGTCGAATCTACTATCATGTCGATATTAGGAAGGGGAAAGTCATCTTTTAAAGATGCATTGTTTAAATTGTGAAAGTCTAAACACATCCTAATACGATTATCTAGTTTTACGACTACGAAAATTTTTGAGATCCAAGGAGAAAATCTATAGGTCTTATAAAACTAGTTTCAAGGAGCTTTTCAATCTCAAGTTTAACTAATAAGGCTATCTTAGGGTTCATTTTTGAATCTTTTGTCTAATTATCTTAACATTTTCAACGAGCACTATATTATGTGTTACAATCTTAGGGTCAATTCCTAGCATATATAAATAAGTCCAAGCAAAAATTTCAGGAAAGTCATGAAGTAAAGTTGCATGGTCCTCTTGTTCATCATCATCAAGGAACTTTAATATCTTAATCAATTTTTCTTTATTGTTAATATCCATTGGTATATCCACGGTATCTCCTAAAGGAAGCACATTTTGTTTTGGAAATTCAGGGTTGTATTCTTCTTTGTTCATGATATGGGGAATACTTTTTTAGTGTAATTTGAAGTGTCTCCAATGCTCTAGAATTCAACACCATTAGAAAGATCTTGGAATCCTAAATCCAACGCAACTTGAATAGAGCGAAAAGGAATCTGTTTGCTCAAGTTATGGCTAGTCAAACTTTGGGTCAAACTAGTACACTAAGGGCATTAAAAAAGAAAAAAATTATCTTGGAAATTGATGAAAACAACATCAAATTGAAGAGCTCGGTGACATGAACCCAACAATGTTCATTTCATCGAAATTTAAGATCGTATGCTTGATATATCTCTAGTCAAAGTTGGGTTGACCAAGTGGGCCAGGAGGTATGGTTGATGACATCAACACAATGACTTAGCAGGTCATACAGCACAGATGTCGATGTGGACCAATCAATGAGTGACATGTGGTAGCTGGTCGTATGGACCATACAATCAACATGGAAGCCTCTGAGATGGACACGTGGTAGTCCGTATTGCTTGTGTGGGGCAGGTGGTAGATGACATGTCTAATGAGTTGTCTTTGACAAGTGAATTAGAGGGTGCCATGTGGGCCAATCACTAGGTGCCATGTGGCACCCTCGCAGAGCTCCTCCATTGGCGATGAATGGTTTTAACAAAAGTTTCTATTGGTGGGGGTCACCTGTCAACTCACAACCGTCAGGTTTAACTACTCACCCACTGTCTGCGCCCTTAATTCATATGGGTTTTGGGTTAGTTTTGTTGTATTAATTGTTTTATTTGGTTGGTAAAAGGGTGGTCAGCAAGGGTTGAACCACCAACCCCCCATTTTCTAAATGACATAGTCATTGATGCACCACCGGTGGAATATGACATATAAACTGAGTGGTTTATTTTTAAAGACTTTTTAAGGGCCGAATTATTGACAAAGGCCATATGTGGTTAAAACCCACTTCCACCACCTACATCAAAGGGAATTTGGGGACAAATTAGTCATGATACAAACTGTTACATGGGGTTTATGTTGTATTTTTGTAATTATGGAGGTTTTAGCCCCATTATGACAAATTTATGTATAAAAAGGGGAGTGTAGGTGCTTGAGTTTTCAAGCAGGTGATGTGAAGGAGGGAATGCTCAGGAGACATTGAAGACATTTTTTATGACATCAGAGGAATGTCATGTTGTTGTGCTTGAAGGAGATAGTCTTGTAGCAATTGTAATTTATGATTTTTAGAGCAAAATAATTGGATTAGTCACTCTATTGGAGAGGGACCCAGAGACGTAGTCCACTTGGATGAACTCTATTATCAATTGCATTTGGTCTTCTATTCCTCTCTCTTTCTCTTAGTTCATCATCAATGTTATGCTATGTTTTTAAGCCCTTTTTTATGATGTTTAAGTTTAATCAATCAGTATAAGTTTCACATTCTTTAAGAAATCGTCATAGATCCTTAAAACAAATCAGTTCATGTCAACTTCATTGATTTCTTCTTCTCCATCTTTTTTCTTGGTACTAATCATAGCACATGCCAGTTGCCTCTTTTTAGGAGTAGTGAATGGTTTGTCATAAACTCCTAGCATTTCTTTCAAGGCTTCATCATCTTCAAAAAATTCCAATGATTATTCACAAGTTGTATGAATCAATTCTGAATACTTCAAGGTGAGAGTTGTTTTGGGATTACACATGATGGTGTTGATGTTTAGCAAGGGTCTCTTTATTGCTTGCATAATATTAAAAGGGAAATATCCCAAACCACTTTTTGTTTCTTGTGTATTAGGTTCTATAGGAGCACAAATACCATGTTCTTTCTTGTCACATCCTTTTCCACTATAACCAAGTTGTTTCATGAACTCATAGTCTTTCCCATAAATTTTTTCCATTTCTTTTGGGTTTGGTGGTTGTTGATAATCTATCTCATCAAAATTTGTTGTATAACTTATGTCTTCTTCTAGAGTGGATGAGGTAGACACTTACATGATTATTCTTCTAAATTTTGTGTTGAAATTACCATTGGTTGTTTTTTCTTTTCATCTTCTTTACTTGTGATTGTGTACTCTCCCATAAACGAGGGTGTGAATTCTAAGGAACCCCAATCACCGTCCAATAATTTCAGCACTTTTTCCATCTCTTCTTTGTCCTCTTTCATAGGTTCTATATTTGATGTTGGAATTAGTGTGCTTAGAGGACTTCTCTTTCCTGTTTCAACTTATAATCAACTTTCAAGCTTGGGGTCTATTTCACTTTGGTATACCTTGCTATTATAGATGTATTTCATGATACGATGAAGAGTCGAAGGCACCGCATGTATCTCATGAATGCAAGGTATTCCTAAAAGAAGATTGTATGAAATATCATGAGACATAACATGAATAGGAGTTTGTCCTAGGGTTACCTTTTTTACTGTAATAGGTAAAGTAATCACACCGATTGGTTACTTTCCTATATTGTCAAATCCTTGAATTGATAAAGATTTAGGTTCAATTTTTTATTTGTCCATGCCCAATCTATCTAAAAGGTTCACACTGCACACATTAAGGACTGAGCCATTATTAACAAGGGTTTTTTTTATTCCTAATCTATTGAATTTGGCTATTATCATGAAGGAATCATGTCTCTTTCTTATCTCCAAGGGAGGGAGATCATGTTGATGAAAGGTAATGTCTACATTAATTGTATTCATTCCTTGTATTAGAGCTGCTACATCATTTGCATTTGTATTAGAAGGGATCACAACTTGTGGTAAGGCTATTTGAAGCATGATGTGATAATTAAGTGAATTCTAAATTAGGTCTCATAGGGATATCTTTGCAGGAGTATTCTTAAGTTGTTCAACACGATCATACTCCTTCCCACTATGCGAACGAAAATGAGGAGCACTAGGCAAGATGGGATTAGACAAAGGTAAGGTTGTTGTAGTTGGTTATTTTAGTTGCAGATTCTTTGCAGTGTTATATGTATGAGTAATGGTATTATTACTTGATTACTACAAAAAATTTCTCTTAGGTGGTTCAAGAGTGTAAATGGGTTTGTTTTGAGTTTGAGGTTTGTGTGAAGGTGGGTAAAGGATAAGTTGAGCTTGAAATACATTAATGTCTCTTGTTTTGGGTTTGTCATAACAAGCCTTAGTGGATGAACTTTGTGAGATGAAATCATCAAGGGCTTCATTTAACATGTCAAAGTCATCACTACTAAAAGGCTCGAGGGTTAGGTTAACTTGGAAAAAGAGATTTGGCATAGTCAAATAACTATACTTTCTCTAAGTGGTCTAGCCGTTTGATCTTGTTTTTGTTTTTGTTTTCTAATGTATGCCAAATGTAATCTAGTCTAATTGAACTATGAACTAATGTTGAAAATGAAGAATGCAATAATCTAATTCTATCCACAATTGTAATGAATGTAAATTATGTTACTTCTAATGATTTGAATATAACAAAAAGTATGCAAACTAAAATAGAAAGGTTTTAATAGAAAAAAAAAGCTCAGAAATAGGGGATTTAACTCTATAAAATTAGTGTAAAATTTGCACTAGGATTGATTTTCCCAAGGTGGCAAATGAGTCCCAGTGAGGTTTTTTTTTTAAATTTAGAAAATTTCAATTGATTTTTATGTTTTTTATGTTTTATGATTTGTAAAGTAGGTACAAATGCATATTTCATATGATTTTCACTAATTTAGGATACAAAAATGCAAGTTATATGAACTTTCACTAATGCAAAATTAGAAAACCCTAGAATTTCAATTAATTAATGCAAATCCTAATGCAATGTTAATGCAAGCAAGATCTAGGAAGATGATACACTCCAAATCAGAATTATGATGTTCTAAATGTAGGTTCATCAAAATGAAACAACTGGAAATGGGGTAGGAGATGCTTACGTACGGTTTAGGATATAGAGCACACCCACTTTCCTATTATCTCATTGAAGGATAACCCTAGAGATGTCAATGCAAAGGAGAAAGAGATCTTACAATAGGGCTATCCTTGAGGCTGAATGTAAACTAATGAGGGGTTCACCACCAAGCTAGAGCTTGGAATGACAAATGCAATGCAAGATGTAACACTAAACCCTAATATGATGCAATGACTTACAAAATGACCTAGAAATGTGAATAAAATAGAATAAAAAACCATAGGATGAATTGTGTTCACCTGGGAATTTGAAGTAGGCTTAGGTGAGCTCAAAAATGCTAAAAAATATAAACTTTTGACCTATTGGGACTCATTTGCCAATCTGGGTGAATCAGTGCTAGATCTAAGTTTTTGCACAGGAACTGGTTTATGGAAAAAGGGTATCTGAATTTGCAAAAATCTTGAAAATTTACCTATAGTGGGACTCATTCAACACTTCTTATGAATCATTCCTAGTTTTCTTTTTCAAGAATTCAAAGTTTAAATCTACACTTCAACACCTCCTTTTTTTCTCCCAAATTGATTTTTTGATTCAAATCTATGAAAAGACCTACAAAATAGAATATAAATTTGATTTTCCTTATGGGGAGTTTTCCTCAGTCAAACCCCTAGTTCGGTAATTAAACCTTGATAAAAAAAATGAAACTTAAAAGTAAATGTGAACATAAACCCTAGCCTTAAGTGTGGCCAAGACTAGGAAATCTGAAACATAATGCAACCCTATTCTAATGTGTAAGAATGAGATGCATGAATGAAATATGAAAATGAATGGCTCAATTTGAGAGATCTCTAATCACCCAAATGAGCCTCAATAATGCTTATACCTTCTTTTGGTTGAATGTAGAGTGATAATGGAGGATGGAATCACTTAGGAATCAAGTAATTAGGCTTGGTTTGATCGCTATTTGCATCTACCCAACCTAGAATCCATCATGATTCACCATAGAAAACCATTCAATCAACCCTTGAAAATGTTATATCTTGAATGAAAGTGAGCTTAAAGACCTACAAAACACTTTAATGTTGCTCCAAGACTTCAACTTTGCTTGCTTTTGAAACTTGAATTCTCTTGTCAGAGAATGCTTGAAGACTTTGAATGCTTAGATCTTGAAATTTCTTTGGAAAATGCTTGCTTAAATAAAAACAAATGACTTAGGAGCTCAATTATTTCGGCATTAACACCTAATTTTTCATTATTCAGATCTCAAAGGTTGAAATCAACCAAAAATTTGAATTAAAAAGGTGATTTTTCTGGCTCAAAACCAAAAAATCCCCAAATGGGACTCATTCGCTCAAGGTGGCGAATGGGTCCCACCTAGGGGGACTCATTCGCCCAAGGTGGCAAATGAGTCCCACCCTATATTTTTATGGTGGATTTTCAGGATTTTTGATGTTTTAGATTATTTTGTTAGGTTTTTAGCTAAAATAAGCCTTGAGATCTAAAATAATGGGTCTTAGGGGCCTATTAATGATGATTTAAAGGGTAATTAATGCAAGGGTACCAAAATAGGTCCAAATTAGGCAAGGAATTGTACTATCTCCAAGAAGGGTGCGCACTTTTTGTTGCCATAGATATGATATTGTATTTGAGGATGAAAGATGTGAGATCAAGAAGGATCCAAAATAGTGATCGTTGTCAGTAAGAAGTCTAAAGGAAACATTTATCAAATTAAGGGTGCTAATGGACATTGCTTTATATGACTTAGATTAATGATAGTTGGTTGTGGCACTAGATGATGTGTCATATGAATTTTGATAACTTGGAAAGAATTAGTGTTGTGCATGTTGTAAGATATCTACTAATGATTACAAAGTCAGTCAATGCTATTTACAAAAAAAATCAATTTGGAAAGCAAGCTAGAAATAACTTCAAATGAAAGGAACAATCTACTACTGGAATACTAAATTTGATTCACACATATCTCTGTGGTCCTACAAGAGTGAGAAATCTACAAGGTGACAGGTATTTTATGCTTTTTGATTGATGATTACTCTAGATACACATGGGTTAATTTTCTTAGAGAGAAATTTGATGCATTAGAAAGATTCAAGGCATTTAAGGCTATGGTTGAAAATGAAGCAAACTTGAGAATAAAGTGTTTAATGTTTGATAGAGGTGGTGAATTCACTTCGAATGAGTTTAACATGTTTTGTGAAGTTCATGGAATAAAAAGATAGTTGTCTACTCCTAGAACTCTTTAGTAGAACAAAGTTGTTGAAAGGAACAATAGAATGGTTTAGGAAGTTGCTAGATCAATGATTACTGAGGCAAGTCTACTAGAAGTTTACTAGAGAGAAGTTATTCATACTACTATTTATGTGTTCAATCGAGTGCAAGCAAAGGCTAACATTACAAAGACCCCCTATGAGCTATGGTGTGGAAGAATTCCTATGGTCAAGTATTTCAAGGTATTTGGAAGAAAATGTTACATCAGAAGGGATGAAGAAAACTTAGGGAAGTTTGATGCTAGATGTGATGAAGGTATCTTCCTTGGATACTCTACTAGAAGCAAAGCTTACAGATGTTTCAATAAAAGGTTGAGAAATATTGTTGAAAGCAAAAATGTCAAGGTGGATGAAGCATTGAAGAATTCAATTGAAGTTGATGGATATGTATCTGATGAACTTGATTACATAAGAATAGAAGAAATTATGGAAGAATAGGAGAAATAGAATGAAGAAGAAGAAACTTTGATGGTGTCCCCAAAGACACCTAAATATGTGTAAAGGAATCATTTGGAAAACCAAATCCTTAGAGACAAGAGGAAAGGAGTTTTGAAAAGAAGCAGAGCTATTGCTACTAATGAGATAAATTTGTCTACTTTCTGAAGTGGAACCAAAGATTGTGAGTGAAGCATGTAATGATGAAAGCTATGGAAGAATAAATTTTGCAGATTGAGAAGAATCAAACTTTGGAGTTGGTCCCTAGACTGGCAAATAAAAATATAACTAGATCAAAATGGGTGTTTAGAAATGAGTTGAATGAGAATGGAGAAGTGGTTAGTAATAATGCAAGGCTTGTGTGTAAAGACTACTCACAAGTAGAAGGTATAGATTTTTAGGAAAATTTTGCTCTGATGGCTAGGAAGGAAGCTATCAGGACGTTTTTAGTATTTGTTGCTCATAAAGATTTCAAAGTTTATCATATGGATGTTAAGTCTGCATTTTGAATGGTGAGTTGGAAGAAGAAGTGTACATGGAACAACTAGAAGGATTTCAATTGTTAGATCAATTGGATATGGTCTACAAATTAAAGAAGGCAACATTAGGTTCACTTTAATATTAATTATTCCCAACTTAATTTTAAAAAAGGAATACTTTTTTATGCACTACATAATTAAACTAAAATTATCTCATTCAAATACATGATAGAGAATGGATCTTACAATGTTGAAAGCAAAAGAGGTAGAAATTAAAATAACATAAAAACATCATAAAAAAAATAGAATAGATGTTTTGTATACATTATACAATAGGTAGAATTTATAAAAGAAAGGCATATTGAGAAGATTTATAAATAAAATATTATAAACTAGAAATGAAAACATAGATATTATTTCCTACCCTATGAACAAACATATAGAACATACTTTTATATAGTGAATCCTTTATGATTTAACCCCACAAAGTTTAGCAACATTTGTGACATTGTTGAAAATTTTATCTTAAATTTGATCAATGAGTACTCGAGGCTTATAGCAATTTCTAGCTACCTAGATGTTTGATCCACCAACATGACAGGCATAAGAGAATTGAAATTCATTTAACTTTTTTGTTTTTCATATTTTATAAATTTTTGAAGCATTTATAAAAAAGGGCAATAGAATAAGGGTGAATAATTCAAAAAATAAGGAAACAATGAAACTAAACAATTTATCACTTTTAATGAATTTTTATAAAATGAATGAAAGCTAGAAAAAAAGAGTTGGAAAAAATTTGTTTAAATTTTCTAATGATAAACTATCATAATGAATACATGATTTGAAGGCTCACCATAATTTTTTTAATGTGTTAACATTTTTTTAATAATTTTTTACATTTTAAATTTTAAATTTAAACTATATAAATTTTATCTTCCTATATTTGATTGCATCATATATTATCTCATCCTTTTAAAAATCAAGAAAATTAATAACCTCTTTTAAACCAATCTACAAAAGAACTTAAAAAAAAATAGTCATATTTAAATTATTAGTCCAACCTAAATATGCCATTAATGATATAACTAATAAATAATACCCTAGAATATCCAACTTAAAAAGTTGAAAAGATGGAAGGCCCAAACAAAAAGCCTTAAAATTGTATAAGAGCCAAACCAATAATTTTCTAGAAGACAAACCAAATTTCTCAACTTTCTACAACTATATTTATTTTTGAATAGTTTAAATGCCTATAACAGTTACATCATGGGCAAAATAAAGACTACTTACAACTTGATAGCCTGTTAAATGTGACTTATCCATTAACCAAGAGTTCTCACATAAGTACATCATCATATTTTCAATGATCTTCAACGCCACTCTAATTGGAAAATAAAGTGACCTCATCACCCTAGATCTCATTTAAATATTATTCACAGTTACATCATCATCCTGTCCAATGACCTTCTTTCTTGGTAGTCTAATTTTTTATGACCTTAATTAAATGCTTACTGTAACTACACCTTACGGTGTTAGTTGTACAAGACAGCTAAAGAAAAACAAAGGTTACTTCTTAGGTTCCAACGTAGCCAGCAAATGACTTAAACTGCATTGGAGTAATTATGGGCTTTGCCTAGTTTAAAAGGCACCCACACCTAAGAAATCAATGAAGGGAATCCCTCCTCCACTATGTTGCTCATTCTCTTCTACTTTCTCCCTAGATTCCTCCACCATATTGCTCGGTTGAGAAGCAATATTCAGAAAATTATAATAAGTGATATCCTCTGTTTTCTGAGGAGATGAAATTAAGGGTAACATTGATTTCAGATTGTAGCTCTTGTTATTACAAGGGTCCCCACTACTGTCCAAATTATCACATCTTTTCCAGTCTTGAAGTTTTACATTTTCCAGTGCACTGTCCACTTCACTACTCATTCCCGAGCCTTCAAACAGCATAGATGATGCGTTTGACATTGATGTTGTTGATCCAATGTTTTCAGACAGATAGGGAAGCAATTTCCACTTCCTTTCCTCTACTGAACTGTTTTTAGGGTTAGAAAGGTGCCCTGAACAATCGAAACATTGGCAACAGTCAAACTATGCAAACTTTCTCTTAAACTAAGAGATATAAGCGTTCAGACTCCACACTAAAACATAATTTATCAGAAAAATAAGTTATCTATTAAAAAAGTCAAGAAAAATATAGGTTAAAGTGGAAATACATAAGTTTTTGGATTCAATTGTGTATGTTTTTTTATTCAATGTTTTCGATCACATCCAGTGAACCATCATTAGAAAGAGGAGAATGATCACTGAATGTGATCCGCACAAAAAACATACACAGTTGAATCCAGAAGCTTACATATTTTGAATTGATAGACAGCCGAAAACTCATCTAGAAAAACAAAAAATCATTCTACATACATGGTAAATGTCAGAAAATTAAAAAATAACTGTAAGTTTATTGAAAGAATATGTGATAAGAATTCAATACAGACCTAAGAAGTCCAGCTGAATTGGTGACCTGTTGCCATGTTTGAGTGGGCTCGTTCCATTAGGCTGTTGATGGTGTTTGTCAAATTTTAGAAGAAAATTTTGAGACTGTGATCCAATATTGTTGTATTTATGTTGGAATTTACCAGCATTTTTTATGGTTTGAAACATTTTCTTCTGCCCATAAATTCTTGAGTGTTCCCTGTGTCTTCTGGCCATGATGACATGCCAGTGATTTTTGACAGCATTATCAGTTCTTCCTTCAAATAGCCTGGCAATGATAGCCCATCTGTTGCCATGCAAACGGTGACAAGCTAGCAGGCGCTGTTCTTCCTCTTCTGAAAATGGACGCCTGTTTATCTTTGGATCAAGTTGATTAAACCATCTTAACCTGCAACTCTTTCCTGCATAACAAACCCATTCTCGAAATTATTTACACGGTGTAGATGACGAAACATTGCCACATATCTTAAACTTTACGTTTGTGACAGTAATTGCAGGTGCTTGTGTAACACTCACTGATGGACATTATTTTATATTTATCTTTTTGGACATTCTGAACGTGATGAAATGGTTTGAAAGTGCTAAAAAATGACCTGATTCTTTTGAGTAACACTTACTGATAAGCAATATTTAAAGAACCTGACGATCTGACTTTTGTTTATTTGATTCTTTTCTAATAGATCATACCTTTGATTTCTTTGAATATAACCTTTCAACCTTATAATAGCACATTACACAGATATGCTGTTCATAATTCAAAACATGCGCAGGCATATAACGATCGAAGAAACAAAACACTTAGAAAGAACAACTGAGAAGGAAATTGATTCTTAATAAAAGATCATTTTAAAAACTTATAGGAGGTAAAATAGAACACTGATTAATTTTTTTTAACTAATTTAGAAAAAGAGGCTGAATAGGAAAGGGAGATTTCAACAATAATTTACGTAAGTTGTATTGGTTTTACCTTACTATATCGGTGTATATGAGAAATCCTCCAAAGAAATGAATTCATAATATTAATTTTGATAGGATTGTATGAATCCCTTCTTTCAATGGAAGTTAAGTTGGAAAATTATAATATATTTAAGAATTTTTATTTTTCTTGGAAGAAGCTTTTTAGAGAGATAAATAAATTTTAATTTAATTTTAATAGTCATTTATTAAAAAAAAAAAATTTAGTAATAGTATAATATTAATAATGTGTATTAAATATAAAACATAAAAAAATAAATTAAAAACTAAAATTAAATATGTTAATATTACTGTCTTAATTTAATTATTTTTAGAGTTATTTGTATGTATTATGCTATTTATTTTATTATTCTAAAAAAAAAAGAAATTTAGATAATTTATCTTTTAAACTAAAATTATTTGTTCATGAATTTTCCATAGATAATAAAAATGATATTTATATAGACAATAAAATAATTTTTGAAATAAAAGTTAAAATAAATAATTTATTTTTTATTTCTATTATATTATTATTGTGAAAAATAAAATTACACATCAATTAAAATAAACTAAATTTTGTTTGAAATAAAATAGTTTTAAGTAAAATTTAAAATAATTCATTTTTATATCTTTTCTTATTTATGTATCTATATGTGTAATAGATTGGATATATATTAAAAAGGATATTCATATAAATATTGTATAAAAAATGCCATTCTTTATATAAATCTAAGTTAATTATAAGAATAGATAAAATTATATAGACTTCAACCTATATTAATTCATAACTAAATAGATATTGTAAATACATCTTTCTAATACATAGAAGATATCAATCAACATATATCCTATGTAACAAATTTAATATAGACACTTATCTATCCTATATGATAAATTCAATATATACACTTCAAATTTATTTCTCAAACATCAAATTGATTTAAGATATGTATATTAATTTATCATACCCTAAAATATGAACCATTTACTACATTTGACTGTTATTTATCTTTGTATGATTCATTGGAAAATTTCTAAACACCCAAAAGCCGTATCAGAAACATTAGCTGAAAATATATGACCTCTACGACAAGTTTGTTGTGTTCGAAGCTTTAATGGATAAATAATTCAATAACTTCTATGCACCTTATCCATATTAAGAGCTTGGATAATGTGTCTTCAGGCCAAGTATTGTAGCTAACTTTTGTTGTGATATATAAGACTACTAACTTGTCTGAGTTCTCACAGAGAAAAAAGTATCTCTGGTAAAATCCATCAGACACCATAGAAAATGGTTATCAAGAGAAGTTATAATGAACTTCTTTCATCCTTATGATTTATGTTTACTTCTTTTTACACAATTCATTTAGAAGGAAAGAAAAACAAAAACATAAAGAGCTTTAGACACAAGCCTCAGAAAAAATAAAAGATTCATAAGAATATAATGGATTCACCTGATCTGCCTTGAAGTTTCTCTGCTATGGCATTCCAATTCTGTGGCCCAAACTGTGCAACAAGCTCCTTAAGCTTTTCATCCTCATCTGGCCTCCAGTGTCCCCTCCCACATGGTGTTTCAGGCAATATTGCGTTACAAAAATTACCCTCAGTTTCTTTGGAACAAGAGCTATATTCCTTCATCCTTCCAAACTATTTACTCCCTATCTTTCAAAAGCTTACAATCATTGATCCAACAAACAAATAACCTCTTTAAGACCAGAACCAGCCTGAAGTAATCTCTCCTTGTATATGAATCACAATAACTGATCTTTTCTATTGACAGGCCGATTCCATAACGACCTTTTCCATACCATGGCAAGCTCAACCATCTGAATTATGGTCTCAGGTGACTGCATAGATATAACCTCCTTTATGATCAGAGTAAATAACCCCAGACTATGAAAACTCTGGGCTTTCTGTTGAACTGAGAACTGACCTCTTTCACAGGTCCAAACAGACTATTGCCTGCACTCAATTGGCTGTGGAAGCAGCATAAATCTATACTTGTTATGTATAACTGACATAAGGTGACTGCAATCATGAAAAAGTCTCGATGGAATGATGGGAAAGTACAAAAATGACCTCTTTTATTCGGGATCTCAGGTAAATTCAGTCATCTTTTCTATCACCGCCATTTTCAAATCTTCTCCTACCCCAAAGATAATCATTACCCATCTATGTCTGCTATCTATTCCACAAAACTGTGCTCCTCATGAGATTCCACACAAAACATATATACCCTCTCTCGTTTCCCCCACCATGAAAGCTTCATTTAACGACTGCAAAATGCCCGAAAGCCTGCCCTTTTATTACATGGCACCACCTCCATGATTACGCCATGGAACCGTCATTCCCCCACCAAAACGAAAAATATTATTACAATATAACATAACCAAACTGGTTGCCCTTTATGAATAAAACTCTGGGAAATTTTTGGTTGAAACATTACTATTTTCTACAATATTTTTGTCTGATGGTATGTCAAGGTCACTTTCATGACAAGATTCGTGCTACATTTGTATACATATTGAGATTGCGTGTATGGGTAATTGATGAAGGCAGCTTGTACATCAAATTCGAGGACCCACATTCCATTGGCTGTTTAACCATCCATTTTTTAGTTGCTTGGGATGTTGTTTTATCCGTTTTAAGGAAACGAGGAGAACAGTAGTCTAGTTTTATTGATTAGGTGGTTCATCTGCCATTGGTAGCCCATAATTTATCACTTAAATTTATATTTAGATTTATTGTTGGTGAGGTTGGTAGCTCTGTAGAGACACACTGTTTAGATATATAAAATAATAATATAAGATGACTTTCAACATGTTAATTGTTAAGGGAAACCATTATCTAATGTTCAGAATCTATGTCTTTTTTGGCTCTTCCATGCACGCTAGATTTCTTGTTTATTCAAAAATGCTTTCCAAGTACCGATTGACATTAAAGTCTAAACGAACCAACCTACTACTACCACCGCTTCCCTTAATAACCAGATCTCTAAGAAGTTGTAATTTAAAATGACTAGTTATGCGCAGATAGTCTGAATTCAGACATTTAATCAAAATGTGGAGCATTCGACATTTTCATAGACAAAAATCTAATAATGAATTCATTGTGAAAGTGAAGGTTAAAATTAAATTATATTACTTTTAATAATTTTTAAATAATTCAGTAATCTTTGAGAGTGAAAGTTAAAATTAAATTATATTATTTTTAATAATTTTTAAACAATTCATCAATCTTGTCTATTATATATCTATCTAGAGATATTTTTTCTTTTCAGTTTTTTTTATTTATATAATTTTAATAAATTATTTATTCAATATTTAATACACAATTATATCAATAATATCAAAGTTTGATGAAAACAAATTATTATTTTTTAAATACATAACTTTTCAAGAAGTATTTTTGAAAAAGTCAAATAAAAACAAAACAAATTATCTAGTCAATATGTTTAAACTAAGAGATTTATGAATTTGAACTATTGCAAATACATAAATACATAATTAAACAAATAAAAAACACAAAATTATTTTATTTTCCTTTAAAAATAATTTATTTCTAAAATATTGATAATTGATGCACAATGATGCAATTCTAACATGTCATTCACTCCCATGTGCAATTCTTTTGTGTGCATGTATTTATTTTTAGGTGTCCCTAGTAATCTTTATTGCATGTTAAATGCATGTAGAGTGAATAAAAGTATTATTAGTTTTCCCCTTTTGTGATGCTGTGTTTTACAATGAAAGATGCAATTCCCTTCAATATTGTGTGTTTTTTAATGTAAATTTTATAAAAAGTTATTGTAACAATCATTATTGAAGTGATACAAAATAAAAATGTTTGAGATATATGCTGCAAATTTTTATATGTGATAATTGGTATAATATATAATTGTAAATTTCTTTTAATTTGCTATCATTTTTTCTTTTCTTGGTTTAAAGAACAAGATTGGATTTTAGAATCGTCATTTGGTATTTGTTAATAAATCATCAATTCAAGTTCTTGAAATTTAATGGAAGTGATTATGATAATTGGTGCATCAAGATGATGATTTTTTTGACAAGAAAATATTTATAGGAGATTTTAGAAATAGGTTATGGAGAATCAGTTGATTGCAAAAATATTACAACTAATGATACAATAGCTAAGCAAGCTAAAAATCAAGTTTTATTTCATATTCAAATAACTCTAGATAATAGCCTATTTTCAAGAATTGTAGGTGCAAAGACAATTGAAGATGGTTAGAAGACTCTACAAAAAAATTTACCAATGTAACATGATCAAGTCAAAATTGTCAAATTGTAGACATTGAAGAGAGAATTTGAGACTTTGAAGATGCAAGAAGCTGTGAAAGTGAGTGACTATTGTGTAAGAGTAAATGATGCAGTAGATAAAATGGCTACTCTTGAAGAAATTGTTAACAAATAAGTTGTGATAAAAATATGTCGATATGTCTCACACATACTAGGAACCATGCTACTATAGTCATTGAAGAAAGCAAGGATTTGGCTGCCATTTAGTTTGATCACCTAGTTGGATCTCTTATGTCTCATGAAGAAATATTAAGAGATTCATTTGTATAAATTCATGATAAAAAAAATTCCTCAAAATTATAAATTACAAAGAATGAAGATATCAAAACTAGCACCAAAAGAAATTGAGGCCAAGGTAGAGATCAAAATCAAAAAATTGAAGAGGAAATAGAGGAAGAAGAGGTTGTTCAAGAGGAAGAGGTAATAGAAAAATTGAATGGAAAATTTGATAATAGAAGTATTAATTGTTATCATTGTAGCAAGTATGGTAATTTTATAAGGGATTGTAGATTAAAAGCAAGTAATACAAATAAAGTTGTTAATTAACCTCATTAGGATGATGAGGCTTCTCTGAATAATATATTATCTTATGGAGAAACTAAATATACTATTAAATATGTTTGTTAGTTAGATTTAGGGTGTTCTAACCACATGTCAAGAAATAGTTACCTTTTTTCTACAATGGATGAAAGTTTTGAATCCATAATCAAACCTAGTGATGAAAAAATCTTCAAGATTTCTACAAAAGGAACTATGTAATTACATACTTAAGAAGGTATGAAAAGTGTTAAGGATATTTATTACACTCCATAGTTGAAACATATTTTATTGAGTGTTGGAAAATTGTGTGAAATGAATTACACAATAGTGTTTGAAAATAAGAAATGTACAATTTATGATAAGAATCAAGGAAATGTGGTGGTTACAGTTGTGTTTATCTTAAAGAATAGGATCTTCCCATTGAATTTTAAAGAACATAAAATAAATCTTATCAATATGGAATATGAGGATAAAAGTTGGCTATGTCATTTGAGCTACAAGCATTTGAATTTCAATATTTCAAAATATTTTAAAATCAAAAGAATTAGTGTATGGTTTTTCTAAGGTTGAAGAATGTACAAAGGTTTGTGAAGGATTGTCTAAAAGAAAACATTCAAGAGTGAAATTTTCAAAAGGAAAGGAGTGGAGAGCTCATCATCCACTTCAAATAGTTCATTATAATATATGTTGTCCCATGAAAACAAAGATCTGGGTAAGTCATCATATTTCATTACTTTTATTGATGATTTCTCATGAAAGTGTTTTGTTTATTTTTTGAAGACCAAGGATGAATCCTTTGATACACTCAAGAGGTTTAAAGCCTTTGTGACAAAAGATAAAGGTTGCAAAATAAAATTCTTAAGGATTGATCGTGGAGGATAATTTTGATTTAAAAAATTAGAATTATTATGATATAAATGGTATCAATAGATAACTCACAACTTATTACATACCTAAAAAAAATGGGATAGCTGAAAGTAAAAATCATACAGTGGTGGAAATGTAAAGGAGTATGCTTTTTTATTAAAAAAAGGGGTAAAAATTTATTGAAGAGAAAGAAATATTACAAAGAAAAAGGACATATGCCCATAAAAACCACTAACTAGTTAGAAAAAATAGTCCCCAACGGAACCCAACCAAAGGCATAGCTACATATTCTTGTCCTCCTTGATTAACATTTTGAGGGCTGAAGAATACTCTGAGGAAAAAAGTCTACAATCACCAACGTTCCACTACTCCAAATGCTAAGAGGCCTAATAAACACAAGGAAATAGGGCAATCCACCTTTTGAGAGATGGAGCTATGGTCAAGGACCTCTTATTTCACTCAAGTTTATTAAAGGGAACCAAAATCCCTTAACTAATTGACTTGATTGAGGAATGGGTTGGCGTTAAGATGGTTTCCTTGGGTGTGATTAAAGAAAAAAGGAGGTTCACCACTAAGCAAAGGCTTAGATAGACAAGAAATGAAAGTGACATGCAAAACCTAACTATGTAACCTAGGATATGAAACTCAAAATCAGAATAATGAATAGAGGGGCACTTGGAAAATTGAAGATGCTTCAAACAAGGTCTGCAATCCTAAAATTTTGAATTTTGAATCACACTGGGACTCATACACTAGTTGGGGAGATTTAGTCCTAGTTTAGGGTTTCAGGCCAAACCTGGAATCTAGAACTAGTAAACTAGGATCTACAAAAAAAGTCTGAAAACTAGTATACTTGTACTCATATGGAACAAGTGGAAATTTAGTCCTAGTATCAGGGTTGATCAAAGACTTTGATATCCTGTAGTGATCTTTTGTAGCTTCTCACCCTTTTGATCTCCAAGTCTGAAACATTGAATTCCAACTTGTAGGTGAATTTTTGTAATCTTGCAAGAAAGATGACAACTTTGAAAAATCTAGAACTTTGACAACTCTCTCTAATCTTGCTCTTCAATGGATCTTCAACCTAGATCTATAAATCACGCATCAATGATAGGGAAAAATGTTTTTTTGTTAGTGGATAGGGGTTTGCCTTGGTCAAACCCTATTTCGGTAATCAAACCTTAAAATGAAATGAAATAACATGAAGGAATGATTCAAATGAACAAATATGCAATGTTGAACCTCACCAAACCCTTGGAATGAAGGCTACAATCTTGTATGAAATGGCTATCATGAATGTAGATCTTGACTCTTGATTGAATGTTATGAATCTTAACTTAAATTCTTGCTTGAATCATAAGAACCTACATCACAAATGTTAGCTCAAAAACAAAAATGATACATGATGACTTTGACATGATGCTTGAATCTTGAATATAGCTCCAAAATTCTTGATAATCAACTCTTGAATGCTCTTGATCACAAATTTCCTAGGATACTTGCTCTTGAAAATTGCTAGGAGAAAATATGTGAAATAAGCTTGTATTTATACTTTTTTATGCCTAATTGCTCAAAATTACAACACTACAAGCTAACATCAGATCTAGGAGAATAAAATCTAGTCAATAATTTGAATTTAAAATAATTCTAAGCTAAGAATTTTTCATATTCCATTTGGGGCATATGAGTCCTAGAAGCCTAGGCTTGGGACACAAATTTCAAGAAATGTTAAGTTCTATATGCCAAATTCAAGACTAGGCCCCGAAACTTAGGTGGAACCCATACACCCAAGGTGGCATATGAGTTCTAGATCACTAAATTTGTGTCATATAATCCAAAATCATTGATTATGATTTTTTATTAGATATGTGTTAGGATTATCCTTAGGAAAATGCATTAAATAAGGCTTGTGGATGTAAAATAGGACCAAATAAGGCATAAAAAATCCCAATTTTAGTGAAGAGGGCCCAAACAAGTGTGAAAATTTAAAGGGATACAATTTTCTACACAAGATTTAGCCCCCACTTTAGTGAGAGGAGGAAATATCTTCAAACTCACACTAAAGTAGACAAACTAGCATCAAGAGGGGTCAAAGTGTGCCAATGCTATTGAGATAGGATGACAACAATCAAGAGGTTGTACAAGTCCCCATGACTAATATCTTATGGAGAACCAACATAGGCACAAAAGAACACACATGTGAATGATATATGAAGCAACAACAAGGTACAAGCATACGTTGCCAAAGACACAAAGAGAAAGAAAAAGAAAAAGAAGAGTGGTTCAAGCATCAACCATTTGTCCAACATGATGTGGATCAAATCTAAGTTTTTTTCCAAAAAAATTACAAGTGGAACATTAAGTCCATTATGCAAACTAAACACATGCTCACAAGGGCTAGTGAAACCTTAGACCGTCCACTAGGTGAGCCCCCAATGATACATATACACACATGGCTAGTATGCGCTCACACACGACAAGAAAGTGGTTGTGGGAAAGTCATGCCTAAGTTTGGCTCCCATACGGTAACCATACCAAAGCTATACCTCTTACTAACTTCGATAAGGCACCACACAACACGAACACTAGGATTTATGAGGCAAGCAATACTTCATATGCTTGACACTCATGAATAAAAAAGATAGATCCATAGGCAAGCAAAGTTTGTTATGCAAGGTGGCAATATAACAAATATTGTAAATGAAAAAGTAGTGTAAGGTACATTCAAAGGATTTTTTCTTAGTTCATGTAAGGTCTTAACTTAGGGGACATCATGCCTAACATCTCCAAGAGAGGACCAATCAAAGAATAGAAGATTCACTATAACTTAGGGGATGCAGTGCATTACATCAAGCCACTAAGAGGAATATAATATGATAAGAGAGATCACGCTCTTAAAGGAAATCACACCCAATGCCACCACAAAGAGAAAGATGCGTCACATCAAGTAAGAATACTACACAATGAAACATGAGTTGTCGAAATACAAAAGAATAATGCCAATGTATGCCCCCACTTTAAAGAAATTGCTAAACACAACGTTGTGAGAAATTACTTTAAAGTAGAAAATGATAAATGATAGTAATAAAAAGGACATGAGAGATTATTTGGAAATCCCTATGCCAAGTCATATGTTTCCAAATGAAGCTACGTCATGAAAAGGGGTTGCCCCCAAACTGAAATCCTAAAAATCACATAAGGGGTCCATGGATTTGGGGTTCGTATGTCTTTCCTACAATGTTATTAGAGAGCTCGAAACTATCATCATTCCCCAAATAGTCATGGAACAGGAAGAATGATACAAAGAGAGTGAAAACAAAGAAAATATTTTGAGTCAACATGGAAGAGACCTAAATGTCTCGATGCCTTACATCATCCCCAAAAGGAAAACACAAGACAAAAATGGATAAATAAAAAGCTTTACGACATATAGAAGAATTTAGATACAAATAGAGAAATGTCACAAAGAGAGAGGTACATAAAACATAACAGTACGAGGGATCACATTACACACATGCAATCACATAAAAGAAACATGAAAAAGAAACAATGCAAAATAGTAGTAAGGCACATGGGATTCAACCTATAGCAGGTCATCTATATCCCAATCTTGTTCATCATGTACGAAAGGAAGAAAAATAGCCAAAGGGACAATAGCAAGTGCCAAACTAGGATAAAAACCAAGTTCAACACTCTTCTTAGGTGAATTGTCATTTAAGCTCATAGAAGAGGAAAGCAATGTATTCAACTCCTTATGGACTTCCTCATCAATTTAAATAATCTCATCATCATCGTCCAAGTTAATCATGGATCGGGAGGTCAAATGATAATGTCCAAAGAATGATATAGCTCTTGTTGTAGTTGCGATATAGGATCTTTTTGTTGCAGCAAAGAGGGGGACTCATCGTGTATTGCTTCAATCAAGTTTGGATGTTGATTTTCTTTGTTGTTCTCTTTGTTTAATCTTTGAGAAAGAGAACAATGTTTATGCCTACGCTCTCTAGCATTTCTGTTTCTTTTATTACAATTTTCAAGTTGTGTTTGTATAGGAGTAGGTTGAGTTATCAACCATAGGTTTCTTTTCTTCCCTAAGGGGAGGAACAAAAGGAACCATACGATGTTGTTCAACCACTTTCTCTTTAGCTTTGTAGACTTTTTTTTATCTTAGGAGGCATGACATGACTGTTTCAGTTGGCTCCTGGTCTTTTGTAGGAAATAAGCAAGGGATCTATCTTAGGTCCAGTCGTGGTTATTTGGAAGGTCTTTAGGTTCAATTATGGTTTCGTCAAGGATAGGAAGCTCAATCATAGGTTGAGGCATGTTTCTAAGGGATATTTTTGCTATGCATTTTGTCTTAAACTTTTGATAAGATTTGAAAAAGAATTCCTCACAAGGTTTAATAGGTTCCATAGGTTTGGGCCAAAATAAATCCAATGAAAATTTCCCATGGGAAGACAGGGTATTAAAGCCACTATGGTGGTAAATGCAAGAAGATGAGTCCATGAAATGTGGAATTTTTTGCCTTAGACAAAAGCCCAAAATCAACTTCAACAAAACATGATCAAAATGGGATCTCGTTTAGGTTTGGGGTCCTGAGTCAAAAACAAGAACCTGTTTCTTAAAAACGGGATCTCGTTTTAAAACTAGCCATTAAAAAATAGGATCCCAATTTTTAACAACCTGTTTTCCCATTTTTTAATGACCCATTTTAAAGCAAGACCTTGTTTTTTAATAGCATATTTTAAAAATATATATATTTTTATACTTTTAAGAAACGAGATCTCGTTTTACAAACTAGGATCTCATTTTCAAAATGGGATCTCATTTCATTTAAGTATAAAAAATTTATATTTTTATAAAATAGGATCCTGTTTCTTAAATTTTGAATTTGTGGTAGGATATTTGGCTTGTTTTTTGGTTTGAAAAAAGCCTTGGGCTCCTGAACCTAGCCTTTGGACTTGGTTTGACCTATAAGTTGAAGGTCCTAACAATGTCACATAAAATCGGTGACTTTGGACATATGTCTAAAGACCTTTTTTGTCTAAGGAAAGAATACGAATGTGAAACACTTTCCTAACATGTCAAAACTCAGAGAAGAATGCAGATATGACTTTAAATTTTATAAATACACATCGTTAAGATGCACATGAAGGAAATAAAGAATAGAGAGATAAACTCAAAACATGATTGACACCAGATTTACGTGGGGAAACCCTTACGGGAGAAAAACCCACCACACCAAAGAAAATCACTTGTATTACAGTAATCAAATCACATACAAGTTATAGACTCTACTTTCAGATGTCAATATTACAACAACAATATTTCCTTATCAATCTTGTACATAATATCACTATTACAATGCTTTCTTATAGCATTCAATGAAACTTACAAACTGATCAATCTCATCCAACCACTGAACCATCGAACTACCAAAACACTAACCCTTTTCATAGTTCATGTACGTTGCAATGTATAGCAACAACCAAGTATGTTTCATTCAACTTCCTCCTGTAGAACAATCTTCAAACTTCCCAGGAATAAAAATGACCCCCTCCCAAGTCAGCTAACTCCACATAACAGCTCACAACTCAGCAAACCAACAAGCCCGTGCTTTTCTCCTTTACACCACGCTACCACTGCGTAGTCAACAGGCTCCCGCGGGGTGGTAGTAACCGTGCTACCACTAGACAGTTTGCATACCTCCATTGTATGGCGGTGACACACCTCAATACTGCTGCATAGATGAGAGACTCTCGTGGTATGGCGGTAACCACTCTACCACTAGACATCCGGCGAGCTCCTGTGGTATGGCAGTAATTGTGCTACTGCACCCCAGAGAAAGGATACCCATGGTATATCGGTATCCACCACACTATCGCTGGACATCTGAGAGGTGCCCATGGTATGGCGATAGCTACACCACCACAACCCAATGTAAAGGCACCTACGGTATAGAGGTAAAGACATAATTAGAATACTTATGAATTCTTTGCTACTTGGTGATAGAACCAAGGTTTTTACCGGCGAGTTTGAGGCACAAATCCTCAACAATCTCCCACTTGACGAAGAACTCACTAAACCCTTTTGAATACCTGAAGTCATTGAATATTTTGGACCCCAAGGCCCATCGAATTTGCACACCATCTAAACTTATCTGTGCTCACCGACTTTGTCAATGCATCAACAAAATTCTTCAGAGTATCCTCCTTTTCCAAATAGACCTTTCCATCCTCCACCATATCTCATACAAAATGGTACTACACATCAATATGTTTCATCCTAGCATGGAAAGTAGGATTTTTTTCCAAAAAAATGGCACTTTGACTTTCACAACAAATAACAATTTTCCCTACATCAAAACAAATATCAGAACACAATCTTCTAAGCCAAATGGATTCCTTACAAGAATGAGTTGCTACAATGTACTCAGCTTCTGTAGTAGATAAAGTGACTACAACCTATCACTTGCTCATCCAACTAACTACACCACCATTCATCATGAAATAATATCCACCAATGGATCTTCTACTATCAATGTCCCCTTCCCAATCATAATCCACATACCCACAAATGTTGAGAGTCCTCTGTGATTCAACTAAATTACCATCATAACACAAAGCATATTTTGAATTGCCCTTCAAATATCTAAACACTCTTTTCATAGCATCCCAATGTGTCCTTCCAGGATTAGCCATAAACTAACTAAGTATTCCCACTACTTGGGAAATGTTTGGCCTTGTACAAACCATTGCATACATTAAACTACCAACTGAACTAGCATAAGGTACTCTACTCATGTCCTCCATCTCAGTAGGAGATTTTGGAAAATCTTCAATAGATAGCTTCATTCCATGCAAAACTGGAACAACTAGCTACTTCCAATCAGTCATACAAAATCTCTCCAAAACAGTGTTAACATACTTACTTTGGCTTAGCCGAAGTTTTCTATTCTTTCTATCCCTGGTTATTTCCATTCCCATAATATACCTAGTTGCACCAAGATCTTTCATTTCGAACTTTGCAGACAACTGAGATTTTAGATCAAAAATCATAAACTTACTATTGCCTATGAACAACATATCATCAACATAGAGAGCAATAACAAGAACCCGGTCATTTCAGTCTTGAAGTACACACAATGATCTGATTTTGATCTTACAAAACCTAGTGACAAAACAAACATGTCAAATTTCTGGTACCACATTCTAGGTGACTTTATTAAACCATACAGAGATTTCTTTAACTCGCAAACCATATTTTCTTTACCTTTTACTACAAAGTGCTCAAGCTAGGACATATAAATTTCTTCTTCAAGATCACCATGAAGAAATTTTGTCTTCACATCCATTTGCTCAATCTCCAAGTCATAAGCTATTGCAAGTGACAAAAGAAATCTGATAGATGTCAACTTTGCTACCAGAGAAAATATTTCCCCATAATCAATTCCCTCTACCTGGGAATAACCCTTTGCAACCAACCTCGCTTTGTACTTTTCAATACTACCATCTAGACCAATTTTTTTTAAAAAAACTCATTTACCGCCCACAGGCTTTCTACCTTCAGGCAATGGCTTCCAACCCAAAATCTGAATCAGTCATCCTAAGTGCCTCTTTTATAGTCCTACGCTCATCAGTATTAGTAATCAAAGCATAGGAGCAACTAGAATCCATCATAGAGAACCCATATCTATCAGGTTGCTTCTTCTCAACCTCCTCACAGACTGAGGTTGAGGTTGTTATTCTTCTTCAGAACTCTCAAAGCTGCTCGAACTCTCCTTAGTTTCAGGTACACTATCAATGTGTTGTTCCTCTTTTTTAGGAGTTGGAGGTATTTCAACAACATCATTCTCCTCTTTATTTTATTTCATCTCTTACTGCAGTTCCACTGAAGAAGGTTTCAGCTCTTGAAAGATTATGCTTCTGTTGTATACAACCTTTTCAGTCATTGGATTCCAAAGCTTGTATCCTTTCACACCAATGTCGTAGCCAATGAAGATACACTTAACAACTTTGTTTTCCAATTTAGATCTCTTCATATCTAGCACATAGACATATGCTTTGTAGCCAAAGACACAAACATGTCTCAGAGAGGGCTTCTTACTAGACCAAGCTTCCATAGGAATTTTATCAACAAGTGCCGAAGAAGGAGATCGATTTACCATGTAACATGTTGTAGCCATAGCATCAACCCAAAAGTTCTGCTCCAAACCAACATTTCTCAATATACTTCTTGTCTTCTCCATTAGCATCTTGTTCAACGTTTCAACAAATCCATTTTACTGCAGAGTGTAAGGTGTTTTTTTATGCCTCTTAATTCCATGGTCTTTGCAATACCTTGAAAATTATGCAAAACAAAATTCACCACCGTTATATGTCCTCAAGCATTTAATTTTCTTAATAGTATGATTTTTAACCAAGTTCTTGAACACTTTAAACCTACTAAACACTTTTGATTTAATTTTTAGAAAATATACAAATTCCCTTCTTGAATAATCATCAATGAACGATACATAATATTTTGAATTTGACAACGAAGGAACATTTACTGGAACAAAAACATCAAAGTGAATATAATCCAGAACACCAGAAGATTTATGATGACTAGAGTAAAAATAAACACGGTGATGTTTTCCATATATACAATGTTCACAAATTCAAATTCTAGATTACAATCATCAAGCCCCTCAACCAGGTTTCTACTTTTCAAGCCTTTTAAACCTTTCTCACCAATATGACCTAGCCTTTGATGCCAAAGCATAGTCTTCTCTACAGGAAGTTTAACTTCCAAAGAATTAGCCCCTATAGGGACTTCAGTCTCCTCTTTTGCACAAACAACCTTTTGTGACTTTACAAAGACACTATTACATTGAACAAGTGTGTCCAACTTATATAGAGTACCTATATGGGCACCCCTAGCCAACACCATCGAGCCTCTAGTAATTTTGCAACCATTTCTAGAGAATGAGACTTGCACTCCAACATCATTTAGCTTACTTGCAGAAAGTAAATTCTGAGTCAGACCTGGTATGTATATTACACCATCAATTCCCTTAATTCTACCATTAGGAAATTGAATTCTGACTCTTCCACGACCAACAATTTCCAGAGATGAATTGCTTTCCAAGTACACCTTTCCACCATTGTATTTTCCATACTTAGTAAACCAATCTCTATAATGAGATGTCATATGGAAAGATGCTTCAAAATCAATCAACCAAACATCATCAAATTTCTTGTTCTCCTCTTTGCAATCCCTTTGAACATGACCAGGTTGCCCACAATTCCAGCATTTCACCTTGGATTTCTTACCAAGAGACTTTTATCTCCCTTCTGATTTTGATTTGGACTTCTTGTTCTTCTTCTTTCTTTTTTCTTTTGATCTACCTCAAACAACAAGAGCCTCCTTCGCCATCTCAAATGATTTTCTCCTCATTTCTTTAGAAAACAAATAAGCAATCACATCTTCCATCTTGAAAGTGGTTTTTGTGCTCCCAACCACCGTCACCAAGTGATCTCAAGAATCTAGCAAAGAACATAACAATAGAATACAACGATCTTCATCATCAATCTTTACGCTCACAGATATTAACTGAGCAATTAGTGTGTTAAACGTATTCAGATGATCAGCCACAAATGCCCCTTCCTCCATTTTCAAAGAGTATAACTTCTTCCTTAAGAACAATTTATTCACCAAGTATTTACCCTAATAAATATCTCCAATATTCTTCCACAAAGAAGGTGCAATCTTCTCTTCATGAACGTTCAGGAGAACAAAGTCTACCAAATAGAGTGTTATCAACCTTTTTTCTTTTTTTTTCTGTAAGGTCCCAATCTTCTTGCTTCATTCTGAAAGGTTTCGTTCCAAACACAACAAGCCAAAGATCACGATCCACCAATAGGTCTTCCATTTTGAGTTTCCACAACTCAAAATTGCTACCATTGAATTTCTCATTTTCAATCCTTCCTGATGTGCTTGTCATCTTAATCTGTAATTTAAATTACCATACTTCTACAAGACTCCCACTAAACAGAATTGACACAAAAATCCCAACCTACCCACAAGGATAACACAACTGGCCAAGCTTTGATACCACTTGTAAGGAAAGAATACGAATGTGGGACACTTTCCTAATGTCAAAACTCAGAGAAGAATGTAGATATGACTTTAAATTTTACAATTACACACCATTAAGATGCACATGAAGGAAATAAATGAATAGAGAGATAAACTCAAAACACGATTGACACCAGATTTATGTGGGAAAACCCTTGCGGGTGAAAAAACCACTACACCAAAGAAAATCACTTGTATTACAACAATCAAATCACCTACAAGTTACAGACTCTCCTTTCAGATGTTAGTATTACAACAACAATATTTCTTGATCAATCTCGTACAAAATATCATGATTATAATGCTTTCTTACAACATATGAAACTTACAAACTGATCAATCTCATCCAACCACTTAACCATCGAACTACCAAACCATTGAACCTTTTCACAGTTCCTGTATGTTGCAATGTATAACAATAGCCAAGGATGTTTCATTCAACTTCCTCCTATAGAACAACCGTCGAACTTCTCAGGAATACAAATAATCCCCTCCCAATTCAACTAACTCCTCCATGTAATGGCTCACAACTTAGCAAACCAACAGGCCCATGCTTTTCTCCTTTACACCGCACTATCGTTGTGTAGTCAACAGGCTCTTGTAGGGTGGCAGTAATTGCGCTGCCGCCAGACAGTTTGAATACCTCTGCAATAAGGCGGTGACACTCCTCATTACTATTGCATAGATGAGACACTCCTACGGTATGGCGGTAATTTCTCTATTGCTATACATCTGGTGAGCTCCTGTGGTATGGCGGTAACCACGCTACCGCACCCCAAAGAAAGGATACCCACGATATAGTGGTATCCACTGCACTACCACTACACATTCGAGAGGTGCCCGCGGTATCGCAGTAACCACACCACCATAGCCCAGTGTAAAGACACCTACGGTATAGAGGTAAAGGAAAAATAAAAATACTTATAAATTCTTTGCTGCTTGGTGATAGAACCAGGGTTTTTACCAGTGAGTTTGAGGCACAAATCCTCAACATTTTGCAGAATTTTTTAACAAAATTAAAAAACTTTATAGATGAGACAATGAAAATATAAATATGTAATTTTTTTTACAATTGGATTTATTTTTCTAGTTTTCAATTAATTTCTAATGAAGTTGGTCCATAAACTTGAAATATCAGAGTTTTTGTACTATTTTAATAACATTTTATTAAAATATTTTTTTATAAAATGAATTGCATGAAAACATACTTCAAACAATTCTTTTAAATTTGAAAAAATAAAATCAAAAAATGATAAGTTTAGGTCATCTTATGCATGATGTACATGATGATTTTTCAAAACAACAAATATGGCCAATAAAAATTTAACAAAAAAAATATTCAATAAAAAATTACAAAAAAATATCGAAAACGTGCTTTAGTGAGTTACAAATATTTTCCCACAAGGATTTAGAAAATTACAATTATTTAGGTCAAAATATGGATGACGTACACATGCATGGTATGGTAAAAAAAAGTGACTTTTAAACGGTGGTTTTTAGAAATGCCTATTGAAAATGAATTTGTATCATTTGGGTATTGAAATAAATTACATATTTAAAAACTAGACTTTGAGTTCTATATTTTATGTTTAGTAACCTTTTTCAAGATTCCATTTCTAAGTGCTTCAAATTTTAAGGTGAAATGTGTCAAATTCTAAAAATCAAGGAAAACACTTCCACATTTTGGCCAAAAAGTTGACTCAACTTCTTGCTAGCACCCATGGTGTACAGTAAATATTTCACTGTCAAAGGGAAACTTTAAACAGTTATGCATGCCTGACGAGACGACTTCCATGGAGCGTAGCCATGGATAACCAAGCTTCACACAAAATTTATGTGACTTCGAGATGATGGAGAATGAGACATCTAATTGTTTTGATCTAACTTTTAGAGGAAGGGTGATCGATCCCATTGTAGGGTAAGCAAAAACATTATGCGTTTTTATCCATGCTTTGGGTTTATCATATGTTTCTTGATAGACTTCATGTACAATTAAGAATTCTTCAGTGATCACATTCTCTCCATAGATAGGATCAATAAATATCCAATTAGTGGGCCTGTCATTGATGTGGCGGCTATGTAAAGAGGACCATCAAGTGCATTTCTAATTATATATTTAGATGAGAAAGCAATGCTAAGAGGATTTTTAGTTTGACCCTTACAAGGTTGAATTTTGATTAATCCAACTGTATATCATCCACAAGACTTTGTTCAATCATATCCCTAGGACCTTGTTTAATAGTATCCATAGGACCTTGTTCAATACTATCCATAGGACCTTTTTCAATAGTATCCATGTTGTCATCATCCATGTCAACATTCATCACATCATTCTTCTTAGTTTCACTAGCTTTGACAAATGAAATATAATGGTTCGACATGGGGTTGGTAAAGATTTTAAAAAAATTATTAAGAGGGGAAAAAAACTTATTTCCTTGATCATTAACACCTCCAATTTGAAGTCAACCAGAATCAATGAGGTCTTGCACAAGAAATTTAAGGGTATGTGCAAGATCATGGGGGTCCAAAAGTTGGCAATGGAAAAAAAGGCATTTGTAACACGTCCAAAAATGCAGAATTCATGCCTTTGACTTTTTGCAGGCTTGGGTACAATATATATTTTGGTTTGGTAATACCAAACCAAAACGGATATCCATTTTGGAAAGCGAGAACCTATTTTTTTGAAAAAGAAAACGGATATCCGTTTTGAAGACCTCAAAAACCCTCATTAGTAAAATGGGCATAACTTTTGTGTTTCTTATCGAATTTTTGACTTTTTATAGGTGTTGGAAAGGTGATTGAGAGCTCTATGCAATGGAATAGGTGGTATTTCTATATTATACACCAAAAAATAATTATAATCATTTGAACTTCATATTTCAATTTTGAAACATCAAATGCTCACTAATTTCACATGCAAAGTCTTTTTTTCATATTTTTTTGTAGCACTCATCTCAAAATACTTGAAACATTAGAAAAATTAATGAATAATGAAATATTTATATTTTTTGTAGCAAGGAGATGAATAAAATCTTCATAAATCATCATATCTCTCTATCCCTTTCTCTACCTCTCTATATATCACTATGTCTCCCCTTAAGCTCTAGACCTATCCCTCCATCCTT
>VDFB02353493.1:366972448-367063994 GCA_007258455.2 Sequoia sempervirens | reverse complement strand
TAAAAATAAACTCAACAACACAATCATTAAACCCTCTACAAGTTTTTTATATTTTTAGGTCCTTAGAATCTTCTCAATTATGTGGCTTATCCTTTGGTGACATGTAACATTATTTTTTCCACAAGTAACTTAATCTTTGAAACAAGAGAACCCATAGAAACTTAGTATAAGGAAGCAAGGTATGCAAAAATAGCTTACTATGCTAATTTTCAAGGAAATGATGTACAAAAAACTTACAATATGATCCAGAATCATTATATAAAGTAGAGAAATACACTTTTAAATAGATAAAAAATTATAACACGACATAATATTTTACATGGAGAAAACCCCTTTGGGAGACAAACCCCACACTTTAAAACTTGTACAATGTCTTATCAAATTTCAAGAGGAATAAAATACATGTGTAATGTAAGTGTTTACATGAGTATTCACCAATAGAAAGCTTGAAATAATTTTAGAAACATTCTAATAACACATATGTATCTAGAAATTCACTTGTGAAACCATTTCCTCAAGTACCAATTTAAATACCAATTAACGATATGAGAAACCATCGATGGTTTTGAAAACCATGTTACAAAAATCCCCAAGGGTGGTAACCTAGCTAGGCACATTTTTTTATGCTACCCATGAATATCCCTTCTCATCTACTAAAAAATAGTAAATCATTTATTCACCTATAACCTATAGTTTGGCACACTCAACATGGCATAAAATTCTATGTCAAAATTGGAACCAATATAAAAAATGATAGCTCTTGTCATCTAGCTGGTCATTATTCTTAAGTAACTCCCCCTATTTTTAGCTCTTATGTGTCATAAGATGCCTTCATAACTTTTCATAGAACCCCAAAAAAGGACACTCCAAATCTTCTATATTTATCAACCTTATGTTGACTATTGGTGTAGGTTTTTGTTTTACTAGGGGGTTAATTTGTTTTCCCTTAGTCCTAGGTTTTTCCTACACTTAATTAACCTTTCTTAGGATAATAAAGTTAGTCTATTACTAGGAGATAAGTGTGTGGTGTCCCCTTCCTTAAAGGGTGGAACCAATTTCCACTTTTGGTGGCATCCTCTACTTTTTGTGGTCCATCTCCACTTTTTGTGGTTGATTCCTATTGGTTGGATTTTCCACCTACTTCCTCTCCTTAGTTCTACATAAGCTCACTACCTAGCTTGTAATTGCATACTCTTGCATATTCTTGCAATATTTGCATTGTATATTTTCATCTTGGAAGCTCTTAATGCAATTCTATCACATCAACATTGCATAATCTCTCGAAGTCCTGGTTTGCATTCTTATGTTTTTATAGTTTATCTTTGTTTTTTTCTTAAAATGTTCCTTGGGTTATTCAATCTATTTCAAATTATATGTCTTACATTAAGTCTATCACCCCATTTAAAATGAAACACAAATATTAAATAAAATATTATGAAAAATACTATATAGTTAAAATTTACAAACATAAAATACACTATAAATTCTATGGTGTAATTAATTAATACTATTTTAAAATTCAAAACACATATATCAAATTTTTGATGTTTTAAAGTTAAAAATAAATTTATATTGATTAGTTTCTTTTAAAATATATAATTCTAAACTTTTACCCCTTTTTTATTATATAAATTAAATTTCATATATAAACCACGACAAGATTTAGAATAAAAGAATTGAAGAATTTTAAATTTATAAGGGTTTTTTGTCCACAATCTAACACTAAAGAAAAAATTAAATATTTGTTCCCTGCTCTTTCTTTTTTTTATTGAAGGAAGCTGAAAATTTTAACTGTTACAAAATATGGTTGTAACAACATCAACAACATAAAAACTAATACAACATTGCATCAACAACAAGCAAACAACACTACTGAGGATGCACACTAAAAATACCTTGTTGAATCAAAAATTTGCAAAGCATAGATGTAATAGCAGTAGTAAGAAATAAACCAAATACAAAGTTGCTTCAGTAGCAACAAAACAGCTATCCCAACAGTAGAAAAACCATCTCATGCAACACTGCCTCCAAGTAGCATACCCCTCTGTTGTAAAAGCATAATAAAAAAACAAACCTATTGATTATAGTGTATGAAGATCTTGCAACATAGAAAATTTCCAACTAAACACTCTATACAAATCAAGTTATACCATTAGTTGGAAATGCCTAGAAGCTAGTGTTTGAAGTAGGTTGGAATCTTGAAGGAAATGCCTTATTCTTGAGTTGTGTAAGAAGACCTTTATCCTGTCACTTGATAGCCACATTATGAGTGTGTTGATTGATTAAATGGGCTATCCACTTCACTTGGCTTAATAGACTAGAGAAAATGAAATGAGTTTCCATTTCATGGGATGATAAGGACTAAGACAAGGCAGCCAAACATCTAAATTTCCATATGAATTTAATGATAGTAGGAAAAATGAGCAGAATATTAAGTTATGGTTAGCTGATAAACTAAGAAGAGAAGCTTTCCATGTCCAAGTGAAATGAGAAAGGGTAGGTATGAGGGTGAAAATATTTTTCCACAACTATTTACCATGAGCGAAAAACCAAAAGCAATGTATGAAGGATTCAACCCTACCACAAAAGGGTCATGAAGGAGGTAGATAAAGGAATTTGAGGTAGGATCCAACCAGGATTTTCACATGAAGAAGTCTCCATGCGATGAGTTGAGACTAGGCATCAAGTTTAGATTTCTAAATTTGCAAGCTAAGATTGTTCTAGCTGCTTCATCCAAGGTTGCAACACCAAATAGAATTAAGTCAACTGGAGAGAGAAAATTTGGCATTAGCTGATTATACAAAAATTTAAGATTAAAGGATCCAATACTACATCCATTAGGCCACCTCCAATCCTTGAGAAAGCAAGTGTGACAGCTAGAATAAATAAGAATAGAGAGGCTAGGTGTGACAATTTTTTTGGATTTCCATCACAACAACCTTGTCTTTGTAGCTTAAGTTGAAGCACAACCTGAGTTGTTGCCAATATTTCCATGTGAATCTTGAGGGATCTCATAAGTATTTGAATATTTGAATGAATTTTTTGAAGAGGTTTTTAGATTTGAATCTTGGTATCATAGCTAATAGTTTATTATTTTCTTGGATCAAATGATTCCACTAGATTGAGGATGTGGAAAAACTTGATCCATGACTAAATTATTTATCAAACCAAAAAACTTTTATTAAACTAGTTACCAAGCATTCTATGTGCAATTGAGAGTGGTTGATCCATGAGTCTTAAAGTATGAGGCTAATAGAACCTTGTCACTCCATTGCATAGTGTTACATGTTATACCAGTAGTTGATGTCGGAATATGATGTTGAACCAAGCATTTCCAAGGCGAGCTTCCATCCAATTCTCTACTAATCCATTTATCTGAAAGATAGACCCCTTACATGTATGGACCAATGATACCCAAATAACCCTTCTCCTTAGGAAGAATACAGTGAGACCAAGAAGTGGTTCACATACCTTTTTTATTTCCTGATTAAGACCAAATAAATCTTTGAATAAGTTTTGTTAGTTGGTTGTAACATGTTTTAGATGGCAGCCAACAAGAAGATATATGCACATGACTAGCCAAGATGATTTTATTAGCCACCTAAATACACCCAACTAAAGATTGGAAGAAATTTTTCCAAGAAAACAATTCTGATTTGAATTTGTTTAAAAACCATTTCCACGTCCTTCAAAGAAACTCCAATTCCAAATGGAATTCTGAGGTATCTAGATATACATCCATGTTTAATCTCTTTCTATTCCTTTAGAATCCAAAAAGGATGAGGGTTGGGATGTGTCATCTAGAATTTATTTTGCGCATTGCCAATTGAGATCCCAAAACTTCACAAAAAATTCAAGGATATTGTTGGCAACACAAGGGAAAACAACTGAGAGGTGGGGTGAATCAATTGTTTAAGAAATTAAACTTATTAAAGTTATTCTCAAATCTGATAGATAAACATGAAAGCATAAACAATCACCACATCAGAAACACCCATAACACCAAGATTTTTTACGTGGAAACCCTATTAGGGGAAAAACCACAGTGGAGGTTAGTCCACAATATTATACCCTATTAAAAGTATCAAAAATAACAAATGGGGAATGCACATGCATTCAGGTACACTGCCTAGAGCTCATTGCTCAAATACAAAAAAGCTTACTGCCCAAAGAAGACTCACTATCTTACAATCACAATCAGATTACATCCGCAAGATTTTGAACTGAGAAAATAGCATCTGCTAATGCTTGATTACAATTCTAGTTAAGCGCATAACACTTTCATCTGCTCACTCTTTTTCACACTTTACTTCTACCTTTGAATGATGAGAACATTATTTGCACTTTGTACACTAGGCCACACCATATACATCACACAAACAATCAAACATTTATATCTGCAACTCGAGATAACACCATCTTCATGTTGGCTCAACAAAATATAAAATATGTACAAACTGTCCGCCCAAATCAATAAACAATTTTCAATGCAAACCAACCAATGTCAGCCAAAACATAATAAGGACCCAAAATAATATTCTTGAACATGAAACACTGTCAAAAATTATTCCTCGAAGATCCACAACACGCTACAATCACACTATCGGTCATGATCAAGAAAAACACGAACTCACAAAAGAAGATCACCAATTGCAAGCACAACAATCAATGCAGACCAGCAACATAGATAGATAAAAATATAGAAACATCTGCGAGCATTATGATTCACCACAGAAGCATCCCCAACAACTCAAATTACTAGAATCACATCATCTTCTTCCAGGAACACCAACTAAAGCAACAGAACAACTGTTGGAACACAGATACTCATCACTCGATCAAATCTTCATGTGAACCTCTGAAACTTCTAGTGGATAAACTAGATATACTAAAAAAAAAACCCTTTAATCCGCAACCTCTTTTCATCAATATACTTACCTAGCCATCATTTTGAACTTCACTATATCACTGATATCCTACAACTTCTTTTATTACAATTTTCTCAATATCCTCGACATATATAGCCTTAAATACATTAATGCTAATAGTGTTGACATCAATGTCAACCAAATATTAGCAACATCCAACAATCTCCCCCTTTGGAATTGATGGAAACACATGATGTGAAAAACACCATCAACGTAACCTTCTCTTAGCACTTTCTCCCCCTTAGATTTTGACTCTTTTCTCCTTAGCTCTTTCACAATTTTTCACATGAATCTTCTCCCACTTTGACATCAATTAAAAAGATACACATTATTTTACTCCACAAAATCTCTGAACCACATTTCTAAACATCTGACTACTCCCCCTGAGTAGCAGTCACCACAACATCAATCTGGATCACAAGATATGACTATCAAATACACGGATTGATGCAATTCAATGCATCTTAATTCTAATTAGGAGGGGAAATCACCCATAGCTTCCCTCTAAGATACTAAAAATTATCCTTAGGCAATGGCTTGGTAAAGATACCTACAATCTATTCTTTAGTGGGAACATACTCCAATCTGACTTCCTTTTCACTCAACTTCTCTCTCAAAAAGTGAAACTTGATAGATATATGCTTGGTTTTTTAATGCAACATCGGATACTTAGAAATGTTAATTGCACTTGAATTGCCATAGAATATAGCAATCGGTTCAACATACACAATTCTGATATCTTTCAACATCTGCTTCATTCACAATACTTGAGTATAATTATTAGTAGCGATAATGTATTCTACCTCTGCAATAGATAAAGAAATGTCATTTTGCTTCTTCTTAACCATGAAACCATCTTCTTTCCCAAGAAAAATGCACCACCACTAGTACTCATTCTATCATTCACATCTCCTGCCCAATTAGCATCAGTAAAGGCACTCAAATTAATATCATCTTTAGGATACCATAGCCCAAAATCAACTGTCCCCTTCAAGTATCTAAAAATCCTCTTCACAGTTATCACATGAGATTCCTTAGGATTAGCTTGAAATCTTGCAACAATGCATACGACATTCATGATATCAGGTCTGGTTTGAGTTAAATAGAGAAATCCACCAATCATGGATCTGTATCTAGTATAATTTTCTTTAGGAGAATCACCATCTTGTGTCAACTTACATCTGGTTACCATAGGTGTACCAACTGGCCTTGAATCTTCCATACCAAACTTCCTCATAATTTTTTTCACATACTTGGACTAAGATATAAAGATCCCACTATCTAGCTGAGTAATTTGCAATCCTAAAAAGAAAGAATTTCTCCAATCATAGACATTTCAAACTCACTCTACATCTCATTAGAAAACTTCATGCACAAGCTATCATCTCCTTCAAATGATATCATCAACAAAGACTTCAATAATAAAATCTTTATCATCATCAATCTTGAAATACAGATTACTATCAGCAGTACCTTTATTAAATCCAAGCGTCAACAAATACTTGTCCAATCTAGCATACCATGCTCTTAGGGCTTGCTTAAGTCCATATAATTATTTCTTAATAACAAACCATATCTCCTTTGATCCGATCAATTGAAATCCATCAGGTTGCTCAATATACACTTCTTCTTCAGTTCACCATTTAAAATGTTGACTTGACATCATTGATAAACCTTGAAGTTACACAAGCAACATAAAGAAAATAATCTCCGGCTTCAATCCTAGCAACAAGAACAAAAGTTTCTTCAAATTCAATTCCTTCCATCTGAGAATATCCTTTACACACCAGTCTTGCTTTGTTTCTAGCAACTTCACCTTGCTCATTTAGTTTGTTCTAAAAGACCCATTTAGTTCCAATTACATTTTTGTCATAGGTCTAGGAACAAGAATCAATGTATCATTTTTCTCAATTTGTTGTAGCTCTTCTTCCATTGCTTCAACCCAATGTTCATCTTTGCATGCTTCATTCACACTAATAGGCTCAGTCTTTGAAATTAAGCAATATTCTTCTACAATTTTTCTCCTAGTTTGGACACCTTTGTACTTATCACCTATAATCTGATGATCTTACGAATGATTAGAGTCTTACATACCTTGTGAGTCTTAGGATGTTCTTGAACTTCATGCTCTTGTGATCTCACTTTTGCACTTCCTTTGGTCTCTCCTTCTTGAGGATTTTCGATTCATAGAATGATCACGAACTTGATTTGGAGTATCAACTTCCTTTCCTTTATCTAAGCTTAATTTGATTTATGCGAGATCATGTCCATGGGTTCTAGATGATCTAACTATTATTCATCAACCTTGACATTAACACTTTCAATTAATTTCCTCAATCTCTTATTGTAGAACTGGTAGGCTTTACTTTTAGTAGAACAACCAAGAAAGATTCCTTCATCACTTCTAGCATCAAACTTTCCTATATCTTCATCTCTTTTGATATAACATTTAATCCCAAAGATTTTGAAGTATCTAACATTAGGCTTATGACCAAACCATAGCTCATAAGGAGTCTTACCAGTATCACCTTTGACATGTACTCGGTTGAGAGTGTAAATGACAGTACTCACAGCTTCTCTCCAGTAGATATGAGGAACATTTCCTTCCATCATCATGGTCCTAGTAGCTTCTTGAATTGTCTTGTTCTTCCTTTCCACAACTCCATTTTGTTGAGGGGTCCAAGGGTAGATAATTGTCTCTTAATCCTATGCTCTTCACAAAAAGAATTGAACTCATGAGAAGTGAACTCACCACCTCTATCCAATCTCAAACATTTAATCTTCAGACCTGTCTCTGTCTCAACCATAGCCTTGAAAATCTTAATTTCTCTAGAGCTTCAGATTTTTCTCTTAAGAAAGTAACCCACATCAATCTAGAATAATCATCAATGATAACATGAAATACCTATCTCCTTGCAAGCTTTTGACTCTAGAAGGACTACACAAATCAGTATGCACAAGCTCCAACACTTCATTTGAACAATGTTGTTTACTCCAGAATGAAACTCTGGTTTGCTTCCCTAACTGACATTCCTTGCATATAGTATTAGTAGGCTTTGTTAACTTAGGAAAATCTCTCACTACCTGAGTAGAACTTATCTTGATAATATTCTCAAACTTTGAATGACACATTCTCCTATGCCACAACCAACTTTCATCAACTTGAGCAATCAAAAAAAAATTACTAGCAGCACTCAGGTGAAAGATATTACCTTTTGTTTTTGTACCAAAATCAATCACATTTTCACAACTCCCCCATATTCTACACTTTCCATCCTTGAATTGAAGATTGTATCCTCTATCAACCATCTATCCAACACTTAAGAGATTGTGCTTCAAACCTTCCACATATAGAACATCATCAGTATTATGCTTACCATCAAGAGAAATGGATCATCTGGCATGGATTACACCAGTGTTTTCATCACCAAATATTACAACACCACCATCATATTTTTCCAAGATCGCAAATTTACTCTTATCACCTATCATGTGATGTGAGCATCCACTATCAATCACCCATTCATCTTTTTCTTCAACTCTTGTAGCTAGAGCTTTCTCCACATTTTTATCACTAGTAGATTTAGCAGATACAAGATCATTTTCCTTGATAACAACAAATACCCATTCATCCTCACTTCATTCCCTTTATTAGATTCATCATCTATCACACCTTCATCAACAGCATAATAACACTTTCTTTGAAATCTAGGCTTGTTAGGTCTTGACTTAGGAACTCTTTCGGGACACCTTGATGCAAAATGACCTATCTTATTGCAAGAAAAACATTTAAGAGGAAATTTACCTTTATACTTACCTTAAGCTTTGGCTTCCCTTTTGACAATAAGTGCTTCAAGCTTATCTAGTTTTCTCTCTTCTTCTTCAATCTCTAGGTATGTGCAAAATCATCATGGAAAAAACAAGCCCTTAAGTGGCTAAAAATTCAAAAAAAGTTCGAACTTGACGTAATTTTTTAATAATAAGTTATCTATATTATTTCAAAAATAGGTAAGAATAGAATCTAGCAAAATTGAATGTAGTTTCTAAACTACTGGTTTTTTTAAAAATCTATTTGTGAAAATTTGAAATTTCAATATAGTAATTTAAATTTGGGAAAAAATACAAAGTAGGTGTATGTCCACCCTAACCACAAT
Source organism: Sequoia sempervirens (assembly GCA_007258455.2). Classification (NCBI taxonomy): domain Eukaryota; kingdom Viridiplantae; phylum Streptophyta; class Pinopsida; order Cupressales; family Cupressaceae; genus Sequoia; species Sequoia sempervirens. The sequence continues at coordinate 367,054,912 of VDFB02353493.1, read as the reverse complement.
AAAATGATAATATTTTTTTATAATATTTTAGATATAAGTAGATGACTCATGTCTCAATGTGATGCATATTTTTTTGTAATTTGTTTCTAAGTAAATAATTAATTATGATTTTTTATTACAACTTTTAAAAAATATAAAAACTCGTCTGTCTTCACCTTAACTTGGTCAAAAATTCATGAAATTCATTCTTCTTCTTTTTAATCCTATAGTATGTGAAGCATAGAATGTGACATGTTTTGGATTCAAAAAATGTCATACTATTTGAAAGATATAGATGTTTTTCAATCAACATATCAATCAAGACTTTAGTCATAATTCAAGTAGAAAATAAATAACAATTATTTATTAAATTCAAAGTAAAGCATAATTTATATTGGTGGAAAGCTGAGAATCCCCTTTAAAAACTCTTTTTGTTTCATCAATTTTTGGTAAAAAAAAATCCGTCAGCCACATACCCTACACATACCCATCATATCACCACTTGTTGGCCCATCGTGATCCTACACATACCCCTCTCTCATCTCTTGCTCATACTTGGAATTTTTCTAGAATAGCTTTCTCCTAGATCATATCTCTACTTATCTTTTCAAGAGATAGTAGCTTTGAATGCAGATTCTATCTTAGGAAGAGATTCACCAAACTCACTTAATTCAAAAGAAGCAAGCTTACCAATCAAAATGTCTCTAGCCACATTTGTCACAATCTGGATCTCCTCAATAGCAACAACTTTATGCTTGTATGTAGCAAGCAAGGATCTAAGCACTTTAGAAACAATTTCTGATTCTTCCAATGTTCCACTAGCACATCTGATACTACACACATGTTCATTCACTCTCTCCATAAAAAGAAGTAATGTTCTCATCTTCACCCATTCTCAATGTTTCATATTTTCCTTTCAGGCTTTGCATCTTAGCAATCTTCACATGGGTATCACCTTCATACAAAGTTTGCAACTTTTTCCAGATCTCATAAGCAATCTACAGATCCATTACATTTTTCATCTCAAAATCAGTCAAAGCACTCAACAATGCTTCCTTAGCTCTGATATTGTACTCAGCTTCTTTAATCTCATTTGGAGTAGAAGGGCCATTCTATGGGATAACATGCATATTCTTTGTAATTTTCCAGTAGGTTTCACCAATGTATCTCAGATGACACTCCATCTGAATCTTCCACAAAGAATAATTTGTTTCATCAAATCTCAGACTATCCTTCTTATATGTCACCATGTTGGATCACCTCAAGCTATTAAACTTCTTCTAAGAAACCTATTCCGATACCAATTGTTGGTAACACAAGGGAAGACAATTGAGAGGGGGTGTGAATTAGTTGTCTCATAAATTAAACTTATTCTTAGATCTGATAGATAAACATGAAAGCATAAACAATCACCACATTAGAAACACACACAACACCAAGATTTTTTATGTTGAAACCCTATTAGGGGAAAAACCACAGTGGAGGTTAGTCCACAATATTATACCCTGTTAAAATTATAACAAATAACAAATGGGGAATGCACATGCATTCAGGCACACTTCCTAGAGCTCACTACTCAAATACAAAAAGGCTTATTTCCCAAAGAAGACTCACTGTCTTATAATAACAATTAGATTACATCTGTAAGATTTTGAGCTAAGCAAATAGCATCTGCTAATTCCTGATTACAGTTTCGGTTAAGCACATAACACTTTCATCTAGTCACTCTTTTTCACTCTTTACTTCTACCTTTGAATGATTAGAACATTATTTTCACTTCCAACACCAGGCCACACCATATACATCACACAGACAATCAAACATTTATATCCGCAACTCGAGATAACACCATCTTCATGTTGGCTCAACAAAATATAAAATGTCTACAAACTGTCGGCCCAAATCAATAAACAATTTTCAATGTGAACAAACCAATGTCAGCCAAAACATAATGAGGACCCAAAATAATATTCTTGAACATGAAACACTTTCAAAAATTATTCCTCAAAGATCCACAACATGCTACAATCACCCTGTCAATCGTGATCAAGAAAAACATGAACTCACAAAAGAAAATCACCAATCACAAGCACAACAATCAATGCAGACCAGCAACATAGATAGAGCATGATCTAGAAACATCCATGAGCATTATGATTCACCATAGAATCATCTGCAACAAATCAAATTACTAGAATCACATCATCTTCTTTCAAGAACACCAACTAAAGCAACAAAACAACTGTCGAAACACAGATATTCATCACTCAATCAAATCTTCATGCGAACCTCTAAAAATTCTGGTGGATAAACTAGATGTACTCAAAAACAAAACCTTTTATCCACAACCTCTTATCATCAATGTACTGAGCTAGCCATCATTTTGAACTTCACTACACCACTGATATCCCGCAACTTCTTTTATTACAATTTTTTCAATATCCTTGACATATACAGCCTTAAAGACATTAATTCTAATAGTGTTGACATCAATGACAACCACATATCAGCAACATCCAACAATCCAATAGGTTGTTCAAATCATCAATAATATTTTGAATAAAAATCATGCTATCATCAATAAAATAGGAATTGAGAGCAGTTGAGTTACTAGGCAAAGAAATTCCATGTATGAGGTGATTGGATTGGGCATGATGGAGGAGATATCTGAGAGCATCCACTGTGAAGACATAAAGGAATAAAGTTAGAGGTAAGCCTTTCCATATGGATTTTTGGAGCGAAAATTACGGAGATAGGGCTCCATTGATGGACAATCTAGCATTGGCATCCATGAACAAGATTCTAAAATGAGCCCAAAAATTAGGACCAAATCTAAGCCATTGGAGCATTTCAAGGATAAATATCCATCTTATATGATCATAAGCCTTGTCAAAATTAAGCTTTAAGATCAAAGCATCTTGAGTCATCTGTTGAACCCATTCAAAAATTTCCCAAACTAAAACGAAATTGTGTAAGATAAATCTACCTCCAAGGAAGCCAGTTTTCTCTAGTCAAATAATATCTTGAGATATGGTTTTTAGTCTTTTGGTTGGAGCTTTAGCTATGATCTTGTAGAAAATATTTAGCAAGGTTATGGATCACCAACTATTAATAGTGTCTCCATGCTTTCCTTTAGGAATAAGTTTGATAATTCCTTGATTAATTATAGCACCAAGGGAACCATTTTTAATACCCTCAAGATAAAAATTATAAAAATCTTCCTTGATATGAAGCCAAAGTGCACAGTAGAACTCAACAATTAAGCCATCCATCAATACACCTTTTTCTAAATCCAAGATATTTATAGCCTCTTCAATCTCATCTAAGGAAATATAGTGATCAAGGATAGTGTTGTAATCATGTTGGATTTTGTTGGAATTTTAAGGAGATTGTCATTGGTATATTTTTTGGCAACATGAGCATGAGCTTACACAATGTTGTCATTGATTTAAACATTGTGGTTTGAATAAAAGTCTACATTGAGGTACAATTAGTTGGTGAAGTATGAGTGAGGATGGATATAGTAATCCAACATAGAGATGCAAAGGTTTTGCATAGATATGTAGAAGTTTTGCTTCAATGCAAAAAAGATATGTTAAATAGTTGACTGTCTAGAACGTAGTTTTCAATGTATAAAGCATCAATTTTTTGGTTCGCATTGGTTCACCTTAAGGTATTTTTTTTGAGGTTCTAAGGAAATTTTGATACATGTTTTAGGACCTTAAATCCAAATTTTCATGTATTTATGTCCTCCAATGCAAAATTTATGGTTGATATTGTATCAAGTTTGCTAGTGATTGTGTTACCAATATAGGGTACCTATTTGGAATGGTTTTCATTTCACCACGGAATCATATTTGGTTATGTAGATTTATGAGAGTGTTTACAGGTGTCAAAAGGGTGTTTAATCCAAGTGGCATGTGTTTTGGAGGTTTGTGTGTCAGTTCGTGGATAATCAATTGGTGTATTTTGGTGTTGTCTTACCAGTAGTGTTGATGGAACAAGTTTGGGGTCATGTGAAGTTAAAAGAAGTGCTAATCAGTTTTGTGGGAAACATTATAGGTCCATACTGACCTATTTGGATGTATTATAAGTTTTGGTTTTGTCTAAAAAGCATGTATAGTTTTATCTTGAGCTAACAAGTTTTGTTATGTAGGGTACATCTAATTAGGCCAACCTAATTGATGTTGCAAGTGTTTTTGGATGTAATGTGTATATATATAAGATCATTTTTGGTGTTGTAGAGATGTGATGGGTACTATAGAAAATTTGAGATGTGAATTCCTAAGAAGAGCATGCAAATGTGATGTGAATGTAAAGTAGAGTTAGAGTGTAGAAGTTGTGTATTATGAAGTGTATTGATTCATTATATTTAGCGTCAGTGGAACTATATGTCCTGCATATTGTAGATGCATTATTAGCAATTCAAATCTTTGAAGTGAGCAACTCCTCTTCTCTATTTTCTCTTATTCTATGATGATGATTCCAAAAGTTAGTGAGTCATTATGTAATATGTTATGACTAGTTATAATATATGTGAGCTAATCCTCACCGTGGTTTTTCCCTTTTTTGGTTTTCCATGTAAAAATATGGTGTTCATGTGTTATGTGCTTTGGTGATTACTTTCATGAATTCTTTCCTTACCACAATTTGAATATGATGTGTAGAATGAATGTATAAATGTTGAAGTGGTTTCAAGGAATACTGATTCACCCCCCTCTCAGTATTCCAGGTGTTCAAAAATTGGTATCAAATCTTGGTTCCTTCAATTGGCTTGATCGCTAAGGTAGATATTGGAGTTGAACACATGGCTACTAGGAGATAGCATAGCTCTCTAGAAGAAATTCCTATGGTAGGATTTACTGAAGAAGATTGCATTGTTGATATGGAAGGAGAACTCAAATCTTATCTAGATGATTTGGATAAAGTAGAATCTAAGAATAGAGATCTAAGAAAGGATCTTAGTGATGTGGATGAATGCATTAAGATATTGAGATAGAAACTCAAGAAAGATATAGAGAGGATCAAATATCTCAAGCAATCAAAGAGATAATTCCTATCCGGAAATTGCAGATTGAAGAAATTAAAAGAGTTGAAGACTTCCTAAATGCTAAATTGAAAGGAAATTTTGAAGAATGCTCAAAGCTTGAAGAAGAAGTTGTAACCTTAAAATTAGATTTTGAGAAAAAAAAGATTCAAGAAGAGTATTTTAATTCTTGATGAGATGATTGCAAATCATAAGGGATCTAGCAACAAAGAAGGATTAGGATTTGAGAAAGGTGAAAGCTCAAATACAAGCCAAACTTCAAACAAGGTTGGAAAGAAGAATGACAAAGAGAGCAACTTCAAAAACGTCTAGAACCAAAAGAGTGAATTCAAAAGACCACCAATCAAACAATCAAATGTGTAAAGGTACCCATATTTTAATGGTTTTTTTATTCCTACAATAAATTTGGACATAAGGCTAAAGAATATAGAAGAAAAATGAATTGGAATGTTCAATCTTTTCTCGTTCGGTATTTTACAAGTAATAGATTTGGTCACAAGGCTAGAGTGACTGTAGAAATTAGATGATGAATGACTACAATAATGGCATGACGTTTTAATCTTTCAATGGCTACTATTATGAATGCAATGGATTTGGGCATAAATCTAATCAATGCATATCTAGAGTAAGTGGAAATAAGCTTGTTCAAAATGTCAAATGCTACAAATGCAATAAGTTATGATACATTGCAAAATTTTGCAAAAGCAAGAATGTAAAGGTTCATATGATAAATAAGAATGATCCAATGAAAAAATTTGATCCAATAGAGTTTAAGAAAGAGATGAATAAGATCTAGAAAAAGAAAGAGGAGAATGAGGTTAAGGATGAGTCTATGTTAGCTTCCGGTGCAGATGTTTCCTCTAGAAACTAAATGAAAAGCTTTGGCTCAAGGAGAGTTTTAATACAAATTTTTAAGCCCCTTCCAAAGATATTGTCTTTATTCCTTCAACATGTGGGTATTAGGTATAGGTTGATATGCTTGACCTATTCGTGAAAAAACTAGTGGAAAATATCAAGATGTAGAAATTTCTGGAGCAATTGAAGTTGAATACGTATTACAGTTAGGGTTTATCAACTTTTTTTCCTAACTTCAAATCAAGAATTCAATGTGAATTAGATTATCCAAAAGTTTTTATAAGTGATTTCACTTTTGATCTGAGTCATTTGTAAATGATCATTTGAGGAGAGAAGAGAAGTCAAGAAGTGAAGTGAAGCATTTTAGAATTCTTATGCATGAGACACTAACAGGAAACAATCAAATGATATTTATAGTTTCTATTTGCCCTAGTTTTTGAAATACTTTCACTGTGTTGAAAAATGTATACCCCACAAGTTTTTGAGGTTTTGGATCGACCTCATCCAAAGTTCAAACAACACCCTAATAATTCAATGATGACTAATCCAAATGGTTCATTTTTTAGTATTCTTTATGGTGTGTTGCATACATAATATGTAAGGATTTACATACATGTTATGTTGGAAGAGTTAAATCACTCAAATTTGGGTGATGTATGGTTTAATAAACTCATCAAAGATCAATTTGAACTAAAACCTAAGTTTGAGAGTTTTACGGATAAGAAGCTCGACATCTAGAACAATTTCCCTATCTTTTGCTATGTAAATGAGGGGATTAGATAAACTTTGAGTAGGATTCATGGCAGGTTTATGTTTTTGGATATTCCACATATAATTAATAAGGAGGCTATTAGGGGTTTTATGGGATTATGCTCGATTGGACCAGTTCTGACACTCAAATTAGTGAAGAATGAAATGGTAATGGAGTTAACATGTACAAAATATGATAAGAGAAACCTTACTATCAAGGACATTAAAGACCTTGCAATAAAATATGCATCAATGGTGATAGGGTACAAAATATATTTTACAAACAGAGAGAACTTTGTTTCTACTACTGCCATCAACACTACATATGAGATGGAAAAGAAATGTGTTGATTATGATTTGTGTGAGTTTTTAAGGGAACAACTCTTGGAGAATTTGTAGAAGACCAAGGACTCTTAGTACCCTTTCAAGTTTAGTACCTTGATCATTTTTTTACTATTTTACTTTCTTATAGAGGTTCTTGGAACTAGGAACATAGTATGATTGAAAGAAAGACCAACGGCTACTCAAATCAAAGACTATCTGATGAGATTAGGTAATGAAGAATCATAGAAGAAATCATTATGGGGATTCTTTAAAACTTTCCAAGAGAATATGAAATCCAAAGAAATGATTTCTAAGAGAGTAGTAGAAAAATATAAAAATGGCATTATCTTCATGGCAAGTAAGAATTGTTGCATAATGGAGGCTTTTAAGCCTAGAACTATGTGGATCCCAGAAATGGGATATGAAGTTGTTGAGGATGTAATTGTTGGTCTATCTAACCATATTCTTAACAAGCCTAGAGACACCACTGGGGAAATATTTGGGACATATGAGGAGAATTCTAGTGTTGTACACATGCAGGAGAGGAAAAAAACAATTAAAGAAAATTATTGAGAAGATGACTACATAGGTTGCACAGATGATGGGTCTATCAAAGGACTAAGTGGAAAAATCCAAAAGCATGTCTAGCTCTCTAGGAGGTGCATACAGTATAAGAAGATCTAGTATAACATCTACCCCCTCTCTGATTTCCCCCAAGTCTTTTGGGATTATACCCTCTATTAGTGGAACAAGGAGAAAGGATTCAACTAGTACTCTAGATAAACATCAAAGTGAACCTATGAAGGGAAAGAGTGTTCTGATGAAGTAGTAAGGAGCCCCACAAAAGAGAATAGTAAAGGAAAAGGCAACAAGAGAAATAAACATGAGTGTTGATGAAGAAGAAGAAGAAGAACCTTTCATAAGAAAAATAAAATATGGAGTATCACTATAAGAGTTGGTATAGAATAACTCTACACCATGCAATATTTGGCTAAAGATTATAGCCACACAAGATCTAGGAACTTCATGAACTTGCACAAGAGAGATCAATATGCAATGCTCAATATTGCAATGGAATTGATTATCCAAGAATATGTTATACAATATATGATGATGTATGAGGCTACCTGGTTATATAGCCAAGGTGAGACATAGGATTAAACAAGATTATGACAAGTGTCTTAATCCTATTTCATGTGACAACTTATCACAACTACCTTGGACACATGTGTTATAATTCAAAATATAAGATAAGATCTAATGACAACTAACACCTTCTAGAAATATCCCTCCTAGGACTTAATTAAACTTAACATGCAAATAAGTCCCCTAAGTCCCCTAGTAATTAATTGACTATGTACAGGACTTTATTTATACCAACACCCCCCTTAAGTGCAATTGATGGAGTAGTTTATTACTATGCAAATGACACAAAGATGGGTCCTGGCTACGAGGCCATTTTAGGTACCCATGTATAAATGCAAATGCAATCTCTCACAAATGGAGAAAAGGAGAAAACCAAGTGGGACAAAACTCCTCTCCAAAAGAGAGATAGAAAAACAAAATGATCTCAATGATGAATTAGAAAGACAAAACCCCATACAAGGAAAAAGCCCCCCATAAGAGAGAAGAAGAAGAGAGACCATGCAACCCCCCCTCAATGTAGAGTCTCCTACAATGATGGTAGAAGCTTGAGATTAAATGTTGAAGATGATACAAAAGCGTCGAAAAACATTCCTCCCCTTAGGAAGAAAAAAAACCAAGATGGTATGCAAAATGTGTGATGTCTCTGAAGAATTCTCAAGTTTCTTTGTGTCAATGTTGAAAGTTGTAATACTCTAAACAAGAATTCTAGGCCACACTATCAAAGAAGACTATTGATGCCAAAAATTGACAAGGTAAAAGCCTTATGGGAAACTCAGTTAATGGGGGGACCAATTGCACTAAACGAAGTGACCTCCATATTTTTAAAGAAGTCAACTTATTTTGTATTTGGGGGGTTTAAAATGGGAAATGGAATTAGATATAAAAAATAAAGAATAATCTAAGGTGATGTGCCAAGAGTTAGGTAGTGTGCATGGAAAACCTTCCTTTCGAATATTTGAGGGCACATTCAGTAATCTACATGTCCCGAAATAATAGAAATAATAGATGAAACCCAAATAATCTATTCAATAACATAAAATAACTCCCATACACATTTACTGAAAACAAGAGTCCAAGACATGGTCTAAATCAACAAACTTATATTGAAATTATAGAAGTTCTACAAATAAACTAGTCAGTACAATAATGGTACAATATAGTGTTTTGTCAAATAGATAAGAAACAAAAAGGCTGAACAAAAATGTCACAGACTGTGAGTCTTAATGCAATAATAAAAAAAATACAAAAGGCCTGGTGTCTTTCTACAATTTTTTGTGTATACTCCGAACTCATTTTCAAAACGAAGAAGCAATATTTATAGGGAAAACATCCCACCACCTGAAATCTAATAACATAAAAGAATCCCTTAGTATGAGCAATGATGAATAGAACAATGATTTCCATAGGTTGTTGCAACAAAAAAGATTCTAAAAAATGGAATGCAGTCACCTTCAAACCAGATGCGTCCCCTGTGAATGATGGTTGTGGTCTCAGTATAGAAGCAACATAATTTTGTGTAGACATGTGTTGCTCACACATGAAGTTAGTTAGGAAACATGTCGATAAGTCAGGGCCTATTGTAGGTTCTTCCCTCCTTATGATGAAAACCCCCACAAAGAAGACACATGGAGAAGTCTTCGCTGTTGGAGTTGATTGTGGGGTCTGCCAAAAAGTGTGTGTAGACCGATGCTACATGGCAAGTGAACGGGGCTTGTAGGAAAGTGAAAGGAAGTAAGCATTTGAAGGCCTATGTTGCTGACACGTGGAAGCATGGCAGGGCACACCAAAGAAACAAAGGAGAGAATCCTTGCTAGGAGTGCTTGGAGGACATGTGACAATAGTTGGGTGAAGCTTTTCAAAAAAGGGGACCCAAGAATATTCAAATGTATAGATGTGGGCCAGACTTTGCAAAATAATCTACCTGAAGGGAGCTTGAGGTATTTTATATCCACAAATTTTGGCGACTACTAGAGGTGTTTCACCTATAAAACAAGGAACCCAAAATTTATGGTGTGAAGACCAAAGCCTTGTCCATTGGGTGACAAAGTTATAGCTTGGAGAGAGTAGTTTGCAGAGGCAACCAATCAACCTCAATTGGCATTGATATGGTGTGTAGATTCTTTTGTGCCTCATGCAAATCGATCACTTCTTTAAATGGCAGCTTCATGGATATCCTAGCCCCAGACTCAAGCTGAAAAAGTAGTTGCACTATCTGATGAGTGACGCCCTCAATATCCTCAATAATAGGGGGTTGAGTAAAGCTCTAAAAATTGGATATTTCCTGCTGCTTCTCATCAATTTTTTCTATGATCTGCTCTGTTGTGGCCACCAAATCATCGGAAAGAAATGGGGAGGGTAAGCCCATCTAAGTCAACTGAGAGAAATTTTTCCATATGTTGTTCATAGTTAAACCTAGTATTATTAAGAAATCACTAGCATGGAGGATGGCTCCATGGCAAAAGATAAATTCTTTTGTTGTCTTGGCAAATGATCTTCGATCTTCAATCCTTGCATTGACTAGGTCCTTGAATGGCACTATGTACAAATTTTTTAGCAACTTTTCTACCTCGAGAACCCTTTTCACAATGAACTGTGGGAATTTCTCAATCATTTTGCAAACCTCCCTGCTCAAACTTGTTGCTTCTACCATGAACTAAAGCGTCGGTTGTAGAGTCAAACAAAAAGCCTTGACCTTTCCCCAGTATAAGATGTATAATTGTTAAGCCACTAGAAGGAGGTCCGACTCAACAGCAAGGGGTTGGGGAAGATTCTTCAAAAGACCAATCTTCACATCCTTCAAACCAACATCCTACGTCAGTTCTGCAATTCTTTTGTCTACAATGGAGAGTTGCTCCTACAGGGTCTTCAACTCGGTGAGCCATTTTCCCTCAGCCTCGCCTCTATTTGTTGATTCTCTTTCAAGGGAAAGATTCACCTCCTGGATTTTCTTCTCAAATTGAGCCTATCAGCCCTAGAATTCCATGTCCTTTTGTTGCATCCTTTGCTCTAATTGAGTGTGTTGATGTTGAAACTCCTCATTCTTTTGTTGCATCTCCTCTTTCGCTCGAGCCAACTAGTCTTGTAATTCTTTTTTTTTTGTTGTAGTTCAGAAACTAGATTGGGATCATAGGATTGGAACATTGCAAGTTCCTCCCAAAGTTTAGCCTTCTCTATATGTGCTTATTGTGACAAGCGTGCAATTTTTCCATCCCTTGCTTTGTCCTTCTTCAGTAGGACCTCAATTCTCTCCTTGACAGTTTTCAGCTCTTCTTCCTTCTTCTTCAGTTGGCGACCAGACTTGAGAAATTCAGTGGTCATCACTTGCTATGTCTGCTCCATGAGCTCAACTTTATCATGCGACTGAGCTATGCTTAGATCGAGTCCCATAGCATGGATGGTGTAGTCCTCGGGTCGTATATCCCCTTGTGGTTTGATGATGATTGGATACATAGTTGCAAAATGCAACAACTGTTGAACCTCATTAAAAAGGGTTTGCAACTTTGGCTCAGCTAACCTTTTAGCATCTTTTTCCCTTTACTTCTGGAGCCTGAGAGCCTGTGCTTTTTTTTTTATCGCCCTTTGACAAAAATTTGTTGACAACCTAATCAGCTTGCCCGCGAAGGGTGCACGACAAGGAAGAGAAAAAGGGAACAAGAGAGTAGTGGTTCCAACCAATTTATTCTTTGAAATAGATACTATTACTGGGGAAAATGGGGGAATATGCCAAGGCTCAATCCGTGAAGCAACGAAAGGACATAAAGAGAAGTGATGGTGGTAGTGGAATCATAGCAGCTTCCATCTATTGGGTGAACTAGGTCGAGGTTGATAAAATAGTAGCAAAAGGGGTAGCAATGGTAGCTACAGATTGGATTCTAATGAATGGTGGAATAGACCATGGAGGAGTAAAGGTTGATTGTACAACTCAGGAGAATTGGGAGAAACCTCCCACGACCATTGCAACAGAAGCAAACAAAGTAGGGCCAACACTTGTGGTGACGGGTGATGCAGAGACAGCGGAAGAAACCAAATATTGTGAATCAAGAAAAGGGAGAGAAAGATACATGTGGTGCAAATGATTGTAATCCCTAGCTCGTTGCTAGCTCCTAGCTTGTTGCAGGCTCCTAGGAACCCTCTGCAAAAGTTGTGTTTTTGTGCTACCTTTTGTTGGGTGGGGAATCGTCCACCTCTATGGCCTCCAACTTTTTTTTTTGGGTTATTTTGGGTCTTTTCAAGGCACAAGTGAAAATTTGTGAGGCTCCCAAACATAATACATTCACCCACACATTTGAAGAGGCCTTGCTAGGCTACTTTGTTGCTTGTTCAATTTTATGTGTTAGGGCCGTCTACACTTCCTTTTCCTTCTCCTTCAACTTCCCTATATACTTTCTAGCCTCCTCTGGGTCTACATCCTCATCACCACTTGTGTCAATATCATCATGCACTATGTTCCACAAAGTATCAAATCTATCATCCATCTCTACATCCTGGTAAGGGGTATCAGGGCACTGGATCTCTTGACGGTAAATCCATAAATTCTTAATCCTTTTCTCTCTCCTGTTAAAATTTTTGACCAAATCATCATGAAGGGTCACCCCCATTTGGGGCTTCTGATTATACTTTGCTGAAGAGAAATAGAAACTAAGCCATGGCGGCCTCCTATCCTTTGTAGGAATGTGAACCAAGTCCACAAATAGGTCATCCTACTCTAACAAGGGATTATTTCACTTTTTGCAATAAGGTCAGGGGTTGTGAGTTACCTTGATGAATGGGTTTGGTAAGTCATTGTTAGGGTTGTATTGCCATATGTCATAAATCAATACTAGCCCTCGGTGTGCCAACTTTACTTCTAGCAGCTTATGCATTTGCTTCCTTGACATTACCACCATCTTGAAAGTCATAGGGAAAAATAAAAATCCTTTCTTTCTCTTTCCTCCACAAAAGTTATAGTCAATAATTGATACTTGGCGGAACACCTCAAGGGGAAACACCCTATCCATGATAGATTCTGAGAGTCAGAATGGCTTCTTGATAAAGCCATGCATTTGAATGACTGTGAAATCCTTCCCAAGAAACTAGTTACATTTAGGAGTGAAACTCTACATCCACCCTATTTTCTCTGCAATGAGTCGATAAAGATTGCCATCTTCACTAAGGTCCTGTAGAATCAGAGTCAAGAAATACTCTAAGAATGCATAATAATCATATGTTGGAGAAAGGAGGGGAGTCCATGTAGAAACTAGCTTTCAAGCTCCTTTCTCATCAAAAATAGATAGCCTCATCCATTGATTGAAAAAGTTAGGGTTATGATGTAAAAACATATGAGCAAGGATAGAAGGAAACTTGAACTTGTGTTGTGTTCTGTACTCCTTGATTTGGCTCAGTACTTACCCAACAATGACTTCTACAAAGTCATACCAGAATAAGGAATGTTGCCTAGACAATTGAAACCCCAAACCCAGTTGAAACTCCTGAACATACCTATCTATGTCCAGGCCACAAACAAAAGCCATCATTAAGAAGGCATCATGCATATCTACGAGAGAGCATTGTGCACTATTGGGATCTATGGTGGCTTTTTAATATCTTCCTTAGGCCTTTTAGTTTCCTTTTTATACAAAAAAAAGCAAGGTCTTTGCCTCTCCAATATCTATCTCCTTTATCTAGAGTGAATGACTCCATCTTTTCTATTCTAGAGCCCCTTCTAATAGGGATGCATAGCATATCCCAAATAGCTTCCCCATTGATGTTAACCCTTAGCTCTCAGCCTTCAATGGCATCAGTACTTGGGTTAAAATGCATAATGCCTATGTGGACTAGTTCGAGGCAATGATGCACAAAGGGAACCATATACTGTGGAAGCCCATTGAACCATTTCTTGTACACCAAAGAATCCTAGTCACTAATATTCTTCATTCTCTCATAGGCCTCCTCCCTAAGAGTCTTAGGGTTCTTTCCAAGGATGGGATCGTGAATGTTATCCCATTCTTCCATTATCTAGGACTAGTCCCTATGAGTTTTCTACTTTTCCATGACCTATGTGTGAATCTACTTTAGCTTCTCTGGTATCCCTAGTGAAGAGTAAGAGGTTTCATAAAAAATGTTGGCGACTGGTACTATTTACATGGCATCAAACAAGCTTTGGGTTGCCTCAACTTGTGCTTCCATATGAGGATTTTCGGCCATTTCAGGGTACTTGTGGACTTCTGTGATGTTCAAATCTTTTGCAATTCACTTTGGCTCTTCAACACTTTTGCACTCAAAATTCTTTGCACTAGATAGCATACTCAAGAAGCTTTTCACAATGTTAGTCTTCCACATGCAATACTTAGTTATTTCTTTCTTGGAGTGGTAGACAATGTTTTCCTTTTAGCATTAAATTCAGCATGTACCATCAACTCCTTTACTCATACAAAATGAATTTCTTGCCATTTTGAAATGACAAGAATTCATAATGATAGTTAGTAATCATGTCCTATGGCATGAGTTCCTAGGAAATTGAGTTGGTGATTGAAGGCATATTAAACCTTCCACATGCTTGGAAATTAATATCTTAGAAAGAATGATTAAGGTAAAGATTCAATTAGTACTCGAAAAGATTTGAGTTCATCCTGGGAAACTAAAAAATTCCTGCAACATGACACATCAGCACCTGACCATATGGACAATCACTTGGGACTGCCACCAATTTGTGCTACGTAATTACCTCTTCTTAATTTCACACCTAGCAATTTGTACATGGAAAACACAACTGGGTGGGAAATTTGAGCCAAATCTTAGTGGGATTTTTGAATTAGTACTCAATTAGCATCATGCTTATGGCACGTAGATACCTTAGATATTTCTATAAATAGACTCTAAGACAATAGCAAAATCACACTTAGCAATTGGTAAGAATTGGTATTTGGCAGTTAGGTGGAATTAGCATTAGGCAATTGGGTAGAACTAGCATCATGAATACTCTGATTAGGCTAGTTAGCAATAAGTCATAGACAACTTTCTTACTTGAAATCTCTAATAGGAACTTGAAGCAAATGATGAAAAAAAAGCATTCATTGGCTATTATAGCAATGAATTGGGTGTTGCGTCAGGACTGTGTAGAGTATGAAGATAAGTATAGAGTCAATACCAACATCTACTCTCACTTTTTTGTGTCTTTGCTTGATATACATGTTCCTAAGCCAATGATTTTCTGTCTAACACTAGAAATATTCCTGAAGTACTACCTTGGCATTATTGAGGAAGTGGTGGTGAATGTAGTGTATGGCATGGGTCTTCCTATAACGAGCAACCTTCACAAACATATTGAAGAAGATGCAGTGGTACCATGGGTGCCATTTCTGAGTGGGTTCCACATTCTGAGGCATGAAGAGCATTGTCAAGGGGTTACTTGCACCTGCCACTTCTTGCTCTGCTACTACAATATGGTGTTGTTCTACGGCATTGACTAGTAAATTGACTTCAAGAACTTGGTATTTCCTCCACCACTCCCCATTGTTGTTGTCGATGCCACTGCTATTGTTAATAATTGTGTGGCTCTTGTTAATGATCATACTAATGAATTTGTTCCAGATGTTGTTGTTGATGACACTCCTACCTAAAGATGAACTCCCTTTCCCTATTTTAAGAATCATTTTGTTTTTGTATATACACCTTAAAAAGGCTTTCAACGTATACATTTATATATATATGAAAAAAATTTGCATAATATAGAGATATACTTTAAAATTATGACCTCATAGCCATTTTCGAGGTGTATTAGTGAAGTATATAATTCCATATATAATAAATATACAAATTTTATCAAATTGCTTGTCTCTTTTGCTTCTTACAATTCTGTGTTATGGGTTCCTTTTATTTCTCTACTTCTTCAAGTACCTTCTCAATTTTGCATATGGGTTCCTTTCTTTGCTTCTACATTAATGGGTTTCATGGAAAGACCGAACGAATAAAAACACAAAAGAAAATAATTACAATACTTACATATTTAAACTGGTAGAATAATTAAGGAAGCTTAATCAAACAATTTGAGGTGGATTCTATCAACTGGAATCCCCAATGCTTCTTTCTCCATATTTTCTAATTCTAATGTGTTATGTTGCATTGAATTATTCTAAAAGTGCCTTCCCATAGACTGTTGAATTTTCCGTGTTGGCTAGGATTTGCGGCCCTTTCATTGAAAATTAGTACTAGGTCTCTGCATTTTAGACCCTGGTCCAAGGATTTCTTGTCAAACCATCTCTTAACCACCTACTAGTTTTTGGACATGGCCGTCAGGTTTTTTCCTCTTTTTTCTTGTACTTCTAGTAACTTAGCCAACCGAATCTCCATGGCTCCATTTTCTTCAACCTCTAGGGATTTGAGCAAGTGTAGTACATAAATCTCCATGGAGAAGGGAAATAGTGCTTATTTCCCATACACTAGCTCATACGACAAAGTCTTGAGGACTTGCTTAGGAGTTATGCGGTCTACCCAAAGCATTTCCTGAAGGTTCTTATGCCACTCTCTCTGATGTTTCAACCTAATTCTTTTGATGAGTCAGACTAAATTTTGATTAGTCAAATCAGCTAGACCATTTCCCTTCAATTAATAGTTTGAAGACGTCTTTAAGAATATTCCATGCACGAGTATGAATTGACATACCTTAGAACCAAGGAAAGCCTTCACATTGTCAGAGATGATGGTCTTTGGCAGGATGAATCCCATTACTAGTCCCTCATGGAAGTCCACAATCTCTACCTTTGTTACATTCTTCAAGGGTATGGCCTCAGTCCATCCGATAAAGTAGTCAGTGGTCATGAGGATCCATTTTTTTCCTGTGCTAGAGGTGGTATTAATCATCCCAATAAAATCAAAGCCCCATTGTGTGAAGGGTTCATCAACCACTATCAGATTGAGAGGCATTACAAAAAATTTCCTCCATCCTATGAAGAATTGACATTCCTTTCAAGCTTTCACCGAAGAGTATGATTCATTGAATAGCATAGGCTAGAAGTATCTGGCACACATGATTTTGATGACAGTGGTTTTTGCGGAGAAATGTTCGCCTATGGGACTGTTGTGGAAAGTGTCAAGAATTTTCTTCACTTTCTCTTTGGTGACACGCCATAGTAGAATTCCATTGAAGTTCCTTTTGAAAAGTACTCCTTCAATGAATGCATATCTTCTATTCTACAGTCTATAGAATCTTCTCTTCTAAGAAGGAAGGCCCAGTGGATTTTTTTGGTATGCATGAATCTTACTTTTTTTGCTAGCCAGCAGCTTTTGGGCTCAGATTCATTTGTTAAAACCAGCTCGAGATGTTCTTCTTCAGCTGCCATTTCTTTGTCATGCACCAAATATTTGCACAATCCTCTTCCTCAGATGGTCTTTGTAGGATCGACCTCAATCTCATATTCAAGGATCTTAGTGATCTAATTGGACTTTTTTCGGTGATTTCTCCTTCAATGATATACTCACGCACACTGGAATGTGCGACATAAAGCACCACCTTGTTGCAAGACATGAGATGTTAGAACTTCTTGAGTCCCTTAAAAATGGTGAACGTTTGCTTTTCGACAAAGTTGTAATTTTTCTCATAGTCTTTTAATGTCTAGGAATGAAATGTTATCATATGTTCTCCCTTTCCTTCATCATCCTTTTGGGTCAAAATAGTAGTGATGCTTAATTTTCTACTGAATATATACATTATGAAGTCCTTCAATAGGTCTTAATTTACCAGCATAGGAGTTGAATAAATATCATCCTTAACCTTCTCAAAGGCTTCTCTAGCTTCCTTTTTCCATTTGAATAGTTGATCCTTTTTTAGCTTCAAGGTGATAGGTCTAATTAGTCCTACAAAATCAGAAATGAATTTTCTCACAAAATTTACCTTTCCCAAGAAGGACTGAACTCCTTTCTTGTTGATAGGTAGGGGAAGTTCCCTAATTTCCTTCACCCACTCAAGATCGATTGCAATTCCTTCTTTGGAAACTACATGTCCCAATAGTTTTCCTTGCAGTACTTCGAAGACACATTTTTTTGGGTTATTGGATACCCTGAACTCCTAGCATTTCTTGAAAACCATTTCTAGGTGATCAAAATGATCATCCTTAGATTTAGAGAATACACTTAGATCATCCAAATAGATTAAGATAATCTTGTTGATCAATTCTCTGAAAGCAATATCCATTGCTCACTAGAAGGTGGCTCCCACATTTGAGAGGCCGAAAGGAATTTTTGCATAGCAAACGTTCCCCACTTAGTAGTGAATGTCATTTTGTGTCGGTCCTCCTCTTTTACTTGGATCTAGTTTTAACCAAATAAACCATCTAGTAGGGAAAACATCTCTGATCCAACCACTATTTGTAAGATAGATTCCATAGAAGGAAAGGGGTAGTGTTCCTTTAGGGAGGATATGTTTAGGTCCCAAAAGTCAACACATAGGCGGATCTCTCCATTCTTCTTTCAGACTGGAACCAAGTTGGATACCCATGTGTTCTGCTTGATCAAGAAGATCATGAGATGTTAGAACTTCTTGAGTCCCTTAAAAATGGTGAACGTTTGCTTTTCGACAAAGTTGTAATTTTTCTCATAGTCTTTTAATGTCTAGGAATGAAATGTTATCATATGTTCTCCCTTTCCTTCATCATCCTTTTGGGTCAAAATAGTAGTGATGCTTAATTTGCTACTTAATATATACATTATGAAGTCCTTCAATAGGTCTTAATTTACCAGCATAGGAGTTGAATAAATATCATCCTTAACCTTCTCAAAGGCTTCTCTAGCTTCCTTTTTCCATTTGAATAGTTGATCCTTTTTTAGCTTCAAGGTGATAGGTCTAATTAGTCCTACAAAATCAGAAATGAATTTTCTCACAAAATTTACCTTTCCCAAGAAGGACTGAACTCCTTTCTTGTTGATAGGTAGGGGAAGTTCCCTAATTTCCTTCACCCACTCAAGATCGATTGCAATTCCTTCTTTGGAAACTACATGTCCCAATAGTTTTCCTTGCAGTACTTCGAAGACACATTTTTTTGGGTTATTGGATACCCTGAACTCCTAGCATTTCTTGAAAACCATTTCTAGGTGATCAAAATGATCATCCTTAGATTTAGAGAATACACTTAGATCATCCAAATAGATTAAGATAATCTTGTTGATCAATTCTCTGAAAGCAATATCCATTGCTCACTAGAAGGTGGCTCCCACATTTGAGAGGCCGAAAGGAATTTTTGCATAGCAAACGTTCCCCACTTAGTAGTGAATGTCATTTTGTGTCGGTCCTCCTCTTTTACTTGGATCTAGTTTTAACCAAATAAACCATCTAGTAGGGAAAACATCTCTGATCCAACCACTATTTGTAAGATAGATTCCATAGAAGGAAAGGGGTAGTGTTCCTTTAGGGAGGATATGTTTAGGTCCCAAAAGTCAACACATAGGCGGATCTCTCCATTCTTCTTTCAGACTGGAACCAAGTTGGATACCCATGTGTTCTGCTTGATCAAGAAGATCATGAGATGTTAGAACTTCTTGAGTCCCTTAAAAATGGTGAACGTTTGCTTTTCGACAAAGTTGTAATTTTTCTCATAGTCTTTTAATGTCTAGGAATGAAATGTTATCATATGTTCTCCCTTTCCTTCATCATCCTTTTGGGTCAAAATAGTAGTGATGCTTAATTTGCTACTTAATATATACATTATGAAGTCCTTCAATAGGTCTTAATTTACCAGCATAGGAGTTGAATAAATATCATCCTTAACCTTCTCAAAGGCTTCTCTAGCTTCCTTTTTCCATTTGAATAGTTGATCCTTTTTTAGCTTCAAGGTGATAGGTCTAATTAGTCCTACAAAATCAGAAATGAATTTTCTCACAAAATTTACCTTTCCCAAGAAGGACTGAACTCCTTTCTTGTTGATAGGTAGGGGAAGTTCCCTAATTTCCTTCACCCACTCAAGATCGATTGCAATTCCTTCTTTGGAAACTACATGTCCCAATAGTTTTCCTTGTAGTACTTCGAAGACACATTTTTTTGGGTTATTGGATACCCTGAACTCCTAGCATTTCTTGAAAACCATTTCTAGGTGATCAAAATGATCATCCTTAGATTTAGAGAATACACTTAGATCATCCAAATAGATTAAGATAATCTTGTTGATCAATTCTCTGAAAGCAATATCCATTGCTCACTAGAAGGTGGCTCCCACATTTGAGAGGCCGAAAGGAATTTTTGCATAGCAAACGTTCCCCACTTAGTAGTGAATGTCATTTTGTGTCGGTCCTCCTCTTTTAATTGGATCTAGTTTTAACCAAATAAACCATCTAGTAGGGAAAACATCTCTGATCCAACCACTATTTGTAAGATAGATTCCATAGAAGGAAAGGGGTAGTGTTCCTTTAGGGAGGATATGTTTAGGTCCCAAAAGTCAACACATAGGCGGATCTCTCCATTCTTCTTTCAGACTGGAACCAAGTTGGATACCCATGTGTTCTGCTTGATCAAGAAGATGATCTAGGACTCAATTAGCTTTGTCAATTCTTGTGCCATTAGTGCCTCAATCTTGGGCTTCAATGGCCTCTGCTTTTGGTGGACGGGTTTTGCACCTTTTTTCAACTTTATAGTGTGTTGTATGATTTTGGGATCATATCCCTTGAGGTCATCATATGACCAGGCCACTACTCCTTCATAATTCTCATATAAATGGATGAGCCTCTCTTTATCATGATACGAGACATCCTTCTCGACTTTAAGCTTCTTCCATCTTTGACCTGAAGATCTCCATAGTCGCTTTTGTCCACTACAAACTTCCTTTTGTCATTCCTTGCATCATCACAATCGAATAGGTTTTTGAGATTGACCAGTCCCTTTGGAATCTTGTTTGACTTCAATTGAATGATTTTTCTGTCATACGCCTCAAAAATCTTCAATTGGAGTTGCTCGGCAAACTCTCTCGACTACTGGATGAATGAGGCAATGTGCTCATCACTTTCAAACACTTGCCAGCTCTAATCATTATCAAGAATTACAGGTCAGACGATCACTCACACAAAGTGTTTTTTATGAATTATGTTGGAAGCATGATCAAACTAAGATCTAATGGTTTCCATATAATCCACATCTACATTTCACTCTTGGAGCACTGTCTGGATATTGAAGGCTACAAAACCCTTAATCAGGTCACAAACCCAATGTCTATAGGATCTCATGTGGAAATTATTTTTAGTGAAGACCCCTCAGACTTGATTTATGATTAGCTCTGAGTATCCAAATTCCATTATTTATTTGATGCCCATCCACTCTGTGAGGCTTAAACCTTGCACTAGGCCTTCATATTCAGCTTCATTGTTCAAACAAGCAAACTAGAAGTGAAAAGTTCTGAGTGTCTTCTCATTAGATGGGGATGTCAAACATATCCCAACTCCTGCACCGACCTTGCATCTTGCTCCATCAAAATGCAGTTTCCAAAGATCTAAAGATGGACCATTCTTGGATTCCTTCATGACCTTTGGGATCACTTGATCTTCATCATAGATGGCATAAGTTCCCAATCTGATGACATGATAATTTCTAAAAGGATCAGTGTCTATATATTCACTCAAGAGGACCTCTTCTTCATCGGTCTGGTCTCTAATCACCTCTTCATCCTCTAGCAGCTCGGGACAATACAATTCCTTTTTGGTGATAGAGGTATGAGCGGCCTCAAAGTTGATCATAGCTTCATCGGCCACATGTTCTAAATGCATAGCTTCGGATACCATCTTCATTTTAGCTTCATGCTTGGTCCTAAGGATCAAGTGTGACCAATCTAAGGAAAGGTACCTACCTATTTTGGAAGTGAATTCCTGGGATAAGAAAAGGATAAACATGGGGTAATTTGTATGATCATAGTATCTTGTGGAACTGTGATTCTAGGGCAGGAGAACAGAGTAAAGGGGAGGTACTATTGATGGCAATTTTCGCACCACAACAATGCAAATAGAATATTGCTACTCTGCTTCTCCTGAAAGAGAAAGGCAACACATGGATGCCTTAGCTCCCAAGGTCTTTGTAGTTGGGTCTCAACTGTACTGATCTTACTTAGTGGTCAATGCAATAGTAATATTCAAGGGGGCCTGTTGGTGTTAAGCTTCTAGATTGTTCTAAGATCAAGCATGAAATGAAACCTACTTTATCTAGGGTTTAAAGAAACAACAAAAGATAGATCAGGGTTTTGAAACAAAAAATAACAACAGTTCATCCAATCTTAACCAGACTTGTTAACTTCAAGGAATTTGTAAACCAAAACTATAGAACAAGATGAGCTTTTGATTGACACATAGCCTCTTTCATTCACAGTGCTAATTCGCATAACAGATTTTAATTACCATTTAAATAAAACATAAAACAATATTTCATCCCTTGAAGATTTCACAAACCAAATGATCAAATTAAGACAAACATCATTCAGGAACACAACAAGAAGTAGATTAAACTCTGATTGTTTCTACTCTTATTAAAACAAATAAACAATATTTACAAAACTGGCACAAACTAGTATACAGAGAATCTAAAGCTCCAGATTGTTTCCAACTACACTAAAAGAACTTAGAGAATACATTACAGCTTCTACTAAAATCTTACTACTAACAAAGAAGACAAAGAGAAGCTCTTATTACTCAGAATCAAGATGCAACTCTCTCCTTCTGGTAGCTTACTAATTCCTAACAATCCTAGCTTTCTTTCAAATCCTTCTAACAAAGCTCTGTTTTTCTTTCAAAAAGTTCTAACCTTTTTTAAGAGGCAAGCATGCCTTATATACAAGATGTAATCAACTTGAATGTGTTGTCCCTTACACTCGGGCTTTACAAAATATCTACTTCACTACATGAAGGTGGCCCTCCGATCTTTTGAGGAAAGTCAGTTGTGCATTTAATGTGAATCATTGTTCTCCATGCTGATGAAGGGTTTCTGGAAATGATCTATAGATCTTTTGTTGCTATTGTATTTACTTCAAGCCTTAGTGTACATCCTTAAGATCCTTCTCAGAGTTGCCTTGAATGCACCAGGATATCCCACCATTAATACCAACTGCCTCTGTCATTAGTGGTCACCATAGCTATCCTTTTGAGTCATGGCCTTCTGCCCGCTCTGGGCTTTTTTTTTTCATGTTAACCATCTATTGAAAGCACTGTCAGACCTCCTTACCAATATGAAAAACCATCTGAGCCAATCAAACACCACGTATTCCCAGAAGAAAACCACCCAGTCACACTCTGTTAGTCTTTCCTTCATAGGAGTGGTCAATCAGTCAAAGGCTCATCTTACCTCTCTCTAATTGGACAATCACATGCCACACAAGATTCCTTGGTAGTCAAAAGTGGTTTGAATGGTATCGCATGTTGGTGAGACACCATCGATGTCTCCCCGATGCAATATTACCACTATGCATTTATCAGCATGACATAAGACAGTTGGTAAAACACTTCAGCGAACCTCAGGATTCCAATGGCAATCTTCATTTTTATGTAGGGGAGACTATTGCTCGTGGTTGTGACCTCATAGCAAGGTCTCCTTACTTGTATGGAGTCTCCCCGATTTCCTCAAATTCTCGCCGAGCTTTTGTTTTCTGTCATCGAGCTTGTTTTGCATCGGCAAGAGTTATGGCGACGCCAGACTCCATGGGAGAGCCTTGTTTCATTTTGATTAGACCCTATTAAATTGGAAATAGATTATGCTGATATTCCTTCATATCAACGAGACCTTTCTTCTTTGTCGAGACCTTATATCGAGGTCTTCTTCTTCTGCCAAGTTGTTTGATTCCATTGGCAAGACACTTCGGGGTTGCCGAGACCTCCTAGCGAGCTTCAACAGCCATGTTGATGCCTTTTTATTTCAATAAGACTTCCTCTAATTGGCAAGAGCTATGACGACATCCATTTGTTCTCCTAAGCTCTTTTATTTCGGTGAGACCCTTTCACCATTGGTGAGACCCGTTGCCTATCTTTTTCACTCTCACTGGGCCTCCTCCATGTCGCTGAGACATTCTTGGGTTAGCAAGACTTTACACTGATAGAAGCTTCCTTACACCGAACTTTGTTGTCAACATGACCTTCTTGGGTCAGCAGGACATCCTACCGAACCCATTGCATTCCCTTCAAGTCACCTCGAGTTAGAGCCTTTCGGCGTGACTTCCCTATTCGGCAAGACACTTCACCGAAGGCATCATCCTTTAGTGATCCTTTCCTTTCGGGAAGACCCTTATGTAGTCACATTGACATGTATTCTTTCATTTCACATGTGTTGTTGTATCCTCATCCCTTCGGCCAGACATTATGCTAAAGGTTTTACACTTTTCCAACCTTAGCCATTTGGTGGGATCCTTCTGTGTCGGTAAGACTCCTAGAGAAATCACTTTTGTGTTTCCCAGACCTCCTTGTGGTCATACCGATAGATGCCCCCCTCCTTGTGCCTTGTCGGCGTGACCAAATGTACTCGTTGAGACCTCCCTCTGAAGGAAAGTCTCCCACTGAAAGTTATAACTTTTATCAGGGTCGGTGAGACATAGAGAACTCGTCGAGACCTCTTGGCAGGGAGAAATCCCTATGTCGAAGGTTTTACCCTTTGGAAACGGTCAGCGAGACATAGAGAAGTCACCGAGACTTCTTCCTGAAGAAAATCTCCTGTTGAAGCGCCTTGCTTTGCTGACTGTCGATGAGACTTGAAACCTTCGCCAAGACCTTTTGGCGAAAAAAGGTGACTCCGCTAGAATGAAATATTTATTATTATTTTTTTGCTGATAGAACACTCCTAGTAGCCATGACTTTGATTGATGTCATGCCAATTTTGACTGCACATGAATTTCGCTCACTATGACATCTCTGGGGTCTTGTCGATTTTTCCCTTAGCTGACTTTTAAGATCAACTAGATTTGAGGAATGCCTTCCAACCAATTCCCAGCTAAGAAATATCATCAAGTGTAGGATTTAACCCTATAAAAGGAAGGTCTACATTAGTCCTCAACAGCAAATAAGTCATATTATAATAAAATCATCATTGCTTACAATTATTTTAGTGAATTCCTAACAAGAAGGAAAACCAAATTAGGTTGAGACAGAACCAAGATTAAATCAAATAGATCAAAAGTTAAAATCAGAAGGAAAAAACACAAGAATTCCAAAGAGGAAAACCAGTAACCAGAAGCAAAGAAATCAAAAGAAAAGGGGGACCCATTTTGATCCAAACCAAAGTGGGGTGGTTATGCAAGGCATAAAAAATGGTGGTTGGCTGGGAAAATGGTTTAACCATTTTCATGAATCCGAAGGATTTAGCTACCCAAAACTTCTCGTTCATGAACATCACAACTCCAATTAGGTCGGTTAGAACAAGCAAGGTAAAGCTAAAATCTCAAATGTAAGTCAAACAATGGCTACCCCTAAATCTATGTGTGTACTTGATAGTGCATCATTCCTTTCATAAAGTTCCCCATCTTTTGAATAACAATGTGTAAAATTTGGGCTACATGAGTTGATTTCCTTCGTGCAATGATATCCTGGGCATTACTCTGCTGCCAGTCAGGCATCCATAGCCCCGACAGAGATACCTCTAGTTCTCTCACAGAATTGCTCTACTGCTAGACAGGCGTCCATAGCCTTGGTAGAGATACTGGAATCACCCATTCATATTGATTCTTCTTCTTTTCTTTTCTTTTCTTTTCTTTTGGAGTTTCAGATATTTCGTTTAATTTTGCTTCTTTTTTTAATATGTCAGATGTTTAATATCTGATCTAGGTTGAAAACTACAATGGACCTCATAACAACACTTGGAAGTTAGATTTTTCACTCAAATTTTACAATAGTGTCATCCTAAGATAAATACAATACTAGAAGAGGAGATGATTTTAAGGATTTGTGGAAAATTCAGGGGAACTGATGAATGCTACTTGTTACCTTGTTCTTGAAAATATTTCCACAACCTTTATTGAAAACAAGCATGAAACAAAGAATTTAGGACAGAATCACTAAATCAGATAACCTAAAAATATCTAAACCACTTCTTTCCTAATGACCAAAGTATTCTTCAAATAACAACCCACAACTTCAGATGGAAGGAACAGATCAACCCCCAAAGAGAAGAACAAATAGAAAACAACAAAAAAAAACAAAACAAAACAAAAGGAGATAGAAACAAATATACAAACAGCAAGCCAAACTCAAACAAAGAACAGTAGACCACAAAGAAACAAAAAGTGAATTACCTACACAAGGAGCAACAAGTTATTTATATAAAGGAAAAATTTGCTCACAAACCGAAGTACAAAAGCTATATACATAACCGCAGATTATCTGCAAACAGGAGACAAAATAAAATACTTATATAAAGAAAACAATGAATTACTTATATACAGAATAGAAATTTAACAAGCCTCATGATTCAAAATAGTGCTTGAGGAACTGCCCATTAATAGGCAAAGGAACCAGCTCCCCAGTTAAGCTTCTCAGTCTGAAAGCATTTTCCCCTAGGATTTCAGCAATTTGATAAGGACCCAGTCATAGTTTGTCAAACTTTTGATGGCTACCCTTCTTTTCATTGGCTTTATCCCATAACAGTACTAGGTGTGATATCCTAAAATCTTTTATCTTGGCTCTTTTGTCAAACCAGTGTTTGACAATAAGCTGATTTCTGAAGAACTGTTGTAAAGCAGCATCTCTTTGTTCTTCTAGTTTTAACAAAGCAGCTAGTCTTACCTCTATCCTCTTGTCATTGGAGTAAAATTTCTGCATGAACTTTAGAATAGGAATTTGCAGATGGATAGGACAGACAGGCTCTTGGCCATATACCAGCTTGAATGTTGAGGTGTTTAAAGTAGCCTTAATCCTAGTCCTATCTACCCATAATGTGAATCTAAGCTGGGTGTGCCAATCCCTAGGGTTATGCTCTAACAGTTTCTTAACCACCCCTAAGAGATTCTTATTGGCAGACTCTGCAACTCCATTGCCTTGTGGATAATAGTTTGAGGAATACTTCAAGACGATATTGTGTTCATAGGTCCAAGAAATAAACTCATCAGAAGAAAAAGTGAAACCATTATCACATACCAAAGCGAAGGGTACACCAAACCTTATAGTGATCCATTCGGTGAGGAACTTGATCACTACCTCGGTTGTGTTGTTTTTGCAAGGTATGGCCTCTGTCCACCTGATACAGTAATTAGTAGCAGTCAAGATAAACTTATGTCCTGCAGAGGAATTCGGGTTAATCACTCCAATGAAATCTAGTGCCCACAGGGCAAATGGCCTTACCTCGTAAACTGGCTATAGTGGCATGGCTACATAGTGTTCCCGTGGTGCAAAAACCTAGCAAGTGTGACATTTCCTCACATGTTGGTGTGCGTCTTTGAATATATAGTGCCAATAATAATCAAATCAAAGAATCTGGTATGCCAACGAATCTACAGAACCATGACCTGTACCATGTTTCCCATGAAACTCAAATATCACTTGCTTGGCCTCTTGATGATCAAGGCACCTCAGGTATATTCCTTCGAAGTTCCTCGTGTATAGCAAACTTCCTTTGAACATATAATGAGAACTCTTTAGTCTCAGAGCTCTCCTTTGAGTTCAATTCATCCCATCTAGACATCGATTGTTAAGCATCAAGTGGAAAACATCATCATACTAGGGATCATCAGAAAAGGATTGAGCTGTGTATTGTTGATAGACAATGTTATCGCTAGCATTCACCATGAAATGAGATAAACCCATGCCCCTAACTAATTTCATGGGATGTATCTCCAAATCAAATTCTTGCAAAATATCCATCCACTTGCCTCTTCTTTCTCCTAGCTCGCTCTGCATCAGCAGAAACTTCACAACCGCATCAGGAACTACAGCGACGACTTGACTTCAAAGGATGTAATGTCAGAATTTCTTGACAGCCCGAACCAGTGCGAAGGCTTGTTTCTCTAGAGGTGGGTACTTGATCGTCGCATTTTTGAATGGAGAGCTCATGAACGCAATCGGTCTCTCCTTCGCCTCTTCTTGTCGTTGAGTTAATACAGCCACACATGAATGCTCAAAGGTGAAAGAGTAAATGAAGAATGGCTTGAGGTAATTGGGGCTGGCAAGCATGGGTGCTTCTGAAATGGACTACTTGACCTGTGCAAATGTGGCCTTTGCCTCCTTTGTCCACTCTGTCTTGGCATCCTTCTTCATCATTTCATTTAATGGCTTTACAATCTCTACAAAGCCCGTGATGAACTTTCTCACAAAGTTAATTTTTCCAAAGAAAGACTTCATTTCTTTCTTACTTCCTGGCCGACTAATCTTCAAAATGGACTCAACTCAGTCTGGATTGATTAATATTCCCCTTTCAGAGATTATATGTCCCAAAAATTTTCCCTGTGTGACTCCAAACACGTATTTTTTTGGATTCAATGAGACTCCATACTGGACGCATCGTTCCAGAACCTTGGCCAAGTCAGTAGCATGGTTTAATCGGTCCTTGGAGAATACTATTAGGTCATCTATGTAAACAATAATACATTTGCTAATCAGATCCTTGAAAGCTATGTCCATGGCACGCTGGAAAGTAGCTCTAGCATTTATCAGGTCGAATGGCATCCTTCTGTATGCGAACGTCCCCCACTTGGTAGTGAAAGTCATCTTCATCCTGTCCTCATATTTGACTGTCACCTGATTGTATCCAAAGTAGCCATCTAGGAAAGACATCATCTACGCTCCATTAACAGTCTACAAGACTTCATCCAAAGAAGGAAGCGGATAATTATCCTTTTTTGATGCTCTATTTAGATTTTTAAAGTCAACACACAGCCTGATCTCCCCATTTTTCTTGTGGACTAGAACTAGGTTGGCTACCCATGTTGAATGGCGCACAGGGAAGATTATCCTTGCAGACAACAACTTTTGAACTTCTTTGTAGATCAATGGCTCAATCAGGGCATCGACATGGTGCTACTTCTATTGAAAAGGTTTAACCTCAAGCTTTAAGGGGATAGTATGGGTCATGATAGTAAAATCGAATGTCTGGAGGTCTTGATACTCCCAGGAAATTGCAGCAATATCCCTTTTTAGTACCCTCAATATGTCTTTTCTAATTTCTTCAGGGCAGGCCTTCCCTATGTAGACATTCCTTTCGAGACCCGAGTCAACTAGGTTAACCATTTTATATTCACCTCCCTTGCCATTAGCTGATATCTTTTCTTGAGCCTTTGGATCTGAGTCAAAAATTCTCTCCAATGCCACCATTCCCTTCGGGATGCTATTACTTTTCAAATTAAGGACTCCTTCTGTATCACATTCCTCAAGATTCCAATCTCCTTGGTCCCTGTTGGATTCATCTATAAATTGTCCTTCAAAAACATCTGAACTTTCTAGGAAATCAAGGATATGTCGATCATCATCAAAGACCTAGAAGTTCTTGATATTATTAGGAATAGCTGGGGTCATCATCAGTTCTATTGAGAATCTTTTGAATTTGGAGCCTTGCATAGGCTCCAAGGTGCTCGCAGCAACAGCCAGTGAATCGGCCACCTGATTTTCTTCTCTAGGGATTAAGCTGATCCCAAATGCATCAAAGTCTTCAATCAAATTCCATACCCTATTTCTATATGCTGCTAGCCTTTTATTGTGGCAGGTGTACTAGTTGCGCACTTGCTTGATAACAACTTCTAAATCTCCCTTGACCGTCAGGGCTCTAACTTTATTCTTGTGTGCAAACATCAGTCCCCGTGTCAGAGCTTCATATTCAAGTACATTATTAGTGCACCCAAATTGTAGCCTGTAAGAGTCAAAGAAAACTTTCCCTTTCGGGCTAGTTAGTACAATTCCAACACCACAACTGGTTTTGGAATTAGATCCATCAAAGGTTAGGGTCCATAACTGATCAGAAGTAGGGGGTAATCCTTTTGAAATTGTCACAGGTATTTGAATAGGATCAACCAAAGGTGGGAGTTCCTGATCCATGGGACCAGTCACAAGGGAAGAATTCTATAAAGATTCTCTAGGTATACTTTGCAAATCTTGCTCACTTGCATCATCTGACCTCTGGTTATTTGCGCGGCAGTCATTTGTCCCTTTTATTGATTCCTTGAGTTTTATTTCATTTATGAGTGTAGGGGTATCAAACAAACCTTAGGGCTGCTCTTTATCAACATGTTGATTAAGGAGTATATCTGGGGTGGGATCTATTTGAGAAAGAACTCCTATTGAAGGCACCCTACCCTTGGTTAGCATTGTTGCTTCTTGGACTTTGAATAAAAAGTGGTATGTAGTTGTCTCAAAATACCTTGGGCTATACTTTTCAGCTTGAGGGATACAACCTAAGGTGTCCATACAAAGTTGACACGTCAATTCAGAGTGTTTTTGATAGTGTACCCTCACCAATTTGGGAGTAAAAGACTTAATAGATTAGTGTCTTCTCCTAAGACCAGTTGGTCTTGTTGCAGCTTCCTAATCAGGGCCTGTTGATTTTCATTAATTGTGGGGTCAGGGAACTTTAGTTTTGGCATGTCCTTGGCATTGATAACCGAGAAGGTTATAATTTCTTCTTGTTTATAAACCCTTATTTCGGTCTCAAAGTAAACTACCTCATTGGGACAATCGTACTCAGTGATGATATGCTTGAGGCGAGGCTCACTTTCAATCCTAATCTGATTAGGAATCCCTTTCCATGATAACCACATATGTGAAAAGTCCAAGGAGAGATATCCCCCTAAATTTGTCATCAGATCTCGGCTTAGTAGCATACCATAGGTCTCAGGGATATCAGCTACCTGAATGTCAATGTTAGTTAAGATCCTAGGATCAGACCCAACTTGGACATGTATGTTCTTTAACTCCCCCACTACATTGACCTTTGTTTTGTCCAGCTGAATGAATTTCTTATTGGTTTGAATGGGGTTCAATCCTAACTTCTTGCATATGGAGAATGGCATGACATTTCCTGAAGCCCCTGAGTCCAATAAACAGTTGTGTAGGTTCTTGCCAGCAATCCTTAAGCTTAAAAGGAAAGGTGGAGTACCTACCTTGCTTCTGTATGAGGCTGCATTCATGTCTGTAGGGGGTGTAACCTTGCTCTTTCCTTTTGCCTTATCTGCTTGTTCCAGAGCCTTCAACACTATCTCCCTTTGAGCAGGGCACCACTTCAAAATGTCAAAATATGACAAAGAAGTTTTTTGTTTCTGCATCTCAGAAACAATGTCAAATTCTACATTAAAACTTGGATTACTTTTGAAAACAGTAGATGGATTACCCTTGTTATGGAGGTCAGACGGCCACTTTGGTGGAGAAGGATTGTTATCCACACTTTGATTTGGAGGCACCATGTGATTAGGGGGTGTTGATGTAGTAAATGGACCCTTACTTTGATTTCTCAGGAATTGTCCTCCTTTTGACTGAAAGGCTTGGGCATCATATGAATCTTCCTCAGGTTCATTTTCTTCTTGTCTTGGGAATGAAAACTCCTCCTCAAAGAGCTCATATGTCATTGCGGTATCTACTGAGCCGCCTCCCTTATGAGGGTTCCCTTGGAATGTGTGGGCATCTTCATGTGCCATCTTGACCATCCTCTCCAATTCAGGGCAGTTCAGTTTAGAATGGGTTGCAATCTTATGTAGCCTGCACCAATTGGTCATAAAGTTGAGGTCGGCCACATTTGCAGTATGTGACCTCTCCTGATTTGCTTGATAGTCATGAGAAACTCCCCCATTATTGGGCCATGTATTCCATTTCCTTTTGTTGTTAGGCCTTTGATTATATCATCTTTTTTGGCTTTGATAACCTCTCTAGTTGTAGTTTTTGTTATTTTGATAAGTACCTTGGTTGCTGCTATTTTGATTGGGGTGGTTCCCTTGGTTTTGGGAAGGGTTCAACCGAAGTTAAGCCATGTCATTTGTAACTTGAGACAGTTTTTTCTTCAAGGTTTCTACCTCATTTGTAAGTTGGACTGTCTTCTCACTCTCCACATTCTTAGTAGCAGATCACTGACCACCATGACTTGGTGTTCTAACTTCATTATGATAACCTTGGGAACTTTGAGGAAGCTATGATTGTTGAAAGGGATCAGAAGTTCCAATAGCAAAGAATAGGATAGGTGGTTGAGTTTGCAATTCAGATATAGGTCTATAGTGGGAAGGAGACATTCCCAGGACAGTATTAAATAAAGGAGTTGGGCTATGCATCTGATATCGTATCGAAGGGAAACCTCCTCCCAGGCCTCCTTGTTGAGAGCTGACTTGTTGCTATAGCTTGATAGCTAAATGATAAACTTTAGATAGAGAATCAATTTTAGCTGGTTGGTAAGTTCTTTGCAAGAACAAGCCAAGCAAGGGGTCTATAGCTCTAAAGTAAGCTAGAATAGCACTGTCCTCAGTGACTAGATAAGGATCTTGCAATCTTCTATACATTCACTAGAATCTGGTATTGAACAAGGGCAAGGACTCACTTGGCTCCTTCCTGATGGTAGAAAATTGATGATATAAAAGAGTCGGGTCCACATAAACCCTGAACTGCTTGATAAAGGAATTTTCCAAATGTGTCCAGGTTAGGATGGAACCTTGAGGCAGATTAAGGTACCAATTGTAGGCCATATCCCCTAAAGAGTAAGGGAATAAACTAGAGACTACATCATGGTGAGCTACCTGAGCTCTAGTACAAGCATCCTTGAAAGCCTGTATGTGCTCCTCAGCAATCCGTGATTCACCATGAAACCTAGGCCAGAATTTCTCAAGGTTCTTAGGCAAGTCATGAAAACCTCCAAGAATAGTCCCCAATGGAGAGGGATTATTCTGGAAGAATGTCATTGGTGGCGGTGGCGGTTGAGCCAGCTGTGGTATGGGTTGAATCAGCTGTGATGACAATTGAGATGGATGTGATGGTGGATTGATAGGTATCCATAGGGGTATTGGTGAGAAGACTGGTGGAGTGAGCAAGGCTGATAAGGGTGGTATGATTGTTGCCCCAGTCTTATGATTCTTATGTCTTGTTGGAGTCTTGAGTTCTATAAAAGGTGATGGATTCTCTGTTGATCAAAGAACTCTATGGGATTCTCTGATGAGAAAGACCAAATTTTCTCCAGTTTTCCTTTCTAGGCCCTCCTTCTAGCGCCGGTTCCTATTGACTGTGATTTTGGCACCACAACAATGCAAACAAAATATTGCTACTCTGCTTCTCCTAAAAGAGAAAGGCAACACATGGATGCCTTAGCTCCCAAGGTCTTGTAGTTGGGTCTCAACTATACTGATGTTACTTAGTGGTCAATGCAATAGTAATATTCAAGGGGGCCTGTTAGTGTTAAGCTTCTGGATTGTTCTAAGATCAAGCATGAAATGAAACCTACTTTAACTGGGGTTTTAAACAAACAACAAAAGATAGATTAGGGTTTTGAAACAGAAAAGAACAACAGTTCATCCAATCTTAACCAGACTTGTTAACTTCAGGGAATTTGTAAACCAAAACTGTAGAACAAGATGAGCTTGTGATTGACACACAGCCTCTTTCATTCACAATGCTAATTCACATAATAGATTTTAATTACCATTTAAATAAAACATAAAACAATATTTCATCCCTTGAAGATTTCACAAACCAAATGATCAAATTAAGACAAACATCATTCAGGTACACAACAAGAAGTAGATTAAACTCTGATTTTTTCTACTCTTATTAAAATAGATAAACAATATTTACAAAACTAGCACAATCACCAGTGTATAGAGAATCTGAAGCTCTAGATTGTTTCCAACTACACTAAGAGAACTTAGAGAATACATTATAGCATGTACTAAAATCTTACTGCTAACCAAGAAGACAAAGAGAAGCTCTTATTACTCAGAATCAAGATGCAACTCTCTCCTTCTACTAACTGACTAATTCCTAACAATACTAACTTTCTTTCAAATCCTTCTAACAAAACTCTATTTTTCTTCCAAAAAGTTCTAACCTTTTTTAAGAGGCAAGCATGCCTTATATACAAGATGTAATCAACTTGAATGTGTTGTACCTTGCACTCAGGATTTACAAAATAACTACTTCACTACATGAAGGTTGGCCCTCTGATCTTTTGAGGAAAGTCAGTTGTGCATTCAATGTGAATCATTGTTCTCCATGCTGATGAAGGGTTTCTAGAAAAGATCTATAGATCTTTTATTGTTGTAGTATTTACTTCAAGCCTTCGTGTCCATCCTTAAACTCCTTCTCAAAGCCACCTTGAATGCACCAGGATATCCTACCATTAATACCAACTACCTCTATCATCAGTGGTCGCCACAACTGTCCTTCTGAGTCATGGCCTTCTTCATTGAAGTGGCCTTCTACCCGCTCAGGGATTTTTTTTTTTTGCGTGCATTAACCATCTATTGAAAGCACTGTCAGACCTCCTTACCAATCTGAAACATCATCTGAGCCAATCAAATGCCACCTATTCCCAGAAGAAAACCACCCGGTCACACTCTGTTAGTCTTTCCTTCATAGGAGTGGTCAATCAGTCAAAGGCTCATCTTACCTCTCTCTAATTGGATGATCACATGCCACACAGGATTCCTTGTAGTCAAAAGTGGTTTGAATGGTATTGCATGTCTGTGAGACACCATCGGTGTCTCCCTGATGTGATATTACCACTATGCAATTATCGGCATGACACAAGACAGTCGGTAAGACACTTCGGCGAACCTCAGGATTCCAATGGCGATCTTCATTTTCATGTCAGAGAGACTATCGCTCATCCCTGTGACCTCATAGTGAAGTCTCCTTACTCATATAAAGTCTCCCCGATTTCCTCAAATTCTCGCCGAGCTTTTTTTTTTTGTCATCGAGCTCATCCTACATCGGTGAGAGTTACAGCGACGCCAGACTCCATGGGTGAGCCTTGTTTCATTTTGGTCAGACCCTGTTGAATTGGCAAGAGATTATGTCGATATTCCTTCATATCGGCGAGACCTTTCTTCTTCGTTGAGACCTTATATCAAGGTCTTCTTCTTCCGCCGAGTTGTTTATTTGATCAGCAAGACACTTCGAGGTCATTGAGACCTCCTAGCGAGCTCCAACAGCCACGCCAATGCCTTTTTATTTCAATAAGACTTCCTCCAATTGACGAGAGCTATGGCAACATCCATTTGTTCTCCTACGCTCTTTTATTTTAATGAGACCCTTTCACCATCGGCGAGACCCTTCGCCTATCCTTTTCACTCTCGCCAGGCCTCCTCCATGTCACTGAGACATTCTTGGGTCGGCAATACTTTACACCAACAGAAGCTTCCTTACGCCAAACTCTGTTGTTGCCAAGACCTTGGCTCGACAGGACATCCTATCGAACCTGTTGCATTCCCTTCGAGTCACCCCGAGTTAGAGCCTTTCAGCGTGACTTCCCTGTTCGGCAAGACACTTCACTGAAGGCATCATCCTTTAGCGATCCTTTCCTTTCGGGAAGACCCTTCTGTAGTCATATCGACATGTATTCTTTCGTTTCACATGTGTCATTGTATCCTCTTCAGCCAGACATTATGCCAAAGGTTTTACCCTTTGCTGACCTTAGCCCTTTGGTGGGATCCTTCTGTGTCGGTAAGACTCCTAGTGAAATCACTTTTGTGTCACCCAGACCTCCTTGTGGTCATACCGATAGATGCCCCCTCCTTGTGCCTTGTCGGTGTGACCAAATGTACTTGCCAAGACCTCCCTCCGAAGGAAAGTCTCCTACTGAAAGGTATAACTTTTATCGGGGTTGGTGTGACATAGAGAATTCACTGGGACCCCTTGGTAGGGAGAAATCCCTATGACGAAGGTTTTACCCTTTGGCAGTGGTCGGCGAGACATAGAGAAGTTGCCGAGACTTCTTCCCAAAGAAAATCTCCTGCTGAAGCGCCTTGCTTTGCTGACTGTCGGCGAGACTTGAAACCTTCACCAAGACCTTTTGGCAAAAAAAGGTGACTCCGCTGGAGTGAAATCTTTATTATTATTTTTTTCCGATAGAACACTCCTAGTCATCGTGACTTTGATTGATGTCATGCCGATTTTGACTGCACATGAATTTCGCTCACTATGACATCTCTGGGGTCTTGCCGATTTTTTCCTTAGCTGACTTTTAAAATCAACTAGATTTGAGGAATGCCTTCCAACCAATTCCCAGCTAAGAAATATCATCAAGTGTAGGATTTAACCCTTCAAAAGGAAGGTCTACATTAGTCCTCAACAACAAATAAGTCATATTATAATAAAATCATCATTGCTTACAATTATTTTAGTGAATTCCTAACAAGAAGGAAAACCAAATTAGGTTGAGACAGAACCAAGACTAAATCAGATAGATCAAAAGTTAAAATTAGGAGGAAAAAACACAAGGATTCCAAAGAGGAAAACTAGTAACTAGAAGCAAAGAAATCAAAAGAAAAGGGGAACCCATTTTGATCGAGACCAAAGTGGGGTGGTTATGCAAGGCATAACAGGTACTTGATGACACCTACAATTTCAACTTTTTTCCCATCAAGCTACATAACCCCTCTATTTAAAGGTTCATAGTTAAGTCCTAAGGCTTCAACTATCTGTTTGGGAATGACTATAGTGCTAGTGTCGAAGTCAATCATGGCATTGTGTAATAATTTCTTCCCCATGCAATAAGAGTTAGGAAGACGGGTTTCTATTTTGGCTTACCTTTAACTTCAGTAGAGGCTTCCCTTGTACTATTTGTGAGAACTTTGGTTGGAGGTGAAGAATCAATGACCTTTCCTTTAAATGATTGCTCTGTTAGCTCAGTGTTAAAATTTTCTTGGAGGGCCTTCTACAATATTGACTTATGCTCTGGAATAGCTAAGATATCCCAAAGGGATAAATTAGTAGAGGATTTCTTCAATTGTTCCATGAAATTGAATGGAAATGGATTTAAAGACTTTTGTTCCTTGGGATTTTTTATAACAATCTCCTTGTGGTGCTGAGATTATTGTGCAATCGCAGGGGTACTAGGAGCTGGGTCTGAAACACCTTTAGGCTACGAGATGACCGGTTTTCCTATGAACCTCTGCTTTGAGCGAGTGTTATAATGTGATTGCACTTGTGGGTATTTTTATGTTGAAGCATTATTCACAAACACTACCTCCTCTTCTTCCATCCATGAGAAGAGTGTGTGGTCAGGAGCTATATATGTTTCTTGCTATAGAGACATCCCTTACATTTGAGCGATGAGTACCCCATTTTCCATTTTGGGAGAGGCATATACATAACCCCCATAATTTGATGCCATGCCCTGATTGTGATTTTCTTCCACCTTTTGTTGTGGGTTGCCACATGGGAAGTTTCGGGGCATATGCACGTCACCACAGGGGAAGCACCAGGGGTTGATGTCATCAACAATATTGTTTTTCCCTCATGTCAGCCCTCTACTCTAGCTTGGTTGAGCACTCTGGAGTGGAGTAGGTATTGGCACTATTTGATTAGTTGTTTGAGCCTATGGATTTTTGTGCAAGCCTCCTTGGAACTAATTTTGCTGGTAGGAATATTTTTTTCCTTGATAATTTTGGTAGGTTGGCTTCAAAGGTGCAGATTGGTTCCACTTGATGGTAGTTATTTTTTTGGTGATGGTTTGCAACATCTGCTTGACGTTGCTCATCTCATCCTTCGAAGAACCAGATGTGGAGGCAACATTCTATGGCGTACTTGGATATATTTACATATATTGGGGAGGAGAAAACACGCTAGTAGATGGAATCTCCTGGGTGGGAACTGCTATCTCGGGGAATGTAGGCATAGCAGGCCGAGGTGACAACTTCCCAGTGTCTATCAGATTGTTCTCTACTTTGACCACGATGTTGTAATCCGGTAGAGTGGTTCTGCCAAGGGACTAGATCATCATTGATATGTTGGCATTCATGGATTTCAAGTAGAACATGAATTCCAACTCGGCCAACGTGCAGATAGTAGTTTGAATACTCTACCGAGTTGTGTAAAAAAGGGCATTTAAGTCAATCAAGGCTTCATATGGGGCTCACTTTATAGTCACCAGCTACTGATATAGAGAAGACCAATCTCCATTAGTAGAGAATCTCTTGTATAAAGTATCTTCGAGCTAGTCCTAGGTAGTAATAGTATTAGCCCCTAGAGTGTAGCACCTATCAAGCGCCTTGCCCTTGAAAGAGGCTACAAGCAACCTTAGGGTAATTTTTTGGGTGGTGATGCCATGTACCAAACACACATCTACCACATCTTGTAGATGTTAGGATGGTGTCTTTGAGCCTTCTCCATTGAACTTTGGCAAAGATTTTAGTGTGAAAGTAGGGATAGGAGCTCATACAGTGGATGCTACTAGTGTAATGAGAGGGCTTTTGGCGTCCCACGCTACAAAATTTATGTTAGCCATCAATGGAGGGATCAGTGGAGGGATCGGGGCATTTGCTTGATGGATATTTTTTGTATTGCTACCAATGGTGGTACTAACAGGCCAGGATTGTTTGTGGTTTGGGATCTATTCATAGGCCTATGGCTTATACACACTCTTTGGATTTAAATATAATTAGTAGTCCCACCGGGTGTGCCAGAAAAAGAAACTATTGATGCCAAAAATTGACAAGGTAATAACCTTATGGGAAACTCAGTTAATGGGGGGGGGGAAATTGTGCTAAACTGAGTGACCTTCATATTTTTAAAGAAGTTGGCTTCTTTTGTATTTGGAGGGTTTGAAATGGAAAATGGAAACAGATATAAAAAATAAAGACTAATCTAAGGCGATGTGCTAAGAGTTAGGTAGTGTACACAAGAAACCTTCCTTTCAAAGATTTGAGGGCACATCCAGTAATCTGCATGTCCTAGAATAATAGAAATCATAGATGAAACCCAAATAATCTATTCAATAACATAAAATAACTCCCACACATATTTACTGAAAAGAAGATTCCAAGACATGGTCTAAATCAGCAAACTTATATTAAAATTATAGAAGTTCTGCAAATAAACTAGTCAGTACAATAATGGCACAGTATAGTATTTTGTTAAATAGCTAAGAAATAGAAAGGCCAAACAATAATGGCACAGTCTGTGAGTCTTAATGCAATAATAAAAAAACATACAAAAGGCTTGTTGTCTTTCTATAATTTTTTGTGTATATTTCAAAATAATTTTTGGAAAGAAGTAGTATTTATAGGGAGAACATCCCACCACTTGAAAGCCAGTAATAGAAAAGATTCCCTAAGTACAAGTAATGATGCATATCACAATGATTTTTATAGGCCATTGCAACAAAAAAGATTCTAAAACATGCAATGCAATCACCTTCAAACAAGATGCATCCCCTACAAATGATGGTTGTGGTCACAGGCTAGAAGCAACAGAATTTCATATAGACATGTTTCACTCACACATAAAGTCAATTAGGACATCTGGTGATAGGTCAGGGCCTATTCTAGGTTCTTCCCTCCTTGCGATGAAAACCCCCATGGATAAGACATGTGGAGAAGTCTTTGCTACTGGTGCTAATTGTGGGGTCCACCAAAAATTTTATGTCGGCCGATGCTACATGGAAAGTGAACGGGGTTCGTAGGAAAGTGAAAG
Source organism: Sequoia sempervirens (assembly GCA_007258455.2). Lineage (NCBI taxonomy): Eukaryota > Viridiplantae > Streptophyta > Pinopsida > Cupressales > Cupressaceae > Sequoia > Sequoia sempervirens. The sequence goes on along the minus strand of VDFB02353493.1, from coordinate 367,015,311 downwards.
GAAGAAATCCTTTGAAGGCTCATGTTGCTAACATGTGGAAGCATGGCGGGACATGCTGAAGAAACAAAGGAGAGAATCCTTGTGAGGAGCGCTTGGAAAACACATGGCGATATTCGGGCAAAGATTTTCAAAAAAAGGGGACCCAATAATATTGAAATGTATAGGTGTGGGTCAGACTTAGCAAAATAATCTACCTAAAGGGAGCTTAATGGATTTTATATCCACAAAGATAATCCAAAAATTTCCTAGAAATGATTGTAGAACACAATCCAAAGACAAGGTGGCACAACCATGGTAGGAGGGTCCTCAAAGAGAACAATCCAAACCATGTAGCAAAAGTAACACAATGAAAGAAACACAGAATATGGAGTCAAATGCATATGCAAATATTCTTATTAAAATAAATCTTAGTTACATTCATCCAACAAAATTTGGGCTTATAGATTCAGCTCACAGGCCTAATACAACAACCTCAAAGATACATCATTCCAATATTCTCCTTAATTCGAGCAGAATATTACAATTTGATTCCCTTATCAAATTCCCCTAAGGCTTCCTTCCTAATGTTCTATTACAATTATTTATATCACATAAATGGGTCAAGAAACATCTGCATTGGCCAAAGATCATCACAATCTCCTATGAAGGAAAATGTAATGTGTGCATGAATAGGTCAGCCTCAAATTTGAATCACTCCATAAATAGGTGCAAGAATGAATTGTAGACCTATAATGAAGGCTGGGGACACTCCATAGAACAATTAAAATCACACTGTTAAGATCCGCAAGTTACAAGGACAATCCACGAATGATCAAGTTAGTCGTTAGGCCTATAAACTATTTCGGTGTTGGTTCAGGAAACTGCCACTCATTCCAGAAGCAATAACTTGTTGAAAAAAAATACAGTCACATTCAAATCTTGGAATAAGGAATATGAACATGTCCATGATGTACACTTAGATCCATGGGGATTAGTGAGAAAATATGATGAATCCACCAACATGAACTGAGCAAGAACAAAACAAGAACAAAACTAAAAGAAAATATTTTTGGTGGATGCAAGATTTCTCAAAAACCAAGGATGCTCCTGCATCACAAGGATACCTCCTCTAAAGATAAAGAATCCTCCAAATTTTGTCCAAAAGAATCCACACTCATGTCAAACTGCAAAGAATGATCATGTAGATAATGAACAAGAGAGTGAGAGTGTTCCCTCACAACAACTAAAGAAGGATCATCTTCATCAAAGAGAAGATGGATGCAATCAATGATGTCTCCCAAATTTGAAATGTGACTAACAAACCAGCAATGTCTCAAGTACTCATCTCATGTAGCCATCTCTAGAAGATGATGAATGGCCTATTGCACTGAATCATAAGGAACCAAAATTGTGGCAACGCAAGCATCCTTAGGTACAACAGTAGATGAAGGAGATGGAATATCAACACATGTCACTAGATCCTCAGTAGATGAAACAATACCAAGATTCAAATGAGCATACTAAATCTCTTCAAAAGAGTCCACACTATATGCCTCAATGTGAACATTTTTCGAATCATTAGGAGAAAAATAAGAGAAGTTGTAGACTTGAGATTGGTGATCAACCTCCCTAACTACAATTATATCTCTGCTATGCAAATCTTGGATTATGACAAAATCTGGTGTGAACTCAACACTCTTTCCTACTCCACCATGTATGATTTGATAGATAGAAAGGATATTGGTTGAAAATGAAGGCACACAAAGAACATCATGAATGCTCTTTCATCCATGTCAATGGATCCTTTCCCACACAAATGCACATATGTGTTGTTCACCATTAGGATGTGTGGTGATGAACAAGTCTCAAATGAAGAGAACATACTCTATAATGAAGCCATGTGATGTGAGGCTCCTGAATCAGGCATCCACCTATCTGACTCAGAATTTGCAACTGCAATAAGTTCTTTCCCCTTGATTTTTTTAGACTTTTATGAAGAATAAGATGATGAACCCTTTGATGATGAATACATTTATTTGATGCTTCTTAAGAAGATGCTTACACTGATCAAATTTTTTTTAATAACATTGATGTTCAACATGCCCTGATTTCTTGCAATATGGACATATAGGCTTCTCCTTCTTAGATGATTCCCATTTAGAGGGAGAGGATTCAGATTCTTTATGTGGCTTGTTCATTTTCCTCTTTCACTTCTTATCAAGATTCTTTGATTCTTTTTATAGCTTAGGCTCACTAGACAACAATGCTTGTGACCTAGAAGACAATCAGACCCATATTAGTTAACTTAGCTTCCTCTTGGATTAGGAAATTTGCAATTTCATCAAACTTAGGATCAACATATGATGCTTCCATAGAAATTTGATGGGTATGAAAGCTAGAAACAAACATTGAATACTCAATACCAAGCTTAGATAACATATTTAGAATCAATTGTAAATCCTCCTTATCAATGTTGCAATCTTTTGAATGTGTTCTTAGTTGCTTAACTTTGGAGATGTGGTCTTAGATGTGGTCAAAACTTTTGGGATCAAGAATTAGAAAATCATTATCAATTTGATATCCCCTAATCTTATCTATTTTACCATACAATTTTTCAAAATCCTCCCAAGCCTCTTTAGGTATTTTGCATGATTCAACATGAAATTGTAAATCAAACATGAGACTAATGAACATATGCATCTAAGTGTTTTTTGACAATAAAGCTCCCATTTTTCCAATTCTTTAGCATCAATAGGTTGAGGAATGGTTTCCTTTATATAGCCTATCAAACCTTTCATCATGAGATAATTCCATACTAATTTTCTCCATGTAGCATAACTATGTGGAGTTAGGAGTTCAATATGAGATTTCCCCATTGCGAGAACATAAATCAAGAAAAAGAAAGCAATCAACCACTATAAGATTACCCCCCAAAAAAAAACTCAATCAAGAAACCCCCCAACAATATATGATTTGTGGCACTTTATACTTAGTGCGATTATAGGTTTCACTTGCCAACAACAACAAAGTGGACTTGATCTTAGTGCATACAGATTGCCAATTTTTTCCACAAGATCAAAGTAATATTTTTACAAAGAATGAGATCAATCTAATCATACCATTGGAAATTACATGAAAAATTATGCGCTTTCAAAAAAAATCACCCAAAAATATTATTGTAGGGGCAAGAACAGAGTTCCTGAAGTTCTGAAAATTAGAACAACTCAACAACACTTGTGAGAATCTACAATTTTTGGAAACACTAGGCACCAAAATCAAAAAAGGATTGTACCACTACATAGAGCATGAAATTCTACCTCAAATTTAAAAAATGCTTGAAAAAAGGAGTAGAGATGACCAAGTTATGGGCATTTGAAAATGGCCCTCCAAAATGAAAATGCAAATGGAGAGGGCGCGAGAAATTTAAAATGGGCACTGACATCATTGTTGACATAGGCTGACATCATTAGTTAACAAAGTTAAATTTGATGGTTGAATGCTTGTCAAAATAGACCATGTTAACGAAGTTAAATTTGATGGTTGAATGCTTGTCAAAATAGATCATGTTCTTCAATGGCCGAAATATTCTTTCGACATAACTGATTGATCTGTGTACCAAAATATTCCATGTGGATATTCTCTAACAATGATTCACAAAATCTTCAAGGAATGTGAATGGAATATTCTCTCTCCTTTTATCACCAGTTTGTAAAAAAAGTTGTTTGTTTTCCTTTTGATCGACTATAGGGTCGTTGGTGGGTCTGGATCCATGGGGAGCCTATGGATTTGTGCAACATGATGTCCTTTGTGGGGCCCACATACCACAGAGGTACTCTATGGTACATCACACAGTAAAAAATTTGTAGATTTTGATTTTATTTTTTTTTTCAAATAAACTTTATAAATTTACCAAAAATAATCAAACCTATGAAATTTTTATGCCGACCTATTGTATGATCTTTTTGACTGATACGACTGGCATTAATGGTGACCTAGGGGGCCATATTGCTCCCTAGGCAAGTTTTTTTTACCTTGGTGGCTCCCAACTCAATTTTTTATTAATTGACAATTGATCTTAAGGTTTTTGGGCCTCTTGGACATGATGGTACAGTTGATTTTGACCCAAGTGCTCCAAAATTATAGCTATCTTCTAGATCTGGCAACCAAACTTTAGCTTCAAACCCTCATAGATCTTGCCTCATATGTCTGATTTGGACAAAACAAAAGGCCAAATTAACTTTCTTGAACCCTCTAATCTCAAATGTGAGCTCAACTTTGCACCAACAAGCTCTGATTTGAACCTACAATTGAAAGCCACAAAGAGGAAACCCATAAATATGGTATTTCTTTCAAAATTTTATGATTATCCAAGTCATCATTTGATGCAAGAGAAGAGCATACTCAACTTTTCAATATTTACCAAGATCTCTCAATAAAGACTAACAAGAAGTAATCCCACAAGCTCTGATACCATGTAAGAGTTGGTATATAATAACTCTACAACATACAAGATTTGGCTAAAGATTATAGCCATACAAGATCTAAGCACTTTATGAAATCACAAGAGAGATCAATATGCAATGCTCGAGATTGCAATGGAATTGATTATCCAAGAATATGTTATACAATATATGACAATGTATGAGACCACCTGGTTATATAGCCAAGGCGAGACATAGGATTAAACAGGACTAGGACAAGTGTCTTAATCCTATGTCATGTGACAACTTATCACAACTACCTAGGACACATGTGTTATAAGTCAAAAGATAAGATACAATCTAATTACAACTAACACCTTCTAAAAAGATTCCCTCCTAGGACCTAAGTAAAATTAACATGTAAATAAGTCCCCTAGTAATGAATTAACAAGGTACAATACTTTATTTACACCAACAATCACAAGCATAAACTAGTTCAAAGAAGGTTAAGGACACCGATAGTGAAGCAGAGGTGGAGATTCAAGAGAAAAAGAAATTTAAAATTTATGGAAGGGAAAAGAAAGAAAAATCTATTAAAGGAGAAAAAAATTGGAGGCTAAGAAGACAAGACTCGTCCAGTTCTGAAACACAATCTGATGAATCTTGTTTACCTTTGGTAAGCAACATAACAAAATACACAAATCATGAGGAGACTACAACATTTACCCCACTTCAAATAATATGGATAAGTCAACAATTAAGGAAGCTATTGTAAGGTATATGATTGATATTGATGTTAACAAGAAGGATATAGAGGATCAACTTCTTGAAGATTTGAAAGGAGAATTATATGCAAGAAGAGAAGCAATAAATGAAGATGCAGAGTTTAGATCTTTTGATTTATAGAAAGCTAGTTATTCCTTTTCTGATGAGGATAATGCTAAATTAGCTCAATTATACAATAAAGAGTTTAGGACTAAGCAAAGGGTTGTTACTCTAATGATCAAAGATAAAGATGATATAAAAAGGCTTAGGAATGAAACAATTGAGAAGGTTTCCAATTTGGAAATGAGCTTAGGTATGAATCTAGACAACGAAGAATAATTATATAATGATATATCTATCCTAGAAGTTAATGCTCTAGAATGTGAGCATGAAGAAGAAAAGGAGAATGGGCAAGACTATGCCCCTTCGGTTGTAGAAGAAATTTTTGTTGAACAAAATGTTGATGAGATGCATAAAGAGGATGCACAAGCAAAGCATAACACACTTCCTCTGAAAACAAAGAAGAATGTAGAATTGGAAGAAGAGGTTGTACAACGACCTAGAGATATTAGAGGCACAAAATATGGAAAATCTTCCTTCTCTGGATAACAATGGTAAATTAGTTGAAGATGAAAAGAAGACTAAGAATGTATCTAGTGTTGCTAATAAGGAGAAGAAAGATGAAAAAGTAGAAGATAGCATTGGTGACAAGGAAAATTCCTATGAGAATAGAGTTGATGAAAATGTGAAGACAGTTGATGAATCTTTTGGAACCTATGGAGATTCCTTGAAGAGATTATTGAGCATGCAACTCCAGTTTCAGCCAGTTTTTTTTGCACAATTCTTACAAATTTTGATGTATCATGGTAAGTGGATATAGACAAGTTGTCCCCCCTACACAAATAACAAATAGGTGATGCATTATATGCCTTTGACATAAAGGATATCTTACAAACATATTAGAAGAGTGTGAAGTTGATAGATGAGGTAGTGAAGGTGTTGTAGGAGATTTTTCTAGATGCCAGTATTGATAATTCTTTATCTGGTGTATAGAACTTGAAACTATTGCTTGATTCTTTCAAATAGCATTCCAATGGCCTTGAGGAGAAATCATAAAAAGAAGTGAGGAAGAAAGTGAATGAGAAAATTTTGGTAGATATCACAAATAAATGTGCCACTGCATACGAAAAAATGTAAAGCAACCTTAAGGATGTACATAGTTTTGTTTAAGAGGCCGAGCATCTATTTCATTTTTTCTTGAAGTGGCCTAGTTCAACAAAAAACATCAATAATTATATGGACTCCATTGAGTCCTAGATTGACAAGGCATCTAGCGCCTATGATCCAGAAAAATATGTAGATGGATTCACAAGATTAGCAATGAAAATTTACATGAACAATTCTTCTAGGTGGAGGAACAAAAAGAAAATATTATAGTGTAGTTTGGACAGCTTAGAGACCTGGTGAATGCCAAGTTCACAACTATATCCAGTGCTCTTGTTAATGTGGAGAAAGCAATAAAGTTGAATTTGGTACCTAGTACTCTAAATGAAGGAGAAGAACTCTTTATGGTGTTTGAGACTCAAAACTGCTTGGCCAAGAAAGATTGGGAGGATGGAAAAAAGGACTTGAAGGACACCTTGCAAAATTGTAGGTGTCATATACTTCTAGTTTATTTTTGTATATCATTTTCTATTTATGCATTTCAAATTGCATTGTACATATGCAGAAGATAGTTGATAATATACCAGTACAAATTTTGATTATTTTTTACGAATAGCAATATTAGGGGGAGTATGTGGGTAAGTTAGATAAAATAATGTATATATGAAAGGGGGGAAGTAAAAATAATAGAAAGTATATGTAAATGATTTCAAAAGGGGAGCATAGAATAGGAAATATGTATGCACCTTTTTCCTTTGATGTAAAAGAGGGAGAAGACATGGAAAAGAGCTGATGCATGTTGCCATCAATGAAAAAGGGGGAGATTGTTGGAATTTTGAGGAGATTTTCATTGGTATGTTTGTTGGAAACATGAGCATGAGCATGAGATTATGCAATGTTGTCATTGATGTCAATGTTGTGGTTTGAATAGAAGTCTACATTGACCTATACAATTGGTTGGTGAAGCATGAGTGAGCATGGAGATGGTAATCTAGCATAAAGATGTTGAGCTTTTTCTTAAAGATGCAAAGGTTTTTCTTTGCTGCAAAACAAGTATGTTAAATATTTGACTAAGTCCATAACACAGTTTTCAGTGTACAAAGCATCAGTTTTTTTGGTCCGTATTGGTTCACCTTGAGTTATTTTTGTCTAAGGTTCTAAGGAAATTTTGGTACATGTTTGAGGACCTTAAATCCAAGGTTTCACGACTTTATGTCCTCTGATGCAAAATTTATGGTTGATAGTGTATCGGGTTTATCAATGACAATGTTACCAGTACGGTGTACCTATTTGAAATGGTATGCATTTCATTGCAGAAGCATATTTGGTTATGTAGATTTATGAGAGTGTTTATAGGTGTCAAAAGGGTGTGTATTTTAAGTGGTGCCTATTTTGGAGGTCCACATGTTAGTTTGTGGACAATCAATTGGTGTATTTTGGTGTTGCCTTACCAACGATGCCAACCAAATAAGTTTGGGGTCGTGTGGAGTTAAAGGAAGTGTTGATTAGTTATGTGGGAACTAGTATAGGTCCATACCCACCTATTTGGATGTATTGCAAGTTTTGGTTTTGTTTGAAAATTGTGTATAGTTTAATCTTGAGCCGATAATTTTTGTTATGCACGGTACATCTAATTAGGCCAACCTAATTGATGTTGCAATTGTTTCTGGATGTAATGTGTATATATAAGATCACTTTTGGTTTTGTAAAGATGTGATGAGTATTGTATAATGTGAGATGTGAATTCCTAAGAAGAGCATGTGAATATGATGTGAATGTAAAGAAAATTAGAGTGTGGAAGTTGTGTAGTATGAAATGTGTTGATTCGGTATATTGAGCTCCAGTGGAAATGTATCTCTTGCATACTATAGATGCATTATTAGTAGTTCAAATCCTGGTAGTGAGCCACCCCTCTTCTCTATTTTCTCTTATTCTTTGGATAGTGATTCCAAAATGAAGTAAGCCATTATGTAATATGTTATGATCAGTTATAATATATTGTGAGCTAATCCTCACCATGGTTTTTCCCTCTTTGGGTTTTCCACATAAAAATCTAGTGTTCATGTGTTATGTACTTTGGTGATTTCTTTCATGATTTCTTTCCTTATTGTAATTTGAATATTCAATGTGTGGAATGAATTTTTAAATGCTTAAGTGGTTTTAGGGAATACTGATTCACCCCCCTTTCAGTATTTTGAGTGTTCAATAGATTTTACAAGGAATATACTTGGCTAAGTTATCTTACAAGATAGGGATTAAGGGGTCATTAATTGATTCATCAGTAAATATTTGTTTTTAATTCTCATAGAAAATTTTCATAATTGTATCTTGGTTTGTCTGAGGTGAATCATCAACATAATTAATAATAGTTATTCATTCCTTATTATTCTTATGTTGGAGAAAATTGAAGTAGAATTTGGTACTCTAATCTCCTTTCAGCCAATGCAAATGCACCCTCAATTGAGCTCCTTTTCCCCTATAAGATTCCAATTTACGTAGCTGATTTTCAATATGAGCAACTAATTTTTGAAGAGGTGTTTAATGCAAGATAACGTTAAGGAGTTTTCTACCTTGAATAAGTTGTTTTTGAATATCCAAATTACTAAGAGTGGGGGTGAATCAGTATTCCCTGAACCCACTTAAACATTTAAGCATTCATTCCACACATCATATATAAATTGTAGTAAGGAAAGAAACCATCAAAGAAAATAACACATGAACACCATATTTTTACATGGAAACCTCAAAAATGAAAAAACTACGGTGAGGATTAGCTCACAACATATTATAACCGATAATAACATATTACTGAAAGGCTCATTGTCAGGTGGACTCACTATTCGATGGACACATATCTAGAGAATAAGAGAAATAGAGAAAATGGGTGGCTCACTACCAATACTTGAATTTCTAATAATGCATCTACAATATGCAGGAGATACAGTTCCACTGGAGCTCAAAATATTGAATCAACACACTTTATACTACACTACTTCCAAACTCTTCTTTTCTTCACATTCGCATGCTTTGCCTCAAAATTCACATCACACATCTTCTATAGTACATGTCACATCTCATATCATCCCTACAACACCAAAAAATATCTTATGTATATACACATTGCATCCAAAAACACTTACATCAATTAGGTCGGCCTAATTAGATGTATCATGCAAAAAAATAACTTGTCGGCTCAAGAAAAAACTATACATGCTTTGCACCTTAATCCAAAACTTGTAACACATCCAAATAGGTCAATACATGGACCTATAATAATTCCCACATAACTGATCAACACCTCTTTTAACTCCACACAACCCCAAACTTATTAGGTCGACATCGTTGGTGAGACAACACCAAAATACACCAACTAATTATCCACAAACTGACATGCAGACCTCCAAAACACTTTCCAATTTGATCATAGATGCTACTAACACATGTAAACACTCCCATAAATCTACATAACCAAATATTCTTTTGTGGTGAAATGTGAACCATCCCAAATAGGTACTTTGTATTGGCAACACTGTCAACCATAACTTCAACACCAAAGGACATAAAAGACATGAAACTTTGGATTCAAGGTCCTCAAGCACATACCAAAAATATTTCAAAACCGTAGATAGAAATACCTCAAGGATAACCAATGTGGACCAAAAAATAGATGATCTATACACTGAAAACTATATTCTAGACTTATTCAAATATTCAACATATTTGTTTTATACCAGAGAAAAATATCTACATCTCTATAGTGGATTACCAACTCCATGCTCACTCATGCTTCACCAACCAACTATACCTCAATGTAGACATCAAACAACAATTTTGACATCAATGAAAACACTATATAAGCTCTTGCTCATGTTGCCAACAACCATATCAATGACAATCTCCTCAAACTTCCAACAACTACCCTTTAAGGTATTTCTTGAGTCTTTTAATTTTGTTGCAACTCTCCCAACAAAGTCACAAAGTAAAATGGTATACCAAGAAACTGTTCTTGCCCACCAGCAAATCCATTTGTCATACTAAGGCTTAGGTTTGGCATTCCAAATTTCTAAGAGCCCATCAATGTAGATTTGTTGATGAAGATGAGAAACATTCAACTTGTAAGGAAGCTCATGAGGTAAAGATGAGCCACTAGTTATGGATAGGGTAATAAAAATGGGTAAATGGTCATAAAGAGTGGAAGCTAAATCAAGATGAATGAAGTGGCCCAAAGTAGAAGGAAGGACAAGCATGTTGGGGGAGATGTAAAACCTATCTATGCAACACATCCTTCTTTTGAACCCTTCATGGTAATTATTCCACGTAAACCAATGAGGTCTATGAGAATCCATCTTACCCATGATAGGATCATACACACCTAAGGATTTTTGTGCTAAATTCCAAGCCTCAAACTCTAGTTGTGGAAGTCATGAGTGGCTATCCCAACTATAGTCTATAAGGTGTTCAACCATGTTGAAATCTCCCCCAAGAACCCATTATGAAACTTGCAAATGAGAAAGCGTCCATTCCCATAAGGTAACTCTAAAGGGAAAAGAGTTAGGGGAATAAATAGAGAAAAAACCAAAAAGATTTCCCTTTAAATAGGATGGTATCCCACACACAACAATTTTTTAGGGTCTAAGCCAAAAGCAACAATTGAATTTGCAAGCCATGGCACCAAACCAAAAATATCCCCCCCACTACCCTCATGGTGGTTGGTATGAAATAATTTTTCCTCTTTCCAAATTGCAACAAGAGATGCATCAAGGTGAGTTTTTCTAACTTTCACTTCTTGAATCATTAAAACATCTATGTGGTTCCTGAGAATAGACTACTTGAGTTGATACTTATAGGATAGGATAGTTAATCCCATCATCTTCCATGATTGAATGTGAAAATTCATTGAGAGTCAGATAATTCATCATCCATGAGGAGAGTGTCAAATTGATTAGTTGTCTTGAGTGCTTGAGAATCAGAAGACCTATTAATAGGTCTCTCTCTTGAGGAAGAGTGATATCTCAACCTTAAAAGGCTTGAGGGGGAAGATCTCAAGGGACTACCTAGCTAAGAGCATGAGGAAATAGCATTATCTAGGGGTGAGCAAGAGGTTAAGGAGGGTTCAAGCTAAATTAAATTAGGCTGGGCAATAGAAGGGGCAGAAGGGTCTAATTATTTTCTTTTCTTTTTTTGGCTCTTATTTCTAGATTGGAGGGCATCTTTTAAGGAGGAATTGTAGTGGGGAGAGAAGGAGGGATGTTAGAGTAATAAGTTATTATGCTTAATTAATTACATCACATTGATTAATTAATTAAGTCACTTATTCCTCTTTATTACTTAAGCTAAACTTAGGCACATTAATAATTAATTAATTATTAATTATTAAGTGTGCACACTAGGGTTTCATTTAGGGTTTCCATTTTAGGGTTTCTTGATCTCCTTCATAAGGATTGATCACATTGTAATAATTGATTCTCTTAATGCATTTTTACTGAGAGGTTTACAGAGAACATCTTTTTCGGTTCTTCATATCTTTTGCATGTGACAAGTATCCATCTTGCATGCAGGTGATCTTGGATTCTAACATGGTATCAGAGCAGACCTGCAGCTGCCTGTTCGTGATCTGAAGATATGGCCTTTCAGTGAGTTTCAAGTGCAAGGGTTTCCACAGGCATCTTTTCTACAAGATCTGGGGGTAGCCATTTTTTCGGGACACTATGGGCTCAAACGGACGCGCCATCGTGTTCGCAATGGCCCAAAACCCTAGAAACGCCTATCAAATCATCCATTTTGGAGCAATTGATCCGAGGCAAAATTATTCCGAGGGGTCAGACGCCTCCCCAACACGCTAGATCGAGGCTTTTTTGAAAAATTTCAAAAATATAAAAATTTAAAATTTGTGTTAGTTTTGTGCGCCACACAAAAGCCAAAGTGCCCACCCTACCGCCACTTGCGGGGCCGGAGGCTGGCCCGGCCAGACCTACCGCCTCACATCCTCCCGGCCTCCTCCACAGCTGGCTGGGGTCCCTGGGGAACCAGCTGCGCTAACCTCCTCCAGCCGCCCTTCCAAGCAAGGCAGAGCGAGGTCATATGGAAAACTAGGGGATCCCCCAAACATTCGCCCAGCCAAATTTCTTTGTCAGCCATAGACGAGGGCCCAAATTTTTCATATTGCAAGGGGCCAATTTTAAGCACGGCCCCAAACGGCCGCCAATTTTAACCTTGAAAGGTGACGTCGGCATATGACGTCAGCATGATCGGCGGCCCTCTTTGCCCCTCCTAACCCTAGTTTTTCCTAAAAGAGCAGTTTTTTTCTTTTGGCCATAACTTGGGCATACGGTATCGAAATTGGGCAAACGAGATATCGCCGGAAAGCTGGTTCCGAGCACTTTCAGTTGGTGTAGTTTATTTTATAGTATTTTTCTATTTTACTGCATTTATTTCTTTTTGAAGTCAGATGTACTTTTTATGCTTCCGAGCTCATAACTTTTTGCCACGATCTCCATTTTTCGCCTCGTTTGAAGCGTTGGAAAGGTATTGAGGAGCTCTAGGTTGTTGTCCATGCACTTTTTCTGTATCTATCCTAAGTTTATCACTTAGTCCATATTTGGCCCAATGGGTTGTTTGGCGATTACTTGGATGTTTTGGCAGTTGGGAGAGTGCATCTTGCATCTTTGCACTTCGTTTTCAGTAATACATCATTCAATAATTGCTTGTTGCTTCATAGATTCCAAGGTTGTTCCCATTTGGAGTTTTCGAGTGTTCCGAGGCGCATCGGGTCTCTGTCACATTATTTTGATTCCGGTTTGGTTTCAGTTGTAGACAGAGATATCTTTCCTTGCTTGTCAGATTGCGGTTCCAATGTTACTCTACAGAGTTCTTCCAGTGCTTCTTTGCAGCATGTCATCACATTGTAGGGGTTTTGTCCCACTGGGTTTTTCCTTCTACCTCTTTTCTTGCATTTGTAAATGGGTACCTGATCAGGCCTAGTTGCCGGGGACCCATCTTTGCTTTCATGCATCTTATTCTAGTGTTTTAGCTTCTTCCTAAGTTCATCTTAAGGGGGGGTGTTAGAGTAATAAGTTATTATGCTTAATTAATTACATCACATTGATTAATTAATTAAGTCACTTATTCCTCTTTATTACTTAAGTTAAACTTAGGCACATTAATAATTAATTATTAATTATTAAGTGTGCACACTAGGGTTTCATTTAGGTTTCCCTTTTAGGGTTTCTTGATCTCCTTCATAAGGATTGATCACTTTGTAATAATCGATTCTCTTAATGCATTTTTACACTTTGAGGTTCAAGAACATCTTTTTGGTTCTTCATATCTTTTGCATGTGACAAGTATCCATCTTGCATGCAGGTGATCTTGGTTTTCCTAACAGGGGGAGAGGAATTAGAAGTGGGGGCACAAGATGAGAGGGAAAAGAAGAAGGTGATGGATGCAAGTGGGGGTGTGAATGGTTTTTAGGAGGATCATCAGGTGGTGGGTTTGAGGGTTGAGATTCAATGGAAGGAGAGGTTGATTTTTGGGGTTTCTAGTGAGGATAGTCTCAAATGAGATGTCCCTCCTTATGATAATAAAGTTTTCAATTTGTTTAAATAAATGATTTGGTGTGTAAATTTGAAACCAAGGCCTATGAGCTTGATGGAATTCAGGAGTGGTTGGTATAAGTCCATTTCTACACAAACTTGGGGGTTTACTTTCAAATTGGCTCATTTATTAGTATGAGGCTTGCACTAGATAACCCTTCCTATTTGAGCTACTATGTCATGCAAACATGGGTGGAAGGCCAAGTTCAAGATAGGGAGTTCCACCCACATAGGGTACTTGGATTTTTATATCCCTTCTAGGTGAAATTCAATATCCCATGCTTGGATATAACATGTCTACCCAAAAATTATCCATGAACCATAATGGAGGGTTGTTTTTGCATGGTTTGGGTCTACAAATGTATAGGCTATCTATCCCCTTCCTAGCTCCCTAAATGATTCTATTATGCATTCCTTTTGTTCCCAATTTATATGGGTCCATTTGAAGAAATATTCCTCTATTGGAATGCCTTTGAGAAAAAATAGTATAATAGATCTTGATATAAAATCATCTATGATATCCACAATGTTGTTTGGGAACTCAAAGGAAATAGTTTTACCTCTAGAAGATTCATTTGGCTGAGTGGGTAGGTTGTTCATTAATTCAATCTTTTTGAGCATCTCATGATTGATATCAGACATACTAGCATTAACCTTATGGGACCCAATGGCTAACAAATATAAGGCATTTGTGTCATTTTCCTACATGAAAGAACCGATGTGGGGGTGGGAATCATGAGAATTCATGTTCTGGGGTGTGGCCTCAAAGTCTCTTGGCATTCCTTTTTCTCATGCTTTCTTTTTCATTTTTGAGGCATGTGGGTTTAACATTGCTTAGGACCCAACAACAAACAACATGCATAAATTCCTTTGCTTCGCTATTGCAGAAGAAATGTGAGACTTAGGGTTCTGGTGACTTCACCTGTGGTAGCCTATTGGTCATTGGTTTTCACTAGTTTTCATTGGTTGATCTTTCTTCCAGTGCTAATTTTCTTCATCGAATAAAATCATATGGATGCTCCCTTTATGGTTTTATAAGAGAAAAATTCTATAGAAGTGTAATTTAATATTTCATTTGTTTCCTCCTCTATGCATATTTACATGGACATGAATATATACTTATAAAACATTTTATAATTTTCTAGGTTCTATCTTGATAATTTTCTTTTATAAAAGAGATTTCAGAAAAAAAATATATAAATTCTTAATTATATGTTATTTATTTTTTATGTAAATTTATATGAAACAATATAGTCAAATATCTTGAAAATATTTTTTTATCATTCTTTATGAAAATACCTCTATCTATGCAAAATAAATTGAAAACCAAAATAAAATATTCAAACTTTTTGCAATTTGTAAATATATTTTATCTTTATTTGAATATTTTGTAACTTTAAACAAATTGAATACCTAGCAAATATATGTGAAGATTTACATCAGTAAAGATAATCTTTGAAAGAATCTAAAAGTACAATCACCACCTCACAAAGACAATTAAACTTTGAATAATCAATTTCCCTTCAAAGATGAAATAAAGTTTGAATCTGATTTTTTCCAATAGAATCTACACATACAAGACTTCAAAAATTCATACCTTGGAAATGATGTCCTTAACAACAACATAGCTCTTAGAATTGTAACCCCCAATCCTAAGGGATGGATGAGAATACCTAGACTCTAATATCAAGTCAATCTAGACAAATGAAAAAATATATAATTAATTGAGGATAAATAAGGACCAATTGAACAATGGTATGATGAATCTTCTTCTCTTTAAGCCTTATTAAGATTAGATGGTGTTCCTAGAGACTTTAGTAGAATTTAAATACAAATGGACTTGTTGATGGGCCCAGCTATAATTGGCCAGTTTCCTTTTATTGTTTAATACTTTTCATCATCTCCTTCTACTAAGTTTCAAGACATTACTAAAACCTTTAATGATACCTTTTATATACCTTTAAGTAGTTTTAAGTATGTGGAAATGGAAATATGTTATGTTGATATATGTATGCATGAATTCATGAATGTCTATGAAATTTAGTATGATTTTATGTTTAATTTATAATTCTTAATGATGAAAATACCTTAGGAATAATACTAACACTTGCAACAAGAAGTATTTCCAACCCACATCAACAAGTTTCACAGCATGTAGCATAAGCACTATGGATTGTTGTAGAGAAGTCAAAAAAACCAAGGTGTGACACTTTCAGAAGGAAATGAAGGTGGCGATTTATTGATTAGTCATGAGTCACTACATAACACTCTTACTCACCAAATAAGGTAGCCAAGAGAAAAATTCTAATTGCAGTGGGACTAATTTATGATAGGACTTTTCTATGAACATATTTTTTTTGTAATAGTTAAGTTGTGGACAGAGTTTTTATTTAGTTTTTCTACTCCTATTTCATATATTTATCATTTTCTATTTTTAACTCAGTTCTCTTCCTACCTTTGAGGGAGAGTTGACAGTTGTTTCATAAGTTTTTTTTCAATCCATGAATAATAAAACTCCTCATAGACCCTATATAATAAGTTCTTCTATTGAGGAGGAGATCTAGTTAGTTAGATATCTAGTAACTGTTAGTACTTATTAGTTGCAGTAGTATTAAGAATAGAATGTATGTTATTGAATAAAATATCTTCAATAGATTCCTATTGGATTTTGTGTAATAGTTCATTGTTAAAATGCAATAAAGAGAATTGGTTTGACATCATGTTTTTTTGAGTAAGTGAGTGTGTGATAAATCTTACTGAAGCAACAACTCAAGAAAGAGCCATTTGAGGTACAGTTGAACCAATTTAGGTTTTCTTGTTAGATTAGATAATACATAGTTGGATTCAATTGGTAGTTTTCAATTATATGTTTATGAACGCATGTGTTGTAATTCATGAATTGGATTTTGTAGCTAAATTTTTGGTTTCATACTATGGAGAAATTAGCTAGGTTAGGACACTATAGTTTAAATGGTTAATAGTTACAGTCTTGAGCATTAGGTACCCATAGCATAAGGTAATAGTTTATATTCATTTCCCCTATTTTGTGAAATACTAATTTATTCCTATTTCCAACTTTTGTCGTATTTATACATGTGTATTTTCTTATAATCCATTGATGTAGGATGTGTCTAGAATCTGTGAATGCATATATTTTTCCAGCACTATCTAAAATTTTACAACTACTTGGTTGATAATTTAATGTAGCCCTCTTGTGAAAAATGAACTATTCAGTTAGGGATTCTCAGGTCCTCTAAGCTGTGTGTCTACCTAATATCACCATGTTAATGACATATTAGAGTGGCTCCACATTTTTGGCATCATTTTCAAGTGTAGTGTCAAAAAATTTCATTCATGACATTTTAACACTTGTTTGGGTCCTCCTTGTTAAATTGAGCTTAATGTTGCCTTGATTTAGTGTTGTAATGTGTTTAACACATTCACATTAAGTCTTGGGCCCTTGTAAACTAAATGGACCTAGTTGTGCCTTATTTAGGGTGTTGTAAAGCATTGTACCATACTTTCACACTCATCCAAGGTTTTATTAATTAATTGGGATTCTATATGCCTTATTGGCCTTATTTTGCATCCACAAGCATTAATTAATGCATCTTTTTTAGGATAATCCTGACACAAATCACCATCCAATCATAATTCAAGTCTTCTTAGATTGTATGGCCTAGATTTAGTGATCTGGGACTCATACACCACCTTGGGCATTTGGGTCCCACCTGAGTTTCAGGGCCATGATCCTAATTTCACTTGAATATAAGCTTTTTCTTGAAAAATGTGTCCCGTTGCCTAGCCTAATAGGACTCATGCCACTTCTGGTGTATGAGTCATGTGTGGCTTAAAATTAAACTTAATTCAAATTCTTGGCAGGATTTTATCGTCCTAGATCTAATGTTGGCTTGTAGTGTTGCAATTTCAGGTAATTTGGTATAAACAAGTATAAATACAGGGTTATTTCACTCATTTTCTCCTAAGATTTCAAGTATTCATGCATTCTAGCAAATTTGAGATCACAAGAGCATTCAAGTTTTTACAAGAGAATTCAAGAGTCTTCAAGAGCTGATTATCAATTTTTTTGGAGCATTCTTCAAGTATCAAGCATCATGTCAAAGTCATCATGCATCATGTTTTTTTTTGAGCTAACAATTGTGATGTAGGATTTCATGATTCAAGCAAGCATTCTATTCAATATCTATCACATTCAAGCAAGATTCAAGATCTACATCCATTGGAGCCACTTCATACATGTTTGCAACACTTTATTGCTAGGGTTTGGTGAGTTGCAACACATCATATTTTTCACTCATCATTCCTCCTTTCCATTTAATTTCATTACAAGGTTTGATTACCAAAACAGGGTTTGACCAAGGAAAATCCCCTTCCACTAACAAAAACCATTTTTCCCTCTCTTTAATGTGTGATTTGTAGATCTAGGTGGAAGATATATTGAAGAGAAATATTGGAAAGAAGTTGTTAAGTTATAAAGTTTTCCAAGTTTTCATCTTATTTAGCAGATCATTAGAAGACATCTACAGAGCATAATTTGGAAATTTAGACCCAAAAATCAAGTTGAGAAGGCAAAGCAGAGATTGGAGAGTAGATTCATATCCTGATCCTCCAAAAACTACAAATTGGACTGATATGCCACTTTTGGCATATGATTCCTAGTATAGTCAAATTTACATATTTCAAGAGTTTCAGACTTCTCTTTGCTAGATTTTTGTTCCTACCCAAAAACCCTAATCTGGGACTAAATCACCTAGCCTAGTGTATGAGTCCCAATCTACATTAAATTTAGTGTTTTCAGCATTTCAGAACTTCATTCAAGTTGCTACAGCTTTCCAAGTGCCCCTCTATACTTTTCCAGTTTTATATTATGTTTTGCATTCATTTCTAGGTCATTTAGTGAAGCTTTGCATATCATTAGGTTTCATATTTGATCTTGCATGTCATTTGTCTTTCCAAGCCTTATCTTGGTGGTAAATCCCCTTTCAGTCTTTAATCATACCCTAGGACAACCTATTGCAAGATCTTTTTCCCCTACTTCATCCTTGGATTGAGATCTCTACAGTTTCCTTGAATGAGAAGTGTAGAAGATTGTTGTTCTATGTCCTAAACCATAGCCAACAACAATTTTCTTCTTTTCATTTTGGTGAACCTACATTTAGAACATCTTAATTCTAATTTGGAGTGCATCATAATCCTAGATCTTGCTCACATTAACATTGCATTAGGTTTTGCATTAGTTAATTGGCATCTATGGTTTCTAAATCTAGCATTAGTGAAAGTGCATATAGGTTGCATTTTTGCATCTTGCATCATTGAATTTCACCTAAAATCCACATTTTCACTTAGTTTAGACATCATACAAACTAAAAAGCATAAATTTCTCTTTTTTCTTTTGTGTGATTGCATGTGCGTAATGTGATCCCCCGTGCCATTATATTTGATGTTTCTCTCTCTTTGTGACATTCCTCTATTTGTACCTACATTCTTCTCTATGTCATAAATCTTTTACCTTTTTCCTTTTATCTTTTCCATTTGTCTTGTGTTTTCCTTTTGGGGATGACCAAGGCATTGAGACATTCATGTCTCTTCCATGTTGACCAAAAATATTTTCCTTTATCTTTTCTTTGTCTTGTATTTTCCTTTTGGGAATGACACAAGGCGTTGAGACATTCATGTCTCTTCCATGTTGACCTGAAAGGTTTTTCCTTGTTTTCACTCTCTTCGTGTCATTCTTCATGTTCTATGAGTATTTGGGAATGATGATAGTTTTGAGCTCTCTAAAAAAATTGTAGCAAGAACATATTGACCCCAAATCCATGGATCCCTCATGTGTTTGGAGTTTCATTTTGGGGGCAACCCCTTGTCCTTTTCATGATGTAGCTTTATTTGGAACATATGACTTGGCATAGGGATTTCCAAGTTAGATCTCGTGTCTTCTCTATTGTTAGCATTTATCATTGGCTACTTTAAAGTATTTTCTCACAACATGGTGTTTAGAATTTTCTTTAAAGTGGGGCCATACATTGGCATTATTCTTTTTCATTTCACATTTCATGTTGTAGTCTTCTTACTTCATGTGATGTTTCTTTCGCTTTGTGGTGACATTGGGTGTGATGTCCCTCAAGAGTGTGATCTCTCTTAGCATATTATATTCCTCTGTGTGGCTTGATGCAACACACTACATCCCCTAAGTTGTGAATATTCTACTCTTTGATTAGTCCTCTCTTGGAGATATTAGGCACAATGTTCCCTAAGTTAACACCTTACACGAACTAAGCAAGACTCCTTTGGACATACTTTATACTATTTCACATTTACAATTATGTTATATGGCCACCTTGCATAACATACTTTGTAAGACTATGGAGCCATCTAGTTTGTTCATGAGTATCGAGTATACAAAGTTTTTCTTACCTCATGAATCTCAAGGTTCATTGTTGTGTGGCACCTTATCAAAGTTATCAAGAGGTATAGCTTTGTTCTGGTTGGAAAAGAAGCTGAACTTAGGCATGACTTTCCCATAGCCACTTGCTTGTGTGTGTGAGTACATACCAATCATGTGTGTATGTGTCTCACCTCTTTGGATACTCACCCAATGGACAACTTGAAGTTTCATTGCCTCAGAGTGAGCAACATTTTTTTGGAAAAACAACCTAGATCTAATCCACATCATGATGGACAAACGATCAAAGCTTGATCCACCCCTCTTTTGCTTTTTCTTTTCTTTTCTCTTTGTCTTTGGCAGTGTATGCTTGTGCCTTGTTATTTCTCCTTATATCATTTTGCATGTGTGTCCTTTTGTGCCTATGTTGGTCTACTATAGGATCTTGATCTTGGGGGATTGATCACTCATCTTGATCGTTTTCGTCCTATCTTACTAGCACTAGTGTATTGGGACCCCTCTTGATGTGTGTTGGTCTACTTTAGTGTGAGTTTGAAGCAAGTTCATCCTCTCACTAAAGTGGGGGCTAAATGTAGTGTCAAAAAATGTTGTATGTGACATTTTCACACTTTTTTGGATCCTCCTTGTTAAATTGAGCTTAATGTTGCCTTGATTTAGTATTGTAACGTGTTTAACACATTCACATTAGGTCTTGGGCCCTTGTAAACTAAATGGACCTAGTTGTGCCTTATTTGGGGTGTTGTAAAGTGTTGTACCACACTTTCACACTCATCTAGGGTTTTATTAATTAATTGGGCTTCTTTATGCCTTATTTGGCCTTATTTTGCATCCACAAGCCCTAATTAATGCATCTTTCTAAGGATAATCCTGACACAAATCACCATCCAATCATAATTCATGTGTTTTTAGATTTTATTGCCTAGATTTAGTGATCTGGGACTCATACACCACATTGGGCATATGGGTCCCACCTAAGTTTTGGGGCCACGATCCTGATTTCACATGAATCTAAGCTTTTATTGAAAATTGTCTCCCATAGCCTAGCCTAATGGGACTCATATGCCACTTTTGGCGTATGAGTCCCGTGTGGCTTAAAATTAAATTTAATTCAAATTATTGGCAAGATTTTATCCTTCTAGAGATCTAATGTCAACTTGTAGTGTTATAATTTCAGGTAATTTGGCATAAACAAGTATAAATACAAGGTTATTTCACTCATTTTCTCCTAATATTTCAAGTATTCATTCATTCTAGAAAATTTGAGATCACAAGAGAATTCAAGTGTTTACAAGAGCATTCAAGAGTCTTCAAGAGCCGATTATCAAGTGTTTTGGAGCATTGTTCAAGTATCAAGCATCATGCCAAATTCATCATGCATCATGTTTGTTTTTGAGCTAACAATTGTGATGTAGGTTTCATGATTCAAGCAAACATTCTATTCAATATCTATCACATTCAAGCAAGATTCAAGATCTACATCAATTGGAGCCACTTCATACATGTTTATAGCACTTTATTGCTAGGGTTTGGTGAGTTGCAACACATCATTTTTTTCACTCATTATTCCTCCTTTCCATTTGATTTCATTACAAGGTTTGATTACCAAAATAAGGTTTGACCAAGGCAAACCCCTTTCCACTAACAAAAAAACATTTTTCCCTCTCTTTAATGTGTGATTTGCAGATCTAGGTGGAAGACATATTGAAGAGCAAGATTGGAAAGAAGTTGTCGAGTTGCAAAGTTGTCCAAGCTGTCACCTTGTTTAGAAGATCACTAGAAGACATCTACACAACAAAATTTGGAAATTTAGACCTAAAAATCAAGTTCAGAAGGATGAGTAGAGATTGGAGAGCATATTCAGATTCTGATCCTCTGAAAAAGCCAAACTGGATTGATACGCTCATTATGGCGTATGAGACCCAGTACAGTCAAATTTATAGATTTCAAGAGTTTCAGACTTGTCTTTGCTAGATTTATGTTCCTTCCTAAAAACCCTAATCTGGGACTAAATCACCCAGCCTGGCATATGAGTCCTAGTTTACATTAATTTCGATGTTTTCAACATTTCATTACTTCATTCAAGTTGCTACAACTTTCCAAGTGCCCCTCTATACTTTTCCATATTTATATTATGTTTTGTATTCATTTCTAGGTCATTTAGTGAAGCTTTTCATATAATTAGGTTTCATATTTGATCTTGCATTTCATTTGTCTTTCCAATCCTTAGCTTGGTGGTGAACCCCCTTTTAGTCTCTAATCATACTCTAGGACACCCTATTGCAAGATCTCTTTCCCCTACTTCATCCTTGGATTGAGATCTCTAGGGTTTCCTTGAATGAGAAATGTAGAAGATTGTTTTTCTATGTCCTAAACCATAGTCAATGACAATTTTCTTCCTTTCACAAAAGATGGTGCTAAGTTCATTATTCTTCTTTTCTTTCCAATTCCTTTCAAGCTTTCATAAGTAATGTTGTTTCATCATTAGGGTAAATAGGTATTTTAGCTATCAACAATAAAATGAATCACTAACAATGTGCAAGAACCACTGATATAAAGAGTCACAACCATTACATGTGGAGGAAATGAGATGCTCTAGGAAGATTTATCCCCTTAGAAAATGAAGCATTAGAAGATATTGGTGGACAAAGTGAGGAGATTGAGGGAATATGCAAGAAAAAATTATCCCTTACTTCAGTAGCTACACCAAACACAAAGGAGACTTCTCAAATACATTTAGGCATCATGGGTGATGCAGTAGTAGAAGATCTGGTGAAGCATGTAACATTTTGGGTATGTGGGATCATCATGGAAAAAGTAGGCCCTTAAGTGGCAAAAAAATTAGAAAATTAGAGTTAGGAAACTTGACGTTAAAATTTGAATAAGTTATCTATATTATTTCAAAAATATGTAAGAATAGAATCAGTAGCAAATTGAATGTAGTTTCTAAACTACTAGGTTTGTTTAAAAAATAAAAAATCTATTTGGTGAAAATTTGAAATTTCAATGCAAAGGGTACTTAAATTTCAAGGAAAAATAAGAAGTAGGTGTACCACCCTAACCACAATAAAATGATAGTATTTTTTAATAAGATTTTAGATATAAGTAGAGGACTCATGCCCCAATGTGACGATATTTTTTGTAATTTTTTCCATGTAAATAATTAATTATGAATTTTTATTACAACTTTTTAAAAATATAAAACTCATATGTCCACCTTAACTTGGTCAAAACTTCATGAAATTCAATTTTTCTTTTTTAATCCTATAGAATGTGATGCATGTTTTGGATTCAAAATGTGATACTTTGAAAGCTATATATGTTTCTCAATCAACCTATCAATCGGACTTTAGTCATAATTTGAATAGAAAATGAATAATAATTACTTATTAAATTCAAAGTAAAGCATAATTTATATCATTGGAAAGCTGAGAATCTCCTTTAAAAACCCTTTTCGTTTCATCAATTTTGGGTAAAAAGTCATCAACCACATACCCATCATATTGCCACTTTTGGCCCATCATGATCCACATACCCTTTAATTCCCCATAACCAACCAAGAAAGGGTAGTTGTCCCTGAAGAACATACCTCCTTCAGCACTCCCTATCTTTTATGGATTGGTCATAGAGGATCTGGTAGACACCTTTATTTTTGAGTTTGATGTGCTATGTCAAAGCAATGACTACACCACAAATGCTCACCAACTCAAATTTATCCTAGCTACACTAAAAATGTTGCTCTACATTGGTTCATGGGGTTGGGAAGAGATACTATTCCCAAGTGGAATACAATGAAGATAAAATTCATAGAGAACTACCATGATTACTATAGAGACATGGATATAAAGAGGGATGACATCTTAAAGATGTCATAGAGAGAAGATGAGACATTGGAAGATTATCTTGAGAGGTTTCAGTTCTTCCCCAAGAAATCCCATCAAAATAGACTTTCTAATGAATCCTTAAAATTGGTATTTTTTAGGAGATTTCATAAAGACTGTGTGGACACCCTCAATCTTATTGGAGCAGGGACATCTCACAAGTACCCTTTGATGATATTTTTAAAGTGTGTAGAAAATACTCTAGGTCATTCATCAAGAAGACTAGAGGAGACATGACCTCTTCTCTCAACAAATCATCCATAATTGGAGTCTCAAGGGTAGAGCTAAGCAATCTTCTATCAAACATGAAGGAGGAAATCATTAACCACTTGGTCGCTACCCATCTAGATACCCTCAATATCAAGAAGAAGAAAGAAGAATCAAAGACTGTCCTCGTAGAATTATGTCCACATTATCACTAGAAGAAGATCAATTGCAAGTGAAAAAAGCTAGCTAGTATATCTAAGGACAAGAAAGGGAAGTTAGAGTTTCATGCTCTGGAAAACGAAGAAGATCAAGTGTTTTACATCGCTCAACGCAAGCCATGGAAACCAAAACAAGGTATGCCACAAGATACCTTGACCTATAATATGTCATTTCCAGGTAATTATTCACATTTCTCAAATTGGAACCCTCAACCCTAGACCAATGTACAAAACTCACAATGGACAATGCCCCAAGCCTCTAATTGGACTCGACAATAATAACAAGGCATATGACCACCATAAAATTACTAAGGGAAAAATTATAATTCCCAATGGTCGCCATAATGGAAAAGAGGTCGACAATGGAAAAATCCAAACCAAAATTACCAACAACTATAGTAACCCTTACATCCACAACAACTAGCCATAATGCCAAATACAACTATTGTTGCACCATCACCACCAAGAGCACCTCAATTTCTAGCACAACCTACACATAACCCTAAAAAAAATCATGTCCAATAGGATTATGCTAATGAAACCATCCAATAACCTACTTATGGGGTTGAGGTGAGTGATGTCCACCTCAGATTAGGGAAAATTCTAGTTGTCCCTTCATCTCCTCACATCACAGAGTTGATTGATGAGGAACTTCCAATAGAAAATATGGAAAAATGACCTAGGTAACTTAAGTCCAATAAAGATAAACCAACAAACAAAATTCAAACACCTCCATTCCTTGAGAGACTAACAATACAAAAACACCATTTGCAAGCTGAATCTGATCCATTAGAACAACTTAAAGATGTTTGCTTTAAGATACTGTCATCCAAGAAATTAAGTGATAATTTATACCGATAGTGAGAGAGTTATGCCTCAAGAATCCAAGTAGGAAACACAAGGACCCTTAGAATGTGCATGTTTAGGACAACTTGCAAATATTATGTTAGAAAACATAGTTGTCCCCAAATACGTAGACCTAAGGAGCCCTATTGTGGATGTCAAAATTAATGGCACTCTCATCAATAATACCTTAATAGACCTAGGAGCAGCCATCAACATGATGAAAAAAGAAACCTTGAAGAAAGTACAACCAATGGAGCTTTGACCTACACTTACTATGTTATAGTTAACAAATAGGTCTACAATAAACCCTGAGGGAATCATAAAGACTTGGTTATAACATTAGACTTATGGGAATACCCTATATACTTTATGGTGTTACAACCTAAAGAAAATATTGTAGGGTATCCCCTCATCCTAGGAAGACCTTGGTTGGCTATTACATATGCTTTTATAGGTTGCAACTCTAGGAATATGATCATTTCCAATGGAAATGTAACCAAGAAGCTAGTCCTTTATCCACCTGCCCAGACATATGTAGATTTGGACCAAACTGTATGGCCTTCCCTAGATGAGGATGATCAATACTTATTGCAAACGCTAATGGATATTGAATGTATCCCTATGTTAGAAATCAAAGATGAAGAAAAACTTCTTACAAACATCATACAAAACAATTATGATATGGACCCACAACAATATGATTGTTTAACATGTTTACAAGATACGTTATAGAACATAATCCCTTCCAATCCATCTGAGTACATATCTCAAATTTTCAATACCTTATTGCCACATAATTGCAACCCTAACATAGCAAACCTTGATATTGCATCTATTGAAAAATCAGCCTTGACTGTAGAAATTACACCAAGTAAAATATTGAATGTAAATAGTCAATTGAATGCTACACAACATTCTTCATTGTTGAATGTGTTGCAAGCACATGCAACTAAATTTGCATGGGATTACCATGATATGAAAGGAATAGACCCAAAATTATGCATGCACAGAATTTACATCATTGGTGGCTACAAACCGGTTAGGAAACCTCAAAGAAGAACAAAACCAATTGTCTATGATATAGTTAATGCAAAATTACAAAATTTACTGGATACAGGATTCACTTATCCAATCTCTAATAGTCAATGGGTGTCAAAATTTATTGTACCTAATAACCTTTAAGAAGGGAGGGAAATGGAGAGTGTGTTGATTATTGTGAGTTAAATGTTGCAACTAGAAGAGAAAAATTTCCCCTTCCATTCATTGATCAAGTGCTAGATTCATTGGCAAGAAAACAATACTTTTCCTTCTTGGATGGGTTTGGTGGATATAACTAGATCGAGATAGCTTTAGAAGACCAAGACAAGATACACTTTACTTTCCCTTGGGGTACATATGCTTACTTTGTCTTTGCCATTTGGACTATGCAATACATCAACCACATTCCAAAGGGTAGTATTGAGTATATTCTTAGATTTTTTTCATGATTCCATGGAAGTTTACATAGATTAATTTACAACTTATGGGAATACCTATGAGGAAAAAATTTCTAACTTGGAGAAGGTACTATAGAGATGTCAAGATCATCACCTATCCCTAAGTCATGAGAAATGCTTCATCATGATGATTGAGGGAGTAGTCTTAGGAAACTTTGTATCCAATAAGGGAATCCAAGTAGACCCCAATAAAATTGAGGTAATATCTATACTGTTTGTAACTGATAAACAAAAAGATGTCAAAAGGTTTCTTATCCATGTTGGGTATTACAGGAGATTTATACAAGACTTTAGTAAAATTGTAGAACCATTGTTTTCCTTATTATATAAATATGTGGAGTTTTACTAGACACCTTCCTATCAATATGCATTTGAAGCCCAAGTTCTTTTTGCCTAAGATTAATTAGAGTAGGATCAACAATATATTTGGATAGGCTAGCTATATTCATGCTTACACTCACATGGTAGGGAGTGGCCCTAGGGTAATTGCACCAAGATGTGTTACAAAAGGGGGATCTTAAGATGCCACTTTTTTTCTGAAATCAACAAAGTCTGATATTCAACGGGAAAATAAAGATAGTTATACTCAAAATTTGAAGATGCAACAAGAACAAGAGTTTCGGTGCTTTGAATCTACTTTCTAAAATAGTAAATTTTTTTAAATTGGTGAAGATTAAGGGTTTCAAAAAGGGGAAGCACACAAAGTGGTCCTATTTTTTTAAAAAAACATAACATAGCATCTGGTGTGCTCCCCCTAAAATGTTATCTCTTTTTTAGAATTTTAAAATTCACTTCAGTGAGAAATTAGCTAATGCCATGTAGTTTATGCTAGATTTCTTAGCTAATTTTTTAATGAATATATGTTTTTTTACTAATTTTTGAAGTGGATGCATCCTAAAAACCATAAATTTGAGTGTGCTCCCCCAAAAAAAATTGAAGACTAATCAAAAATCAATTTTATTTTTTCAATATGTGTAGAATTGATTCTAGTTTCTAAAAAAAAAAAATCTTTTTAATTTGATGAACAAGTAAAAAACTATACGCAAAATACTGTCACATGTTGAATTTTTATAAAAACAGACACACTAACAAAAGAAATTAAAGGTGAAAACCTTAACATAATCAAAACGTGAAAAAATAATATGGTTAGATAGCTAAGAGATATTTTAACATCATTGTGGTATTTTTATAAATTTTCATTAAAACACATGCAAGCCTAATGGAGAGCACGACCAAAATGGGTGAATTTTTTTTACCTTTTCAAAAAAACATGTCTTTGGCATGAAATGGTTGTACAAACCTTTGGGTTGGATTCCAAAGGAAAATCCAACCCAAAGGTTTGGTATTTCCCAATTCAAATCATTTGGCGAGCAATGAATTTGGTGCTAGCCAAATGAAAATGCATTTTTAGAATGCTAGAGAAAAATGTGTGTGTGTGTGTGAGAGAGAGAGAGAGAGGGAGGGGTAGGTAGAGAGAGGGAGGGTGGGAGAGAGAGAGAGTGATATGGAATGATGGAGGGAGAGGTAGGTAGATAGGGGGAGAGGGGTGATGGAGGTAGAGAGGTATAGATGTAGGTAGAGAAAGAGTGGTAGGGAAGGAGAGATGGAGGGAGAGGTAGGGATGGAGAGAGAGGTGTGAGAGAGATAAATAGAGAGAGAGTGAGTGGTGGAGAGAGGGATAGGGGAGATAGAGATAAGTAGAGAGGTTCAAAAGAGAGAGGGAGGAAGAGGTAGGGAGGGAGGGAGGGAGGGAGATGTGAGAGAGAGGTGATATATATATATAGAGAGAGAGAGAGGTGATATATATATATAGAGAGAGGTGATATATATAGAGAGAGAGAGGAGGGAGGGTGGGAGAGAGAGAGGGGAGGAGGGGAGGAAAAGAGGTATAGGTGAGATAGATAGAATTAGAGAGAGAGAGAGAGAGAGAGAGCTAATGAGAAAGAGAGAGAGGGGGTGGGGGAGGAGGGACAAATGAAGAGGTGGAGAGGGATAATTGAGATAGAGAGAAATAGAGAGAGATGGAGAGTAGTAGGAAAAGAGAGGGAGAGGGGGGATAGAGAGTAGAGAGGGAAGGAGAGGGCGATGAGAGAGGGAGGGAGAGGTAGGGAGGAATAGAGAGAGGTGAGGTAGAGAGAAGTAGAGAGGGAGTGATAAAGATAGAGGGAGAGATAATGGTGAGATAGAGAGAAGTAGAGAGGGAATGAGAGAATGAGAGAGAAAAAGGAAGGGGGGAGGGAGGGAGAGAGAGAGAGTAGTAGGGAGTGATGGAAGGATAGGTAGGTAGAGAGAGGGAGAGGGGAGATAGAGGTAGAGGTAGGTAGAGAGAGTGGTAGGGAAGGAGAGATGGAGAGAGAGAGAGGTAGGTATAGGGAGAGGGAAGATAGAGAAGAGAGAGGGAAGGAGAGAGGGAGGGAGACATGGGGAGGGAGGGAGAGAAGTGAGAGAGAGAAAGAGAGAGGAGGGAGTGTCAGAAAGAGAGAGGGGAGGGAGGGAGAGGTAAAGAGGGATAGGTGAGATAGATAGAAGTAGAGAGAGAGGTGGAGAGAGAGTATGGTGAGATAGAGAGAAGTAGAGAGGGAAGGAGAGAACCAATGAGAGTGTGGGGGAGGAGGGATGAAGGGGGAGGTAGAGAGATAGGGAAGGAGAGATGGAGGGAGAGGTAGGGATAGAGAGAGGTGAGAGAGAGAGAAAAAAAGAAAGAGGTAGGTAAAGAGAGGAAAGGGGAGATAGAGAGTGAAACAAAGAAAAATGGGGACCCTAAGTTTAATGTATAAAACTTAGGGTCAATTTGTGTGTGTGGCATCTTTCTAAGGTTTCATTTAAGATAGAGATCAAAAATGTGATTATATTGACTTTAAACCATGAAGGTGATCCAATTAGACCTACATTTGCATCTTTTTGAGTCTTGGAAATGGATTGAGAATGATTTTTCTTGATTAACCTAATTAGACAATGTGCCCTAATACAAAAAATGAAAGATTTTGACAATTGATAGACTATAACAGGGATTTGCAAGTAGATCTAGGAAGGGAAAATTTTTGTGTACCTATCTTGAAAGTTTGGTGTCATTCTAAATATAATGATAGAGCCACCCAAAGGCGTCTATGTCCTTGTAGGAGTACTTTTATTCTATTTTTGCAATCCTTTGATGTCATATTTGAGACTCTTGTTTCTACTTGCAAACTTGTTGGATCACTATCAAATAATTTTGTAGGTAATTTTCCATGAGTTGATAAGGTGTAGGTATTTTAATGCAATAATGAATAAATGATCTTCAAACTTCCTTCAATCCTCTCCAAACTTGAAATCTACACATTCAAAGAGAGAAGAAATGTTGTGTCATTTAGGGGCTTGCCTTAGTTAAACCCTATGTTAGTGTTTCCACTTCCACAATGGAAATGTCAATGATAGAAATGATAAATGATAGGAGGAATAATGAACCAACAAAATGTTTCAACTCATCACCCTTCAATGGCTTCCTTGAAGGACTGAAGTTGTGCACATCACTTCAAGGTCTTGGATCTTGTTTTCTTGATTGATTGAATTGATTGGAGACCTACAAAAGGTTTAGCCTTCACAAATAATGATAACTTAAACATACATGAACTCACATAAGATTTGACATGATTATTGTATCTTGAATTTTTGTAATAAATCATTGAAATGTTGCTCTTGACTTTCTCTTAATGTTCACCTCTTTCTTCTTCCCTTTCAAGTGATGCAATAACTAGATATTTATATGTGATTATGCCAATTTTCTAAAAAAATAGATCCCACTAGCTAACATTGGAAACTTGAATTTCAAATTTTAAAATGTTGACACCGACATATTTAAATTTTGAGCTCAATAAAATAGGGGAACAGAGCCACCCAAGGGTGTCCCAATCCTAGCCCTATTTTCTAGGGATTTAGGTGTCAAGGGAAAAATATTAAATAAATGCATTTTTTCTATGCTTGCAATTTTTTTAAAAGCAATAAAAATAGGCCTCATAATGTATAATTTAGAGAATTAGGAGGGTCAATTAGGCTCAATAATTAATGGGGTGGGAACATAGTGTGAAATTATCAAGAATGACAATTTTCAATGCTACATTTATCCCCCACTTTAGTGAGAGTATGAACTTGTTCTCAGACTCGAACTAAAGTAGAAAATCCATGTCAAGAGAGGTTCAATTGCCTAGGTGTTGAAGATATAGGATGACTAAGGATCTAGGGAGAGTGCACAAGCCCCCAAGATCTAGGATTCCATGGAAAAACAACATGAGCACAAAGGAACACACACATGTATTAAATGCAACAAGACAACATACACAAACATACATGATGAAAACATCAAGCATAATGAAAACACATGAGATAACATAACATATGCCTGTGCTACCACAATAATGGGTTACACTTTCTAGGACATCCTGATTTTTGTTGAAATTGCATATTTCTAGAAAATATAATGATTTAAGCCTTAAAAAGATTCAATTTAGAGTATTTTAATTGAATAGGGTTTTATCAATACCACTTAGATCAAACCCCCTTGAATAGAACTAGGCACTAGTTTTAAACCATACCTATAATGGAGTCTCCACTACACCTATCAAAATGTTGATTAAAAACTACTTTTGGTTTACCTTTTGGGGAATCAAATGAATTCATCTAAAATTTATGTTTTTTAAGTATGTAGTCCTTATTATAAGCTTCCCAAAACATATAATTTTAAATATATTTAATTTGATTATTATATTATTTTTGTATTTCTTGTGAATGTAGGTTTTTCACCAAAATCCAAGCTCTTTGTTCTACACACATGTGGAAAAATAGTAGATTACCAAAAAAAATCTGAAAAATATATATGCTCTTGGTATTGATGTCCTTGATCAAACAAAAAATATTGAATTTTGATACATACAAAAAAAATTGTGTGTTACACAGTAAACCTATGTCTAAATTGTAATTGGTTTGACTTCAAAACTTAATGAAGAAAAAAATATTCAATAAAACACTATGAACCAAATGAAGGAGCTGGATATCATAGTTACAAATCTAAATTCAAAAAAATAATAATTTTATCCTTCATAGAAAAAAATTGTGCTATACAATAAACATCATTCTTTAAAAATGGTGTTTACTATTAAAAAATAGTTATCAAAGGAGATACAAAAAGAAATGAAATTTGATTCCAAAAATTTAAAAATATATATTTAGAATCTACAAATAAAATTTCATAAATCACTAGTTTGCATCATCTTCAAATTGCTCATGGTTTAGCGGTTGTAGGTTTATGAAAGTGGAGATTTAGTTAAAAATGTTTAGTTCAATGTCAAGTTTGGCCAAAAAGTGTAACCCACTATTGTGGGATCACCCATATAAATGACAAAAAATGAGCACAAACACAATGCAAACACAAAGAAGACACACAACAAGACATAAGGTTAGTACTAAAAATGATTCGAGTAAGTAAGGAAAAGAGACCTCAGTCTTAAATTGTCTCAAATACCAAATGTCATCCATCTAATAAATGTTAGACAAGAGAATTCTCCCATGAGAGCTAGCAAGTTGTGTTATCCACATCACTCATGAGCCACATGGATCTACTAGATAGAAAGCTATAGTATGTTAGGTTTCAATACAATATGATGGGTTCCACAAAGCTAGTAAGTTGTGTTATGCTAAACACTTATAAAACACATAGCTCTACTAGAAAGCAAGTTGTGTTATGCTCAACAACCATGTTAAGGAATTTATGACTCACACAATAGAAAAGTATGATATTTTCTAGGTGAATCACAAACCAAAGGAAACATGGGCTAGTGAAGTCTAATATTCACTAGGTGAGCCCCCAAGACACAATAGCAAACTGAGACACACTAGGTCTACTGAAGTTTGTTATTCACTAGGTTTTTAGCCATTAACAACCATTCTATGAGTTATATTCCCTGATAACTTTGATAAGACGCTACAAAAATGATCAAGATGCTATGCCAATGTAACACTAAGTTCAATGTGTGTGAAAGAAGTGAAGAAAAGAATGCCAATGCCAATGCACACTTAAGTCCATTGTGTGTGAATAGAGTGAAGAAAAAATTACAAACTCACCTAAGAAGGTGCAAAAAATCTCCTAAGGAGGCACATAAATGACGAAAAGATAAGTCCAAAACCTCAAGGGGTGTTATAGCAACAACATCGCAAAAGGTGATTTACAAAAACAACAAAGGGACTTTTCTCAATATATGAAAGGTCATGCCTTAGGGAATATCACACATGACATCACCACCAAGAGAATACTAGTTGTGGAATAAAATAATTTGCACCTTAGGGAATACTAGCCATAGCAATACTCCCAAGGGGAATTTCATATGCCAAGAAAGGTCACACTCTTAGGGGATTTCAAGCCCAATATCACCACAAAGGAGACACAACATAGATTGAGAAGGTCACACCTTCCTAGGATTTGTATGTTATCATCACTAAAAGGGACCATTTCACATGCAAACAATGAGTGGGGGACTATAATCCCCTCCCTTAAAATGTTAGTGTACTTGCTACACTAACATTTTAAGGAGAAACAAAGGGACCCTTTTCTAGAAGGAATGCACCTAACACAAGGCTACCTAACCCCTTGTCCCCCAAGTGTAGGGAAAAAGATGAGCCCAAAATGGATGATGATGTGCTAGTCCTTGTGAGATAAAATATGGTTGCATAAAGCCTAGTTTATACCCCCATGCATGGTAGTGAGCATGTTGTGATACTACAACTACCACATGGCAAGGAGAAAAGCACATGAATGTTAATCTTTCCTACATTCGATTTGATCCCTGTAAGGATCAAATTCACTCAATTTCTTCTTTAAAGAACAACATTCATTAGTAGTATGTCCAAATATTCTATGATATGCACGGTAAGATGAATGTGTATTCTTTTGTGTTTTTTTTTTCACACATTGGTGGTAATGTAAATAATCCCAAGTTTAATAGTGTAGCTAGACTATTCTTAGTCTTTGATAAAGGACGTAGAGAGGGTAACACACATTTCTTAATAGGACCATGGACTTTGTATTTCTTGATTGGTGGAACAAATGTTTGATGTAAAGGTGGAGGACCTTGGTAACCTATTCCTTTTGTATCTTTAGATGGTTTTTGTTCCAAAAGGGAGTGGATCTCATGTTCATTATTTATGTTGCATGCTTGTTTTGTCAATATCTTAAAGCCTTTTTCATAGATTTTCTCCAAGTTAATGGGTTTTTTTGTAACTTTATGCTCATATGATGGGATATTGGTTGATATACTTTCCTTGTGAATGATATTGATAGGAGATTCCGTGTGCATTGGTTGAGGTATGAATTGCAAGTCACTTTTCTTAAATGCAATGTGGAAAACATTTCAAGTGGTGGCATGATAAGTGGTGTTGGTTGTTGGTATGGGTGATTAGGAAATTTCATGGAAGGTAAGAGGTTGCATTTTCCTCAAGGTTGCACAAAGAATTATGTATCAATTCATTCATGCTCTCCTCATCTTTTCCCAAGATATCTACATTATAAGGACATGCATTTGGAGGTGAAGGATTATGAATATTCTCATTGGAATTAGGGTCATCACCAAACACACAACTTGAAACATCAACTAAGGATTTCAAAGAAGTCAACATCTTACCAAAACATTGAGTCATCATGATGATGCTTTTACTAAGGTTCAAACTATTATGCAATGGGTGATTGGAAGATAGAAAAAAAAATCTAGACAAAGGATCCTAAGAGAACTTTGTCACAAAAATTTTGAGCCAAAAAGAGTAGGAGGACAAAGTCACCCAAGGGCATCCTTATCCTAGGAAAGGTTTCAAGAAATTCAAAAGTTGACCATGTGTGATATTGCTTAAGGTTTCTAGGTCTATATGCAAATAGGTCCGAAAGTGAATAGTTTTCCAAATTTTACTCAATTTATGCCAATGCAAATGTATAACAATGTGTGAACAATAAATGAAAATTTGAATATAATTTTTTGATCTAAAATGTGACAATTAACTGATTCTAAGATGTCAGAATCTGAAAATGGTGATTTGATGTAATTTTGAAACAAAACAATGTAAAACAATTTTCACTTTTTGAGCTATATGAAAGATGCTTAGATGAATGTAATTAAGAATTCTAAATTAGAGATCTACAAGTAGACACGGACCGAAGACACAAAGAACAGAGAATTGTGCAAAAATTTGTTGATCCAATTGCAACAAGACAGAGATGCCTAAGGGCATCTATGTCCTTGATAGGGTTTCTAGAAACTAAAATTTTGAATGTTTGTTAGACTGTCTAAGGGTTTTGTTTTCATGTGCAAATAGGTCTACAACTGAGTTATTTTCCATAATTTGCTTAATTTAAGACTATGAAATTCAAATTCAAATGTGTAACAATAAATGACAATTGTAAATGCAATTTTGAAAGTAGATCTAACCTAAATGAGTGAAAGTAATCCTATTACAACCTATGATGAAATATGATATGCATTTTTTGAATTTTATGCTTTTTATGATGCAAAAGATGAAACCATAAGTGAACAATGCAAAACTTAGATCTAAGGTGAATTTTCAGAAGGTATATATGATGTTAATAGGTTAGGTTCACCAAAATGAAACAAAGAAAAAGGGGACCATAGGTTTAATGTATAAAACCTAGGGTCAATTTATTCATGTGGCCTTTTTCCAAGGTTATATTTAAGATGGAGATCAAAAAGGTGATTAGATTGACTTTCAACCATGAAGGTGAACCGATCAAACATGGATTTGCATCTTTTTGAGTCTTGGAAATGGATTGAGATTGATTTACCTTGATTAACCTAATTAGACTAGATGTGCCCTAATACAAAAAATGAAAGATTCTGACAATTGACAAACTGTAATAGGGATTTGTAGGAAAATCTAGGAAGGGAAAAGTGTTGTGTACCTATTTTGAATGTTTCCAGTGTCAGTTTGAATATGAGGATAGAGGCGCCTAAAGGCATCTATGTCCTTGTAGGAGTACTTTTGTTCTATTTTTGTAGTCCTCTGATGTTAGATCTGAGACTCATTTCTTCTTGTAAACTTGTACAATCATTGTTGGATAATTCTATAGGTGAGTTTTCATGAGTTGACAAGGTGTAGGTATTTGAATGCAATAATGAATAAATGATCTTTAAACTTCCTTCAATCCTCTCCAAACCTGAAATATGAACATTCAAAGAGAGAAGAAATGTTGTGCCATTTAAGGGCTTGCCTTAGTCAAACCCCATGTTAGTGTTTCCACTTCCACAATGGCAATGTCAATGTCAATGATAGAAATTATAGGAATGAATGATGAACCAACAAAGTGTTGCAACTCACCACCCTTCAATGGCTTCCTTGAAGGATTGAAGTCATGCACATCACTTCAAGGTCTTGGATCCTATTTGCTTGATTACTTGAATTTCTTATAGACCTACAAAAGGGTTAGCCTTCACAAACAATGATAATTTAAACATACATGAACTCACATAAGATTTGACATGATACTTGGATCTTGAATTGTTGTAATAAATAACTAAAATGTTGCTCTTGGCTTGATATTGACAATAATTCTTGCTCTTAATGTTCACCTCCTTCTAGTTCCCTTTCAAATGATGCAATAACTAGGTATTTATACGTGATTATGCTAATTTCCTAAAAATTAGATCCTAATAGCCAACATTGGAAACCTAAATTTCAAATATTAAAATGCTAACACTGAAATATTCAAATTTTGAGCCTGGAAAAATAGGGGGGAAAAGCCACCTAAGGGCATCTTAGTCCTAGCCCTATTTTTTGGGGATTTAGGTCTCAGGGACAAAACAATAAATAAATAAATAAATTTTATGCTTGTAATTTGTCAAAAAAATGGTAAAAATAGGCTTCAAAATGCATAATTTAGGGAATTAGTGGGGTCAATTATGCTCAATAATTTAGGGGGAGCAAAAAGTAATGTGAAATTGTCAAGGGTGACAATTTTTAACACTACAAAGAGTAGAGAGGGAAGGAGAGAGGGGGGAGAGGTAGGGGGAGAGAGAGAGAGAGAGAGAGGGGTGAGAAAGATGTGAGATAGAGAGAAACTAAGAGAGAGAGAGGTGAGAAAGATGTGAGATAGAGAGAAACTGAGAGAGAGAGAGAGAGAGAGAAACAGGAAGATAGACAGACAAAGAGAGAGGAGGGTGGGTGAGAGAGGGGACGGAGGGAGAGATAAAGAGGGATAGGTGAGGGGTAAAAGTACAAAGTTGGGTCACACTTTATAAAGCAAATAGCCAACACTAATCCAACTTTTAAACTTGAATCACTAAAAAGTGGCATATATGTTTTGAACTTTGAAATGATGTAAACTAGTAAAATGTGTATTTTTTATTATATTTTATGTTCGTATTTTTTTGAAAAAATTAAAAAATAATTTTAAAATAGTTTTTAATAAATTAACACTATAATTTAGTTTATGATAAAATGCTAAAAAAAAATGAAGTTACATGAGACGTCAATCTTTTTATAGTAATTTTTTTTTTCTTTCAAATTTTTGTGTATTTATAACTTGAATCTTTAGTGCATGGATACATTTGTTTCCAATTTTGATAAATATATATTTTTAAATAAATATTAAAATGTGTGCATCTTAAAATACAACTATTTCCATTCGATGTCAACTTTTGTATTAAATATTTATCTAAAATATATAAAAAATATACCATCTTGATATAGATTCTTTTATCTAGTGCGTCATATTTTTTCAAAAAAAATTAACAAGTTTTAGTGTTTTTCCTTGGCATGGCAATCAACCTAATATTTTATGCTAATAACTTACTTTTAGTAAAAATAAAATATAAAATATAAATAATAATTAAACTATTAAAAAATATATATTTTATTATACTAAACTTATGGATCTACAAAAGGGTATTTTTATATTTAAAAAAAATGTTATTTACATGAGTAGGAGTTATTGAAACATCAAATTTTTCAAATAATTTTTTTTTTTGGTAAATTGGCCTCAAAGTGGTACAATATGCATTTAGCCAACAATTTTAGTTGGAAAGTTGTGGAAATATCTAACTTAGCTAGAATGAATCTTACTAGATCATATATTTGACCAAAATTGATTTTTTATTAGAAATACTTAAATTCAATTTGTGTTGATAAGTTGGGCCAAAATTGTATCACAACTTTCTACTTTTTAACTGAGATGATAGAAGTAGAGAGAGAGAGAGAGAGAGAGAGGAGGTGAGATAGAGAGAGAGGAGAGAGAGTGGTGAGATGTAAAGAGTAGAGAGGGAAGCAGAAATGAGAAAGAGAGAGGGGAGTGGGATGGAGGAGAGGCAGAGAGGGATAGGTGAGATAGAGAAGAGTAGAGAGATAGAGAG
The DNA here is from genome assembly GCA_007258455.2 of Sequoia sempervirens. Classification (NCBI taxonomy): domain Eukaryota; kingdom Viridiplantae; phylum Streptophyta; class Pinopsida; order Cupressales; family Cupressaceae; genus Sequoia; species Sequoia sempervirens. Next base: position 366,976,946 of record VDFB02353493.1, on the reverse strand, counting down.
AGAATGGTAGGTAGTGATGGAGGGAGAGGTAGGTAGAGAGAGGGAGAGGGAGGGGAGATAGAGAGTAGAGAGGGAAGGAGAGGAGGGAGAGGTATGGAGATAGAGGTGAGATAGAAAGAGAGGGGTAGGTAGAGAAGAGGAGAGATAGAAAGAGGGGGAGGGAGGAAAGCAGGAAGGGAGAGAGATAGAGAGAGTGGTAGAGAGAAGAGGGGACCGAGAGAGTGGGGAGAGGGGAAGGAGAGGAATGGAGATAAAGAGATAGGAAGGAGGGGAGGGGTAGAGGAGAGGTAGGGGAGAGAGAGAGAGAGGTGGGTAGAGAGAGGGAGAGGAGAGATAGAAAGAGGGGGAGGGAAGGAGGGAGCGAGAGAGATAGAGATAGAGTGAGAGTGAGAGTGAGAGGATCAAAAAATGACAAGAAAGAAGTTTTTTTCGTTTTTATATCATTCACATTTGGCACCCACCAAATGTTAATTTCAAGCATAAAAAAGAAAGTGGTATCCTTTTTGTGACACATATTTTTGCATATACCCCTAATGGGAAGTAAAATTTAATGGCACTCTAGCAATAGCGTACATTACATTGCCCCAATTATCTAAAAACACTAGTAGATGATCAAATTCAAGAGTGGCTTTATTTTTTTGTACCTAAATCTACATAAGAAAATTAGAAAATAATGTAGATCTTTATTATATAACAAAAAAATATCACTAGTACATTTTGTTAAAGGGATAAAATTTGCATATTTTCATATCCTAAAGATAATCTTCAACCTAAAAAATGTCTCAAATCTAGGTAAATATGAAAAGGGAGGCAAGGTCAATCTCCTAACTAACCATATATGTCATTAAAAATGATTGGGCCTAAAAGGCTTGAAAAAATATGGATTCAAGTCAAATCCTTTTTGAATTTGGTACAAAATGAGAAAGGGTGCTTGAGAGTCTCATTTTTCCCACAAAATGGAAAATGAGGATTAATAACTCCCAAATGAGATATAGATATGAAGGTCAAGTAGAAAACCTTGATAAATAATGTACCCAAAAAAAATATCCAACTTGGGCTCAAGAATATCCAACCAAACAATCTAAAATTTGTATTGTCAAATTCCCATAGAGGACTAGAGATGCCAATGATGATTTAGCTAAGCCACTATAGGGAGATGGGGCATACACCATAAATATTCCTTGAAAGGTCTATAATTGTGAAATGGTATATCAAGATACCATTTACAATCTTTTCACCAAGGCTTAAACATCTAAACCCAATTTTTTGAACCATGTGGGGAGGAATGACTTCAATCGCTATCTTCTAGATCTCACAATCCTAGTTGAAAAGCCATAACAACTTATCCTTATATTAGGATAATAAATTATTTATAGCTCTTGAAGATCTCTAGTGATGTTTTGACTTCTTTGTTATAAGAATTTAAAACTCAAATCTAAGAGGCTTTAACTAATGGATGGTCTTGACATAATAGAACTAGAAACCACTAAATAGACTATTGATTAAGAGAAAATCCATTGTAGAATTAATTTCAACCCATAGAAGCTAGGGATTGATGGGTTCTCAAGCCTTCTAGATGCTCTTGATAACAAACATATCATGGATTTGAATGAGCTATTTCATAGTGATGAGATAGTAAAATCCAAGACCTTTCTAAGTTGGACACCTAGACAACACTATAGAAGAAATACAAGGGTGTATGATAATATTCCAAGCATCCTCACCTTCCAGAGCCCTAATGTTCCATTTAACATAAAGAGTAATGCCTTGACAATAGATTGAGAATAAGAAAAAGCCCCCAACATCATGAGCGAGATAACAAAATTCCCAAGCCAATTTGTTCTCATTAGAAGAGGCATAAAGAAAGTCTCTATGTAGCATCTCAATATTCAAATAAGAATCTTTAGAAGGAACCTAACAAGAAAAATAGTAACATGAAGTAGCTATAATTTTAAAGTACATGAACTTCTGCAAAGAGAGTTTAGTGATCCAATTACAACTTCTTCTCAATTTTTGGAAATAACTTCTTGTCATAAATAGTAGGAGAGGTCTAAGAAGAAAGGGAATGCCAAGAAATATGAAATCTCCCCAAGATCAATCCATCTCTAACCAGTGTGGTTAGGAAGAAAAGATTACTTGTAACATTGTGTCTTTTTCTATTGAATATTGGATTTAAAAACCTAATAGAATATATCAAGACAATGAAGGGCTCATTTGGCATTATCTAATATTCTTTTCAAAATAAAAATTGCATACAAAGTAAAACAAGAATATTACCAAAAAACAACTCTTCAAACAAAAATAAAGTAAACAATGCAGACAAATAAAATGAATGTATATATGTAAGTAAGAAAGAATTTCTTTTGTAAAAAAAAACTCCAAATTAATAACTCTAAACATTTTTAGATAAATATGTTTAAAATATCCATATTGATTGATATGTTTAATTCTTAAGTGTCTAAAATATGAAAGATACATTGAAGGTTTTAATTAAAAAATGAAAATAAAAGTATAATCAATGTAATTATTATCAATATTTGTTGATATACAAATTTTACTTTGTTAAAAATAACATATCAATACAAATTTATTTTATATTATAAATTTTTTACATATAATTTCTAAAATATATTTTTTTACAAATATAAAAATAATATTAAATATATTCACATATTATTATTAAATTTTAAATTTTATCAATAATCCTAATCATTTCAATTAACAAAAAGCGAGCAATAAATATTACTACTGAAATAGTTAGAGGGCCGCGGAAAATATATTAATTAAAAAAGATTAAAGAAATTAGGCAAACATATTCAAATAACTAAAAGATAATGAAATGATGAATAAACCATCCCCACAAATCAGATGTGAACATATTAAAAACTGTCCTCCGTAGAAGAATACACTACAATATTATTTGGTTCATGATAATCCATGCACCAGATCATACTCATATTATAAGAAATGCTTCTCTACACTAGAATATTATTGCAGAGTCTATCCACCATAAGGAAATGCATATCTTAAGAAACACCTCTTCACACTACAATATTATTTTCTTAGTAACAATCTATCAACTACACCCATGGCATATCCATCTATGGCTTCAATATATGTTCTTCGCCATTCCTTTTTCAGGATAAGGACTCCAAACAGCCCCCAGAACCCAGCAGCACAGCTTGCCATCCAACTCACATACCAATACGATGGTATTTCGCTTCCCTCTTCCTCCTCTTCACCTCGGAAAACTGGTCTCATACTTGCAGATGAATTGTGGTCACAACTACATGATCTGTTGTCAACTGGAAACCCACACAGACCGGGGTTCCCTGTAAAGTAAGTGGAATTGAATGTGGAGAATTGACGCCCTGTTGGGATTCTTCCACAAAGCATGTTGTTGGATACAATGAAGAAACTCAAAAAGGAAACTAGTACCATCTCACCAGGGATTCTTCCATGTAATTTATTATTCGAAAGATCCAATGACTCTAACTGCTCGAGCAAGCCAAAACTTATTGGAATCTCTCCTGTAAGACTATTACCTGACAAATTCAGAACATGTAAACTTTTCAGGTTGCCAATTTCTGAAGGAATGTCACCTGATAGCTGATTTGAAGAAAGATCGATGGCAGTTATGAGTAAAGAACAGAATTCACATAGTATAGGTTCAATCCTTTATTGATCAGTTTGATCTCTTCCTTATAATAATAAGAACGACCATTATAGGAGTGACCATGCAAGACTTCCGATCCTCCCGTTTCTCCATCCATCATAGCTGTCAAATTCCCCAACTGTGGTGGGATAGCACCAGTCAAATTATTGTGGGAGATATCTAAAACATGGAGACTTGAAAGATTGCCTAATGCATGTGGAATCCACCCATGGAATTTGTTTGACCTCAAAACAAGTATCATCAAGTCAGAAAGCTGTCCTAACCAAAGAGGTATCTTCCCAGACAAGAAATTATTGGCCACATCTAAAATCTGCAACTTTAAACAGTTTTGGACACCAGATGGCAAGTTTCCTTTAAGCATGTTGTCACTGAGATGAAGCTTTTCAAGTTGGCGTAGCCTTCCTATCTCTGATGGAATCTCTCCACTCAAATTATTGTTTTCCAGATTTAATCTTCTCAAAACTGAGCAGTTGGTAATGCTTGATGGTATTTTGCCTACAAAGTTATTTTCTGATAGATCCAAATCCTGAAGATTTTGCAGAAGACCAATGGAAGTAGGGATACCACCTCCCAAATTGTTTTTAGAGTATGACAAGAACTCCAGCATGGGAAGAAGCGAGCCAATGTCCGCTGGGATGACACCGGTGAATCTATTCTGGGACAGGTCCAACAATTCCAAGTCTGGTGCAGGCACAGAAGGAATAGGAAGAGAACCCGTCAACATATTATTATGTAAATCTATCCCCATATAGTAGCTTTTATCAAAGCTGGAGGGAAGTTCACCTTGCAAGTTATTGTCTGACAAGTAAAGAACTTGCAAAG
>VDFB02353493.1:366947258-366972348 GCA_007258455.2 Sequoia sempervirens | reverse complement strand
AGATTGCAATGGAATTGATTATCCAAGAATATGTTATACAATATATGACAATGTATGAGACCACCTGGTTATATAGCCAAGGCGAGACATAGGATTAAACAGGACTAGGACAAGTGTCTTAATCCTATGTCATGTGACAACTTATCACAACTACCTAGGACACATGTGTTATAAGTCAAAAGATAAGATACAATCTAATTACAACTAACACCTTCTAAAAAGATTCCCTCCTAGGACCTAAGTAAAATTAACATGTAAATAAGTCCCCTAGTAATGAATTAACAAGGTACAATACTTTATTTACACCAACAATCACAAGCATAAACTAGTTCAAAGAAGGTTAAGGACACCGATAGTGAAGCAGAGGTGGAGATTCAAGAGAAAAAGAAATTTAAAATTTATGGAAGGGAAAAGAAAGAAAAATCTATTAAAGGAGAAAAAAATTGGAGGCTAAGAAGACAAGACTCGTCCAGTTCTGAAACACAATCTGATGAATCTTGTTTACCTTTGGTAAGCAACATAACAAAATACACAAATCATGAGGAGACTACAACATTTACCCCACTTCAAATAATATGGATAAGTCAACAATTAAGGAAGCTATTGTAAGGTATATGATTGATATTGATGTTAACAAGAAGGATATAGAGGATCAACTTCTTGAAGATTTGAAAGGAGAATTATATGCAAGAAGAGAAGCAATAAATGAAGATGCAGAGTTTAGATCTTTTGATTTATAGAAAGCTAGTTATTCCTTTTCTGATGAGGATAATGCTAAATTAGCTCAATTATACAATAAAGAGTTTAGGACTAAGCAAAGGGTTGTTACTCTAATGATCAAAGATAAAGATGATATAAAAAGGCTTAGGAATGAAACAATTGAGAAGGTTTCCAATTTGGAAATGAGCTTAGGTATGAATCTAGACAACGAAGAATAATTATATAATGATATATCTATCCTAGAAGTTAATGCTCTAGAATGTGAGCATGAAGAAGAAAAGGAGAATGGGCAAGACTATGCCCCTTCGGTTGTAGAAGAAATTTTTGTTGAACAAAATGTTGATGAGATGCATAAAGAGGATGCACAAGCAAAGCATAACACACTTCCTCTGAAAACAAAGAAGAATGTAGAATTGGAAGAAGAGGTTGTACAACGACCTAGAGATATTAGAGGCACAAAATATGGAAAATCTTCCTTCTCTGGATAACAATGGTAAATTAGTTGAAGATGAAAAGAAGACTAAGAATGTATCTAGTGTTGCTAATAAGGAGAAGAAAGATGAAAAAGTAGAAGATAGCATTGGTGACAAGGAAAATTCCTATGAGAATAGAGTTGATGAAAATGTGAAGACAGTTGATGAATCTTTTGGAACCTATGGAGATTCCTTGAAGAGATTATTGAGCATGCAACTCCAGTTTCAGCCAGTTTTTTTTGCACAATTCTTACAAATTTTGATGTATCATGGTAAGTGGATATAGACAAGTTGTCCCCCCTACACAAATAACAAATAGGTGATGCATTATATGCCTTTGACATAAAGGATATCTTACAAACATATTAGAAGAGTGTGAAGTTGATAGATGAGGTAGTGAAGGTGTTGTAGGAGATTTTTCTAGATGCCAGTATTGATAATTCTTTATCTGGTGTATAGAACTTGAAACTATTGCTTGATTCTTTCAAATAGCATTCCAATGGCCTTGAGGAGAAATCATAAAAAGAAGTGAGGAAGAAAGTGAATGAGAAAATTTTGGTAGATATCACAAATAAATGTGCCACTGCATACGAAAAAATGTAAAGCAACCTTAAGGATGTACATAGTTTTGTTTAAGAGGCCGAGCATCTATTTCATTTTTTCTTGAAGTGGCCTAGTTCAACAAAAAACATCAATAATTATATGGACTCCATTGAGTCCTAGATTGACAAGGCATCTAGCGCCTATGATCCAGAAAAATATGTAGATGGATTCACAAGATTAGCAATGAAAATTTACATGAACAATTCTTCTAGGTGGAGGAACAAAAAGAAAATATTATAGTGTAGTTTGGACAGCTTAGAGACCTGGTGAATGCCAAGTTCACAACTATATCCAGTGCTCTTGTTAATGTGGAGAAAGCAATAAAGTTGAATTTGGTACCTAGTACTCTAAATGAAGGAGAAGAACTCTTTATGGTGTTTGAGACTCAAAACTGCTTGGCCAAGAAAGATTGGGAGGATGGAAAAAAGGACTTGAAGGACACCTTGCAAAATTGTAGGTGTCATATACTTCTAGTTTATTTTTGTATATCATTTTCTATTTATGCATTTCAAATTGCATTGTACATATGCAGAAGATAGTTGATAATATACCAGTACAAATTTTGATTATTTTTTACGAATAGCAATATTAGGGGGAGTATGTGGGTAAGTTAGATAAAATAATGTATATATGAAAGGGGGGAAGTAAAAATAATAGAAAGTATATGTAAATGATTTCAAAAGGGGAGCATAGAATAGGAAATATGTATGCACCTTTTTCCTTTGATGTAAAAGAGGGAGAAGACATGGAAAAGAGCTGATGCATGTTGCCATCAATGAAAAAGGGGGAGATTGTTGGAATTTTGAGGAGATTTTCATTGGTATGTTTGTTGGAAACATGAGCATGAGCATGAGATTATGCAATGTTGTCATTGATGTCAATGTTGTGGTTTGAATAGAAGTCTACATTGACCTATACAATTGGTTGGTGAAGCATGAGTGAGCATGGAGATGGTAATCTAGCATAAAGATGTTGAGCTTTTTCTTAAAGATGCAAAGGTTTTTCTTTGCTGCAAAACAAGTATGTTAAATATTTGACTAAGTCCATAACACAGTTTTCAGTGTACAAAGCATCAGTTTTTTTGGTCCGTATTGGTTCACCTTGAGTTATTTTTGTCTAAGGTTCTAAGGAAATTTTGGTACATGTTTGAGGACCTTAAATCCAAGGTTTCACGACTTTATGTCCTCTGATGCAAAATTTATGGTTGATAGTGTATCGGGTTTATCAATGACAATGTTACCAGTACGGTGTACCTATTTGAAATGGTATGCATTTCATTGCAGAAGCATATTTGGTTATGTAGATTTATGAGAGTGTTTATAGGTGTCAAAAGGGTGTGTATTTTAAGTGGTGCCTATTTTGGAGGTCCACATGTTAGTTTGTGGACAATCAATTGGTGTATTTTGGTGTTGCCTTACCAACGATGCCAACCAAATAAGTTTGGGGTCGTGTGGAGTTAAAGGAAGTGTTGATTAGTTATGTGGGAACTAGTATAGGTCCATACCCACCTATTTGGATGTATTGCAAGTTTTGGTTTTGTTTGAAAATTGTGTATAGTTTAATCTTGAGCCGATAATTTTTGTTATGCACGGTACATCTAATTAGGCCAACCTAATTGATGTTGCAATTGTTTCTGGATGTAATGTGTATATATAAGATCACTTTTGGTTTTGTAAAGATGTGATGAGTATTGTATAATGTGAGATGTGAATTCCTAAGAAGAGCATGTGAATATGATGTGAATGTAAAGAAAATTAGAGTGTGGAAGTTGTGTAGTATGAAATGTGTTGATTCGGTATATTGAGCTCCAGTGGAAATGTATCTCTTGCATACTATAGATGCATTATTAGTAGTTCAAATCCTGGTAGTGAGCCACCCCTCTTCTCTATTTTCTCTTATTCTTTGGATAGTGATTCCAAAATGAAGTAAGCCATTATGTAATATGTTATGATCAGTTATAATATATTGTGAGCTAATCCTCACCATGGTTTTTCCCTCTTTGGGTTTTCCACATAAAAATCTAGTGTTCATGTGTTATGTACTTTGGTGATTTCTTTCATGATTTCTTTCCTTATTGTAATTTGAATATTCAATGTGTGGAATGAATTTTTAAATGCTTAAGTGGTTTTAGGGAATACTGATTCACCCCCCTTTCAGTATTTTGAGTGTTCAATAGATTTTACAAGGAATATACTTGGCTAAGTTATCTTACAAGATAGGGATTAAGGGGTCATTAATTGATTCATCAGTAAATATTTGTTTTTAATTCTCATAGAAAATTTTCATAATTGTATCTTGGTTTGTCTGAGGTGAATCATCAACATAATTAATAATAGTTATTCATTCCTTATTATTCTTATGTTGGAGAAAATTGAAGTAGAATTTGGTACTCTAATCTCCTTTCAGCCAATGCAAATGCACCCTCAATTGAGCTCCTTTTCCCCTATAAGATTCCAATTTACGTAGCTGATTTTCAATATGAGCAACTAATTTTTGAAGAGGTGTTTAATGCAAGATAACGTTAAGGAGTTTTCTACCTTGAATAAGTTGTTTTTGAATATCCAAATTACTAAGAGTGGGGGTGAATCAGTATTCCCTGAACCCACTTAAACATTTAAGCATTCATTCCACACATCATATATAAATTGTAGTAAGGAAAGAAACCATCAAAGAAAATAACACATGAACACCATATTTTTACATGGAAACCTCAAAAATGAAAAAACTACAATGAGGATTAGCTCACAATATATTATAACTAATAATAACATATTACTGAAAGGCTCACTGTCAGGTGGACTCACTATTCAATGGACACATATCCAGAGAATAAGAGAAATAGAGAAAATGGGTGGCTCACTACCAATACTTGAATTTCTAATAATGCATCTACAATATGCAGGAGATATAGTTCCACTGGAGCTCAAAATATTGAATCAACACACTTTATACTACACTACTTCCAAACTCTTCTTTTCTTCACATTCGCATGCTTTGCCTCAAAATTCACATCACACATCTTCTATAGTACATGTCACATCTCATATCATCCCTACAACACCAAAAAATATCTTATGTATATACACATTGCATCCAAAAACACTTACATCAATTAGGTCGGCCTAATTAGATGTATCATGCAAAAAAATAACTTGTCGGCTCAAGAAAAAACTATACATGCTTTGCACCTTAATCCAAAACTTGTAACACATCCAAATAGGTCAATACATGGACCTATAATAATTCCCACATAACTGATCAACACCTCTTTTAACTCCACACAACCCCAAACTTATTAGGTCGACATCGTTGGTGAGACAACACCAAAATACACCAACTAATTATCCACAAACTGACATGCAGACCTCCAAAACACTTTCCAATTTGATCATAGATGCTACTAACACATGTAAACACTCCCATAAATCTACATAACCAAATATTCTTTTGTGGTGAAATGTGAACCATCCCAAATAGGTACTTTGTATTGGCAACACTGTCAACCATAACTTCAACACCAAAGGACATAAAAGACATGAAACTTTGGATTCAAGGTCCTCAAGCACATACCAAAAATATTTCAAAACCGTAGATAGAAATACCTCAAGGATAACCAATGTGGACCAAAAAATAGATGATCTATACACTGAAAACTATATTCTAGACTTATTCAAATATTCAACATATTTGTTTTATACCAGAGAAAAATATCTACATCTCTATAGTGGATTACCAACTCCATGCTCACTCATGCTTCACCAACCAACTATACCTCAATGTAGACATCAAACAACAATTTTGACATCAATGAAAACACTATATAAGCTCTTGCTCATGTTGCCAACAACCATATCAATGACAATCTCCTCAAACTTCCAACAACTACCCTTTAAGGTATTTCTTGAGTCTTTTAATTTTGTTGCAACTCTCCCAACAAAGTCACAAAGTAAAATGGTATACCAAGAAACTGTTCTTGCCCACCAGCAAATCCATTTGTCATACTAAGGCTTAGGTTTGGCATTCCAAATTTCTAAGAGCCCATCAATGTAGATTTGTTGATGAAGATGAGAAACATTCAACTTGTAAGGAAGCTCATGAGGTAAAGATGAGCCACTAGTTATGGATAGGGTAATAAAAATGGGTAAATGGTCATAAAGAGTGGAAGCTAAATCAAGATGAATGAAGTGGCCCAAAGTAGAAGGAAGGACAAGCATGTTGGGGGAGATGTAAAACCTATCTATGCAACACATCCTTCTTTTGAACCCTTCATGGTAATTATTCCACGTAAACCAATGAGGTCTATGAGAATCCATCTTACCCATGATAGGATCATACACACCTAAGGATTTTTGTGCTAAATTCCAAGCCTCAAACTCTAGTTGTGGAAGTCATGAGTGGCTATCCCAACTATAGTCTATAAGGTGTTCAACCATGTTGAAATCTCCCCCAAGAACCCATTATGAAACTTGCAAATGAGAAAGCGTCCATTCCCATAAGGTAACTCTAAAGGGAAAAGAGTTAGGGGAATAAATAGAGAAAAAACCAAAAAGATTTCCCTTTAAATAGGATGGTATCCCACACACAACAATTTTTTAGGGTCTAAGCCAAAAGCAACAATTGAATTTGCAAGCCATGGCACCAAACCAAAAATATCCCCCCCACTACCCTCATGGTGGTTGGTATGAAATAATTTTTCGTCTTTCTAAATTGCAACAAGAGATGCATCAAGGTAAGTTTTTCTAGCTTTCACTTCTTGAATCATTAAAACAACTATGTGGTTCCTGAGAATAGACTACTTGAGTTGATACTTATAGGATAGGATAGTTAATCCCATCATCTTCCATGATTGAATGTGAAAATTCATTGAGAGTCAGATAATTCATCATCCATGAGGAGAGTGTCAAATTGATTAGTTGTCTTGAGTGCTTGAGAATCAGAAGACCTATTAATAGGTCTCTCTCTTGAGGAAGAGTGATATCTCAACCTTAAAAGGCTTGAGGGGGAAGATCTCAAGGGACTACCTAGCTAAGAGCATGAGGAAATAGCATTATCTAGGGGTGAGCAAGAGGTTAAGGAGGGTTCAAGCTAAATTAAATTAGGCTGGGCAATAGAAGGGGCAGAAGGGTCTAATTATTTTCTTTTCTTTTTTTGGCTCTTATTTCTAGATTGGAGGGCATCTTTTAAGGAGGAATTGTTAGTGGGGAGAGAAGGATGGGATAGGGCATTAGGGTCAAGTGGGGGCACAAGATGAGAGGGAAAAGAAGAAGGTGATGGATGCAAGTGGGGGTGTGAATGGTTTTTAGGAGGATCATCAGGTGGTGGGTTTGAGGGTTGAGATTCAATGGAAGGAGAGGTTGATTTTTGGGGTTTCTAGTGAGGATAGTCTCAAATGAGATGTCCCTCCTTATGATAATAAAGTTTTCAATTTGTTTAAATAAATGATTTGGTGTGTAAATTTGAAACCAAGGCCTATGAGCTTGATGGAATTCAGGAGTGGTTGGTATAAGTCCATTTCTACACAAACTTGGGGGTTTACTTTCAAATTGGCTCATTTATTAGTATGAGGCTTGCACTAGATAACCCTTCCTATTTGAGCTACTATGTCATGCAAACATGGGTGGAAGGCCAAGTTCAAGATAGGGAGTTCCACCCACATAGGGTACTTGGATTTTTATATCCCTTCTAGGTGAAATTCAATATCCCATGCTTGGAGATAACATTTCTACCCACAAATTATCCATGAACCATAATGGAGGGTTGTTTTTGCATGGTTTGGGTCTACAAATGTATAGGCTATCTATCCCCTTCCTAGCTCCCTAAATGATTCTATTATGCATTCCTTTTGTTCCCAATTTATACGGGTCCATTTGAAGAAATATTCCTCTGTTGGAATGCCTTTGAGAAAAAATAGTATAATAGATCTTGATATAAAATCATCTATGATATCCACAATGTCATTTGGGAACTCAAAGGAAATAGTTTTACCTCTAGAAGATTCATTTGGCTGAGTGGGTAGGTTGTTCATTAATTCAATCTTTTTGAGCATCTCATGATTGATATTAGACAGACTAGGGTTAACCTTATGGGACCCAATGGCTAACAAATCTAAGGAATTTTTGTCATTTTCCTACATTAAAGAACCGATGTGGGGGTGGGAATCATGAGCATTCATGTTCTGGGGTGTGGCCTCAAAGTTTCTTGGCATTCCTTTTTCTCACTCTTTCTTTTTCATTTTTGAGGCATGTGGGTTTAATATTGCCTAGGACCCAACAACAAACAGCATGCATAAATTCCTTTGCTTCGCTATTGTAGAAGAAATGTGAGACTTAGGGTTTTGGTGACTTCACCTATGGTAGCCTATTGGTCATTGGTTTTCACTGGTTTTCATTGGTTGATCTTTCTTCCAGTGCTAATTTTCTTCATCGAATAAAATCATATGGATGCTCCCTTTATGGTTTTATAAGAGAAAAATTCTATAGAAGTGTAATTTAATATTTCATTTGTTTCCTCCTCTATGCATATTTACATGGACATGAATATATACTTATAAAATATTTTATAATTTTCTAGGTTCTATCTTGATAATTTTCTTTTATAAAAGAGATTTCAGAAAGAAAAAAATATATAAATTCTTAATTATATGTTATTTATTTTTTACGTAAATTTATATGAAACAATATAGTCAAATATCTTGAAAATATTTTTTTATCATTCTTTATGAAAATACCTCTATCTATGCAAAGTAAATTGAAAACCAAAATAAAATATTCAAACTTTTTGCAATTTGTAAATATATTTTATCTTTATTTGAATATTTTGTAACTTTAAACAAATTGAATACCTAGCAAATATATGTGAAGATTTACATCAGTAAAGATAGTCTTTGCAAGAATCTAAAAGTACAATCACCACCTCACAAAGACAATTAAACTTTGAATAATCAATTTCCCTTCAAAGATGAAATAAAGTTTGAATCTGATTTTTTCCAAAAGAATCTACACATACAAGACTTCAAAAATTCATACCTTGGAAATGATGTCCTTAACAACAAAATAGCTCTTAGAATTGCAACTCCCAATCCTGAGGGATGGATGAGAATACCTAGACTCTAATATCAAGTCAATCTAGACAAATGAACGAATATATAATTAATTGAGGATAAATAAGGACCAATTGAACAATGGTATGATGAATCTTCTTCTCTTTAAGCTTATTAAGATTAGATGGTGTTCCTAGAGACTTTAGTAGAATTTAAATACAAATGGACTTGTTGATGGGCCCAGCTATAATTGGCCAGTTTCCTTTTATTGTTTAATACTTTTCATCATCTCCTTCTACTAAGTTTCAAGACATTACTAAAACCTTTAATGATACCTTTTATATACCTTTAAGTAGTTTTAAGTATGTGGAAATGGAAATATGTTATGTTGATATATGTATGCATGAATTCATGAATGTCTATGAAATTTAGTATGATTTTATGTTTAATTTATAATTCTTAATGATGAAAATACCTTAGGAATAATACTAACACTTGCAACAAGAAGTATTTCCAACCCACATCAACAAGTTTCACAGCATGTAGCATAAGCACTATGGATTGTTGTAGAGAAGTCAAAAAAACCAAGGTGTGACACTTTCAGAAGGAAATGAAGGTGGCGATTTATTGATTAGTCATGAGTCACTACATAACACTCTTACTCACCAAATAAGGTAGCCAAGAGAAAAATTCTAATTGCAGTGGGACTAATTTATGATAGGACTTTTCTATGAACATATTTTTTTTGTAATAGTTAAGTTGTGGACAGAGTTTTTATTTAGTTTTTCTACTCCTATTTCATATATTTATCATTTTCTATTTTTAACTCAGTTCTCTTCCTACCTTTGAGGGAGAGTTGACAGTTGTTTCATAAGTTTTTTTTCAATCCATGAATAATAAAACTCCTCATAGACTTGTTATGCCTTGCATAACCACCCCATTTTATTTTGGAATAAAATGGGTCCCCCTTCTATTTTGATTTCTTTGCCTTTGGTTTTTTCTTTTGCTCTTGGGGTTCTTCGGGTTTTCTCCTGAGTTCAATATTTTCCCCCCAATTTGGATTTTCCCAGATCTCGCTCAAACTTTGGCTAAACATTGTTGTTCAGGGATTTTTGGTCTTCGTGGAATTTCACGTGGGCCGGATTTTTGTGGATTTCTTTCTCCTCCGAATTCTCCTGAAATCCATTGTTCCCTGTTTGTCCTAGGTTTTGCAGAATGTCTTCTTTTTCGTATATTTCCTTCTCTTCCGGATTTTCCCGAAATCTGTTGTTCCTCGTTTGCCCCGGGTTTGCCGGAATGTCTTTTTTTTCATGGATTTCCTTCTCTTCCGGATTTTCCCGAAATTTGTTGTTCCCTATTTGTTCCATATTTTCCGAAATGTTTTCTCCTTCACAGTAATCTGTCCCGAGCAGATTTCCCTGGAATCTGGTGGAATGTGAAGAAGTATGGAGTGGTCAGGCTAGTTAATAAATGATGATGCATTTTATGAATAATTGATGCTATTTTGAGATCTCACATGTTGTTCCTTGATTGATAATAATTGGATTAAGTTTCTAATGGGTGTTTTCATGTTTATTCCACTGGAATCCACCTGACTCAGAATTCTCCGAAATTCCTCCCTGGCTTGGATTTCGCGGGTCAACCTGAAACCCGAACTGCTTGTATGATCATTTTGTTTGAAGATTTAATGTCACCTTACTAACATAGGATCCGTTTCAATGACGATTTTGATTATTTAACTTCTATTTCTATGATCTTTACTGTGGTTTTCTTTGTTGAATGCAGGATTAAATCGTACACATGATATTTGCCAAGGGAGCTCAGTTGGAAGGCATTCTTTTGTCCAGTTGGTCATGACAATCAGCTAAGGCAAAAGTCGGCAAGACTTTTCTAGACTCTTACGGACTAGTGGTTGGGCTCTGACTGTTTGAAATCCAAAGAATTAGAATAATCCCCATTATGGATCATATCTGCATAGGATTATCATGATCTCCTTGACCCATAATTTTTTTTGTTCAAATCTGCATCTATGTTGCCTATCGACAAGACCCCGGAGATGTCACAACAATCAAGATTTACATGCAATTTCCTATCGACAGCAATTCAACCATCTTCCTAGTGACTAAGGAGTTCCCATTGGTGAGAAAAACCATCATCGAAGTGAGGTCATGGTGGGCTTTTCATGTCTTACCGATCACCTCATGAGTAAACACTTTGGCCAAACAAACCCTTCAGCAGGAGATTTCCTTCGAGGAGAAGTCTCGGCGACTTCTCCATGTCTCACTAACCGATGACAGATGGAACATATTTTGGTATGGGGTTTTGGCTTCAAAAAGGAGGTCTTGGAAACTTCGTAAAGTCTCACCAACTACTGCACAATGAGTTATCACTTCGGTGGGAGTCATCTTCTTTGCTAAGAAGTCTCAACGAAATCTTTGAGTCTTACCGACTAGTGCTGAGCAAGCGACCCCCCACCTTTTTGGCGAGAGTTATTCCTTCGGCAGGAGATCTTGTCGAACACCTGCAGTCTTGTTGACTACTGATAAAGGCATGCCTTTCAGCGAAGGATAAAACCTTCAGCATAATGTCTGGCCAAAGAGGTGAGGTCACAACAACCAAGGCGGCATTGGCGAGAGTCATCTTCTTCGGCATATGGTCTCAGAAAATTCACAAAGTCACACCGACATGCCACAAAGGGATTTTATCAGTAGTCTTCGGTGAGAGAGTTAATAAGTCTTGGCGACCAAAGAGTGAACATGCGGAGGCTTTCGCTAAGACATGGGGTATCTATTGGACGTCTCCCTAATGAGAGGATGTTACAACAACAACATGGGCCAACAAAGGGTTGTCATTTCGGTAGGAGGTCTTTCCAAACACCAGAGTCTCGATGACACAAAGGAGAAAACAAAAGCTCGCCATAGGTCTTGTTGAAGGGTCAGTCTTTGGTATGACACGAGGGGCTCAATATAAGGTCTCGTCAATTTGGAGAAGTCTCAACGAAATGAAGAGGAATCAGTGTAGCAGTTGGAGCTCACTAAGAAGTCTCGGCGACCCTGCAGTGTCTTGCCGATGGAATCAAGCAAGCCTAGGGAAGAAAGAAATCGGCAAGAAGAAAGGAGTTCGAGATAGGGTCTCCCCGAAGCATGATGTATCCCTGACATCAGAGAGGAGCTCGCCCGAGGAGTCTGGCGTTGTCATGACTCTTGCCGATAGAATAAGTTTAGGGAGAAAACAAAAGCTCATCATAAAGTCTGGGCAACTACGGAGAGCTTCACCAAAACAGAATGGACTCAGTGAGAAACAAAAGGGTCTCTATGATGTCTCCCTAACCTCATAATGTCTTGCCGACTAATGAGAAACTCGAAAAAAGAAGAAGACCTCGATATAAGGTCTCGGCGAAGAGGAAAAGTCTCACCGACGTGAAGTAATATCGACATAATCTCTTGCCAATTCAACAGGGTTTTCCCAAAATGAAACAAAATCGCAGAAGAATATGGGACTCAGTGTAATGTCTCACCGACTCATGAGGGTCACACCGAAACAAAGGGAAATTAGGGAGACTTTGGAAGCATAAATGGGTTCGATGAAAGGTCTCCTCGAGATTGAAGGGTCTTGCCGATGCAAAATATGCTTGAGGAGAGGAAAGACGTGTGCCAATAGGTCTCAGAAAAACAAAGGAGTCTTGCCAATGGGTTTTGTGGACTCGATATGACTTCTACTACTCGCCAAAATGTCTTGCCGATTGTCTAGTGTCATGCCGATAACTGCACAATGGTGAAATCACATCGGGGAGACATTGATGGTGTCTCACCGACATGCGATACTGCTTAGACCACTTTTGACCACCTGATAAAGCTCACATGACATACGCCCGACCAATCACAAGAGGCTAAGAGGACTTACTAGCGACAGTTGACCAATTGACTACTCTTGTGAGGGAAGATCAACAGAATACAAATCAGATGGACTCTTTCTGAGAATAGATGACAATGGATCAACTCGAGTGATGGTGTTCAGATCTACAAGGAGACTCGATGGTGCTTCCGAAAGATAGGTCAACATGCAGAAAGATCCAGGACGTGAAGAAGGTCGAAGAAGAAACTGACTCACAGGGACAGTTGTAATGACCACTGATAGGAAGATCAATATTAATGGTGATATTCTGGAGCATTCAAGGCAGATTTGAGAAGTAGTTCTAGTATGGACATACAGACAGGAAAGTTAATGCTGCAGATGCAAAAGATCTAAGATCACCCCCAGAATAGCCTTCCAGAAGATGGAAAGCAGGGATTCACATTGAATGCAACAACTGACTTTCTTCAAAAGATTTGAGGGTTGACTCTCCTGCAGTCTACAGATATTTTGTAAACCCTAATACAGAGGGACAGTGCATTATTTTTGTTGCATTCTATATATAAGGCATTCTTGCCTCTTTGTAAAGGTTAGAAGTTGTAGAGTTAGAATGGGTAGAGTAAAAATTAGTTAGAACTTGTAGAGTAGAACTGGTAGTTAGGAGTTAGATTAAGTAGAAGACCAATGTATCTTTTAGTTCTTTTAGTGTAAATGGAAACAATTTGGAGCCACAAATTTTTTGTACACTAGTGATTGTGCCAGATTTGTAAATGTTGCTTATCTGTCTCACTGATAGTAGAAGCAACCAAATTTTAATCTACTTCATGTTGTGTTCTAGAATGGTGTTTGTCTTGAATTAATCATCTAATTTTGGAAGCTTTCAATGGATGAGGTTTGATTTTTATGTTTTTTTTGAATGGTAGCTTGCAATCTGTTGTTGAAATCAGCACTATGAATGAATGAAACTGTGTGTTAGTCACAAGTTGACTTTTTTATGTAGTTTTAGTTAGGAGTTCCTTGGAAGGTGATAGGTCTGGTTAATTTAGATGAAGTGTCATTCTTTTCTGTCTCAAAGCCCTGATCCATCTTTTTATGTTTATTTAAAACCCCAGTTAGATTAGTTTTTAATTCATGTTTGATCTCATAACAGTCCAAAAGCTCACACCAGCAGGCCCCTTGAGCATTACTATTACATTGACCACTAAGGGACATCAACACAGTTGAGAACCAACTACAAAGACCTTGGGAGCTAAGGCATCCATGTATTTCCTTTCTCTTTCAGGATAAATAGAGTAGCAATATTATGTTTGCATTGTTGTTGTACCATTTGGGACATCAACAAGACCCTATATAATAAGTTCTTCTATTGAGGAGGAGATCTAGTTAGTTAGATATCTAGTAACTGTTAGTACTTATTAGTTGCAGTAGTATTAAGAATAGAATGTATGTTATTGAGTAAAATATCTTCAATAGATTCATATTGGATTTTGTGTAATAGTTCATTGTTAAAATGAAATAAAGAGAATTGGTCTGACGTCATTTTTTTTGAGTAAGTGAGTGTGTGATAAATCTTATTGAAGCAACAACTCAAGAAAGAGCCATTTAAGGTACAGTTGAACGAATTTAGGTTTTCTTGTTAGATCAGATAATACATAGTTGGATTCAATTGGTACTTTTCAGTTATGTGTTTATGAACGCATGTGTTGTAATTCATGAATTGGATTTTGTAGCTAAATTTTTGGTTTCATACTATGGAGAAATTAGCTAGGTTAGGACACTATAGTTTAAATGGTTATTAGTTACAGTCTTGAGCATTAGGTACCCATAGCATAAGGTAATAGTTTATATTCATTTCCCCTATTTTGTGAAATACTAATTTATTCCTATTTCCAGCTTTTGTTGTATTTATACATGTGTATTTTCTTATAATCCATTGATGTAGGATGTGTCTAGAATCTGTGAATGCATATATTTTTCCAGCACTATCTAAAATTTTACAACTCCTTGGTTGATAATTTAATGTAGCCCTCTTGTGAAAAATGAATTGTTCAGTTAGGGATTCTCAGGTCCTCTAAGCTGTGTGTCTACCTAATATCACCATGTTAATGACATATTAGAGTGGCTCCACATTTTTGGCATCATTTCCAAGTGTAGTGTCAAAAAATGTCATTCATGACATTTTAACACTTGTTTGGGTCTTCCTTGTTAAATTGAGCTTAATGTTGCCTTGATTTAGTGTTGTAATTGTTTAACACATTCACATTAAGTCTTGGGCCCTTGTAAACTAAATGGACCTAGTTGTGCCTTATTTATGGTGTTGTAAAGCATTGTACCATACTTTCACACTCATCCAGGGTTTTATTAATTAATTGGGATTTTGTATGCCTTATTCGACCTTATTTTGCATCCACAAGCATTAATTAATGCATCTTTTTTAGGATAATCTTGACACAAATCACCATCCAATCATAATTCAAGTCTTCTTGGATTGTATGTCCCATATTTAGTGATTTGTGACTCATACACCACCTTGGGCATTTGGGTCCCACCTAAGTTTCGGGGCCATGATCCTAATTTCACTTGAATATAAGCTTTTTCTTGAAAAATGTGTCCCATTGCCTAGCCTAATAGGACTCATATGCCACTTCTGGTGTATGAGTCATGTGTGGCTTAAAATTAAATTTAATTCAAATTCTTGGTAGGATTTTATTGTCCTAGATCTAATGTCAGCTTGTAGTGTTGCAATTTCAGGTAATTTGGCATAAACAAGTATAAATACAGGGTTATTTCACTCATTTTCTCCTAAGATTTCAAGTATTCACGTATTCTAGCAAATTTGAGATCACAAGAGCATTCAAGTGTTTACAAGAGAATTCAAGAGTCTTCAAGAGCTGATTATCATTTTTTTTGGAGCATTCTTCAAGTATCAAGCATCATGTCAATGTCATCATGCATCATGTTTTTTTTTTAGCTAACAATTGTGATGTAGGATTTCATGATTCAAGCAAGCATTCTATTCAATATCTATCGCATTCAAGCAAGATTCAAGATCTACATCCATTGGAGCCACTTCATACATGTTTGCAACACTTTATTGCTAGGGTTTGGTGAGTTGCAACACATCATATTTTTCACTCATCATTCCTCCTTTCCATTTAATTTCATTACAAGGTTTGATTACCAAAATAGGGTTTGACCAAGGAAAACCCCTTTCCACTAACAAAAACCATTTTTCCCTCTCTTTAATGTGTGATTTGTGGATCTAGGTGGAAGACATATTGAAGAGAAATATTGGAAAGAAGTTGTTAAGTTATAAAGTTTTCCAAGTTTTCATCTTATTTAGTAGATCATTAGAAGACATCTACAGAGCATAATTTGGAAATTTAGACCCAAAAATCAAGTTAAGAAGGTAGAGCAGAGATTGGAAAGTAGATTCATATCCTGATCCTCCAAAAAATCCAAACTGGACTGATACGCCACTTTTAGCATATGATTCCTAGTATAGTCAAATTTACATATTTCAAGAGTTTCAGACTTCTCTTTGCCAGATTTTTGTTCCTACCCAAAAACCCTAATATGGGACTAAATCACCTAGCCTAGTGTATGAGTCCTAGTCTACATTAATTTCAGTGTTTTCAACATTTCATAACTTCATTCAAGTTGCTACAGCTTTCCAAGTGCCCCTCTATACTTTTCCAGTTTTATATTATGTTTTGCATTCATTTCTAGGTCATTTAGTGAAGCTTTGCATATCATTAGGTTTCATATTTGATCTTGCATGTCATTTGTATTTCCAAGCCTTATCTTGGTGGTAAATCCCCTTTCAGTCTTTAATCATACCCTAGGACACCCTATTGCAAGATCTTTTTCCCCTACTTCATCCTTGGATTGAGATCTTTATAGTTTCCTTGAATGAGAAGTGTAGAAGATTGTTGTTGTATGTCCTAAACCATAGCCAACAACAATTTTCTTCCTTTCATTTTGGTGAACCTACATTTAGAACATCTTAATTCTAATTTGGAGTGCATCATAATCCTAGATCTAGCTCACATTAACATTGCATTAGGTTTTGCATTAGTTAATTGGCATCTATGGCTTCTAAATCTAGCATTAGTGAAAGTGCATATAGGTTGCATTTTTGCATCTTGCATCATTGAATTTCACCTAAAATCTACATTTTCACTTAGCTTAGCATCATACAAACTAAAAAGCATAAATTTCTCTTTTTTCTTTTGTGTGATTGCATGTGCGTAATGTGATCCCCTGTGCCATTATATTTGATGTTTCTCTCTCTTTGTGACATTCCTCTATTTGTACCTACATTCTTCTCTATGTCATAAATCTTTTACCTTTTTCCTTTTATCTTTTTCATTTGTCTTGTGTTTTCCTTTTGGGGATGACACAAGGAATTGAGACATTCATGTCTCTTCCATGTTGACCAAAAATATTTTCCTTTATCTTTCCTTTGTCTTGTATTTTCCTTTTGGGAATGACACAAGGCATTAAGACATTCATATCTCTTCCATGTTGACCTGAAAGTTTTTTTCTTGTTTTCACTCTCTTCATGTCATTCTTCATATTCTATGAGTATTTGGGAATGATGATAGTTTTTAGCTCTCTAAAAAAATTGTAGCAAGAACATGTTGACCCCAAATCCATGGATCCCTCATGTGTTTGGAGTTTCATTTTGGGGGCAAACCCTTGTCCTTTTCATGATGTAGCTTTATTTGGAACATGACTTGGCATAGGGATTTCCAAGTTAGCTCTCGTGTCTTCTCTATTGTTAGTATTTATCATTGGCTACTTTAAAGTAATTACTCACAACATGGTGTTTAGAATTTTCTTTAAAGTGGGGCCATACATTGGCATTATTCTTTTTCATTTCACATTTCATGTTGTAGTCTTCTTACTTCATGTGATGTTTCTTTAGCTTTGTGGTGACATTGGGTGTGATGTCCCTCAAGAGTGTGATCTCTCTTAGCATATTATATTCCTTTGTGTGGCTTGATGCAACATACCACATCCCCTAAGTTGTGAATATTCTACTATTTGATTGGTCCTCTCTTGGAGATATTAGGCACAATGTTCCCTAAGTTAAGACCTTACATGAACTAAGGAAGACTCCTTTGGACATACTTTATACTATTTCACAATTACAATTATGTTATATGGCCACCTTGCATAACACACTTTGTAAGACTATGGAGCCATCTAGTTTGTTCATGAGTATTGAGTATACGAATTTTTTCTTACCTCATGAAGCTCAAGGTTCATTGTTGTGTGGTGCCTTATCCAAGTTATTAGGAGGTATAGCTTTGTTTTGGTTGGACAAGAAGTTGAACTTAGGCATGACTTTCCCATATCCACTTGCTTGTGTGTGTGAGTGCATACCATTCATGTGTGTATGTGTCTCACCTCTTTGGATACTCACCCAACGGACAACTTGAAGTTCCATTGCCTCAGAGTGAGTAGCATTTTTTTGGAAAAACAACCTAGATCTAATCCACATCGCGATGGACAAACGATCGAAGCTTGATCCACCCCTCTTTTTCTTTTTATTTTCTTTTATCTTTGTCTTTGGCAATGTATGCATGTGCCTTGTTATTTCTCCTTATATCATTTTGCATGTGTGTCCTTTTGTGCCTATGTTGGTCTACTATAGGATCTTGATCCTGGGGGATTGATCACTCATCTTGATCATTTTCATCCTATCCTACTAGCACTAGTGTATTGGGACCCCTCTTGATGTGTGTTGGTATACTTTAGTGTGAGTTTGAAGCAAGTTCATCCTCTCACTAAAGTGGGGGCTAAATGTAGTGTCAAAAAATGTTGTATGTGACATTTTCACACTTTTTTGGATCCTCCTTGTTAAATTGAGCTTAATGTTGCCTCGATTTAGTACTGTAATGTGTTTAACACATTCACATTAGGTCTTGGGCCCTTGTAAACTAAATGGACCTAGTTGTGCCTTATTTGGGGTGTTGTAAAGTGTTGAACCACACTTTCACACTCATCTAGGGTTTTATTAATTAATTGGGCTTCTTTATGCCTTATTTGGCCTTATTTTGCATCCACGAGCCCTAATTAATGCATCTTTATGAGGATAATCCTAACACAAATCACCACCCAATCATAATTCATGTGTTTTTGGATTGTATTGCCCAGATTTAGTGATCTAGGACTCATATGTACCACATTGGGCATATGGGTCCCACCTAAGTTTTGGGGCCACGATCCTGATTTCACATGAATCTAAGCTTTTCTTGAAAATTGTCTCCCATAGTCTAGCCTAATGGGACTCATATGCCACTTTTGGCGTATGAGTCCCATGTGGCTTAAAATTAAATTTAATTCAAATTATTGGCAAGATTTTATCCTTCTAGAGATCTAACGTCAGCTTGTAGTGTTATAATTTCAGGTAATTTGGCATAAACAAGTATAAATACAAGGTTATTTCACTCATTTTCTCCTAATATTTCAAGTATTCATTCATTCTAGAAAATTTGAGATCACAAGAGAATTCAAGTGTTTACAAGAGCATTCAAGAGTCTTTAAGAGCTGATTATCAAGTTTTTTGGAGCATTCTTCAAGTATCAAGCATCATGCCAAATTCATCATGCATCATGTTTGTTTTTGAGCTAACAATTGTGATGTAGGGTTTCATGATTCAAGCAAACATTCTATTCAAGATCTATCACATTCAAGCAAGAGTCAAGATCTACATCAATTGGAACCAATTCATACATGTTTATAGCACTTTATTGCTAGGGTTTGGTGAGTTGCAACACATCATTTTTTTCACTCATCATTCCTCCTTTCCATTTGATTTCATTACAAGGTTTGATTACCAAAATAAGGTTTGACCAAGGCAAACCCCTTTCCATGAACAAAAAACATTTTTCCCTCTCTTTAATGTGTGATTTGCAGATCTAGGTGGAAGACATATTGAAGAGAAAGATTGGAAAGAAGTTGTCAAGTTGCAAAGTTTTCCAAGTTGTCACCTTGTTTAGAAGATCATTGGAAGACATTTACACAGCAGAATTTGGAAATTTAGACCTAAAAGTCAAGTTCAAAAGGAAGAGTAGAGATTGGAGAGCATATTCAGATCCTGATCCTCTGAAAAATCCAAACTGGATTGATACGCTAATTCTGGCATATGAGTCCCAGTACAGTCAAATTTATAGATTTCAAGAGTTTCAGACTTGTCTTTGCTAGATTTATGCTCCTTCCCAAAAACCCTAGTCTGGGACTAAATCACCCAGCCTAGCATATGAGTCCTAGTATACATTAATTTCAATGTTTTCAACATTTCAGTACTTCATTCAAGTTGCTACAACTTTCCAAGTGCCCCTCTATACTTTTCCATATTTATATTAAGTTTTCTATTCATTTCTAGGTCATTTAGTGAAGCTTTGCATATCATTAGGTTTCATATTTGATCTTGCATTTCATTTGTCTTTCCAATCCTTAGCTTGGTGGTGAACCCCCTTTTAGTCTCTAATCATACTCTGGGACACCCTATTGCAAGATCTATTTCCCCTACTTCATCCTTGGAATGAGATCTCTAGGGTTTCCTTGAATGAGAAGTGTAGAAGATTGTTTTTCTATGTCCTAAACCATAGCCAACGACAATTTTCTTCCTTTCACAAAAGATGGTGCTAAGTTAAATATTCTTCTTTTCTTTCCAATTCCTTCCAAGCTTTCATAAGTAATGTTGTTTCATCATTAGGGTAAATAGGTATTCTAACTATCAACAATAATATGAATCACTAGCAATGTGCAAGAACCACTGATATAAAGAGTCACAACCATTACATGTGTAGGAAATGAGACACTCTAGGAATATTTATCCCCTTAGAAAATGAAACATTAGAAGATATTGGTGGACAAAGTGAGGAGATTGAGGGAATATGCGAGGAACAATTATCCCTTACTTCAGTAGCTACACCAAACACAGAGGAGACTTCTCGAATACATTTAGGCATCATGGGTGATGCAGTAGTAGAAGATCTGGCGAAGCATGTAACATTTTAATTCCCTATAACCAACCAATAAAGGGTAGTTTTCCTGAAGAACATACCTCCTTCAGCACTCCCTATCTTTTATGGATTGGTCATAGAGGATCTGGTAGACACCTTTATTTTTGAGTTTGATGTGCTATGTCAAAGCAATGACTACACCACAAATGCTCACCAACTCAAATTTATCCTAGCTACACTAAAAATGTTGCTCTACATTGGTTCATGGGGTTGGGAAGAGATACTATTCCCAAGTGGAATACAATGAAGATAAAATTCATAGAGAACTACCATGATTACTATAGAGACATGGATATAAAGAGGGATGACATCTTAAAGATGTCATAGAGAGAAGATGAGACATTGGAAGATTATCTTGAGAGGTTTCAGTTCTTCCCCAAGAAATCCCATCAAAATAGACTTTCTAATGAATCCTTAAAATTGGTATTTTTTAGGAGATTTCATAAAGACTGTGTGGACACCCTCAATCTTATTGGAGCAGGGACATCTCACAAGTACCCTTTGATGATATTTTTAAAGTGTGTAGAAAATACTCTAGGTCATTCATCAAGAAGACTAGAGGAGACATGACCTCTTCTCTCAACAAATCATCCATAATTGGAGTCTCAAGGGTAGAGCTAAGCAATCTTCTATCAAACATGAAGGAGGAAATCATTAACCACTTGGTCGCTACCCATCTAGATACCCTCAATATCAAGAAGAAGAAAGAAGAATCAAAGACTGTCCTCGTAGAATTATGTCCACATTATCACTAGAAGAAGATCAATTGCAAGTGAAAAAAGCTAGCTAGTATATCTAAGGACAAGAAAGGGAAGTTAGAGTTTCATGCTCTGGAAAACGAAGAAGATCAAGTGTTTTACATCGCTCAACGCAAGCCATGGAAACCAAAACAAGGTATGCCACAAGATACCTTGACCTATAATATGTCATTTCCAGGTAATTATTCACATTTCTCAAATTGGAACCCTCAACCCTAGACCAATGTACAAAACTCACAATGGACAATGCCCCAAGCCTCTAATTGGACTCGACAATAATAACAAGGCATATGACCACCATAAAATTACTAAGGGAAAAATTATAATTCCCAATGGTCGCCATAATGGAAAAGAGGTCGACAATGGAAAAATCCAAACCAAAATTACCAACAACTATAGTAACCCTTACATCCACAACAACTAGCCATAATGCCAAATACAACTATTGTTGCACCATCACCACCAAGAGCACCTCAATTTCTAGCACAACCTACACATAACCCTAAAAAAAATCATGTCCAATAGGATTATGCTAATGAAACCATCCAATAACCTACTTATGGGGTTGAGGTGAGTGATGTCCACCTCAGATTAGGGAAAATTCTAGTTGTCCCTTCATCTCCTCACATCACAGAGTTGATTGATGAGGAACTTCCAATAGAAAATATGGAAAAATGACCTAGGTAACTTAAGTCCAATAAAGATAAACCAACAAACAAAATTCAAACACCTCCATTCCTTGAGAGACTAACAATACAAAAACACCATTTGCAAGCTGAATCTGATCCATTAGAACAACTTAAAGATGTTTGCTTTAAGATACTGTCATCCAAGAAATTAAGTGATAATTTATACCGATAGTGAGAGAGTTATGCCTCAAGAATCCAAGTAGGAAACACAAGGACCCTTAGAATGTGCATGTTTAGGACAACTTGCAAATATTATGTTAGAAAACATAGTTGTCCCCAAATACGTAGACCTAAGGAGCCCTATTGTGGATGTCAAAATTAATGGCACTCTCATCAATAATACCTTAATAGACCTAGGAGCAGCCATCAACATGATGAAAAAAGAAACCTTGAAGAAAGTACAACCAATGGAGCTTTGACCTACACTTACTATGTTATAGTTAACAAATAGGTCTACAATAAACCCTGAGGGAATCATAAAGACTTGGTTATAACATTAGACTTATGGGAATACCCTATATACTTTATGGTGTTACAACCTAAAGAAAATATTGTAGGGTATCCCCTCATCCTAGGAAGACCTTGGTTGGCTATTACATATGCTTTTATAGGTTGCAACTCTAGGAATATGATCATTTCCAATGGAAATGTAACCAAGAAGCTAGTCCTTTATCCACCTGCCCAGACATATGTAGATTTGGACCAAACTGTATGGCCTTCCCTAGATGAGGATGATCAATACTTATTGCAAACGCTAATGGATATTGAATGTATCCCTATGTTAGAAATCAAAGATGAAGAAAAACTTCTTACAAACATCATACAAAACAATTATGATATGGACCCACAACAATATGATTGTTTAACATGTTTACAAGATACGTTATAGAACATAATCCCTTCCAATCCATCTGAGTACATATCTCAAATTTTCAATACCTTATTGCCACATAATTGCAACCCTAACATAGCAAACCTTGATATTGCATCTATTGAAAAATCAGCCTTGACTGTAGAAATTACACCAAGTAAAATATTGAATGTAAATAGTCAATTGAATGCTACACAACATTCTTCATTGTTGAATGTGTTGCAAGCACATGCAACTAAATTTGCATGGGATTACCATGATATGAAAGGAATAGACCCAAAATTATGCATGCACAGAATTTACATCATTGGTGGCTACAAACCGGTTAGGAAACCTCAAAGAAGAACAAAACCAATTGTCTATGATATAGTTAATGCAAAATTACAAAATTTACTGGATACAGGATTCACTTATCCAATCTCTAATAGTCAATGGGTGTCAAAATTTATTGTACCTAATAACCTTTAAGAAGGGAGGGAAATGGAGAGTGTGTTGATTATTGTGAGTTAAATGTTGCAACTAGAAGAGAAAAATTTCCCCTTCCATTCATTGATCAAGTGCTAGATTCATTGGCAAGAAAACAATACTTTTCCTTCTTGGATGGGTTTGGTGGATATAACTAGATCGAGATAGCTTTAGAAGACCAAGACAAGATACACTTTACTTTCCCTTGGGGTACATATGCTTACTTTGTCTTTGCCATTTGGACTATGCAATACATCAACCACATTCCAAAGGGTAGTATTGAGTATATTCTTAGATTTTTTTCATGATTCCATGGAAGTTTACATAGATTAATTTACAACTTATGGGAATACCTATGAGGAAAAAATTTCTAACTTGGAGAAGGTACTATAGAGATGTCAAGATCATCACCTATCCCTAAGTCATGAGAAATGCTTCATCATGATGATTGAGGGAGTAGTCTTAGGAAACTTTGTATCCAATAAGGGAATCCAAGTAGACCCCAATAAAATTGAGGTAATATCTATACTGTTTGTAACTGATAAACAAAAAGATGTCAAAAGGTTTCTTATCCATGTTGGGTATTACAGGAGATTTATACAAGACTTTAGTAAAATTGTAGAACCATTGTTTTCCTTATTATATAAATATGTGGAGTTTTACTAGACACCTTCCTATCAATATGCATTTGAAGCCCAAGTTCTTTTTGCCTAAGATTAATTAGAGTAGGATCAACAATATATTTGGATAGGCTAGCTATATTCATGCTTACACTCACATGGTAGGGAGTGGCCCTAGGGTAATTGCACCAAGATGTGTTACAAAAGGGGGATCTTAAGATGCCACTTTTTTTCTGAAATCAACAAAGTCTGATATTCAACGGGAAAATAAAGATAGTTATACTCAAAATTTGAAGATGCAACAAGAACAAGAGTTTCGGTGCTTTGAATCTACTTTCTAAAATAGTAAATTTTTTTAAATTGGTGAAGATTAAGGGTTTCAAAAAGGGGAAGCACACAAAGTGGTCCTATTTTTTTAAAAAAACATAACATAGCATCTGGTGTGCTCCCCCTAAAATGTTATCTCTTTTTTAGAATTTTAAAATTCACTTCAGTGAGAAATTAGCTAATGCCATGTAGTTTATGCTAGATTTCTTAGCTAATTTTTTAATGAATATATGTTTTTTTACTAATTTTTGAAGTGGATGCATCCTAAAAACCATAAATTTGAGTGTGCTCCCCCAAAAAAAATTGAAGACTAATCAAAAATCAATTTTATTTTTTCAATATGTGTAGAATTGATTCTAGTTTCTAAAAAAAAAAAATCTTTTTAATTTGATGAACAAGTAAAAAACTATACGCAAAATACTGTCACATGTTGAATTTTTATAAAAACAGACACACTAACAAAAGAAATTAAAGGTGAAAACCTTAACATAATCAAAACGTGAAAAAATAATATGGTTAGATAGCTAAGAGATATTTTAACATCATTGTGGTATTTTTATAAATTTTCATTAAAACACATGCAAGCCTAATGGAGAGCACGACCAAAATGGGTGAATTTTTTTTACCTTTTCAA
>VDFB02353493.1:366908971-366947158 GCA_007258455.2 Sequoia sempervirens | reverse complement strand
AGTAGGGATAGGAGCTCATACAGTGGATGCTACTAGTGTAATGAGAGGGCTTTTGGCGTCCCACGCTACAAAATTTATGTTAGCCATCAATGGAGGGATCAGTGGAGGGATCGGGGCATTTGCTTGATGGATATTTTTTGTATTGCTACCAATGGTGGTACTAACAGGCCAGGATTGTTTGTGGTTTGGGATCTATTCATAGGCCTATGGCTTATACACACTCTTTGGATTTAAATATAATTAGTAGTCCCACCGGGTGTGCCAGAAAAAGAAACTATTGATGCCAAAAATTGACAAGGTAATAACCTTATGGGAAACTCAGTTAATGGGGGGGGGGAAATTGTGCTAAACTGAGTGACCTTCATATTTTTAAAGAAGTTGGCTTCTTTTGTATTTGGAGGGTTTGAAATGGAAAATGGAAACAGATATAAAAAATAAAGACTAATCTAAGGCGATGTGCTAAGAGTTAGGTAGTGTACACAAGAAACCTTCCTTTCAAAGATTTGAGGGCACATCCAGTAATCTGCATGTCCTAGAATAATAGAAATCATAGATGAAACCCAAATAATCTATTCAATAACATAAAATAACTCCCACACATATTTACTGAAAAGAAGATTCCAAGACATGGTCTAAATCAGCAAACTTATATTAAAATTATAGAAGTTCTGCAAATAAACTAGTCAGTACAATAATGGCACAGTATAGTATTTTGTTAAATAGCTAAGAAATAGAAAGGCCAAACAATAATGGCACAGTCTGTGAGTCTTAATGCAATAATAAAAAAACATACAAAAGGCTTGTTGTCTTTCTATAATTTTTTGTGTATATTTCAAAATAATTTTTGGAAAGAAGTAGTATTTATAGGGAGAACATCCCACCACTTGAAAGCCAGTAATAGAAAAGATTCCCTAAGTACAAGTAATGATGCATATCACAATGATTTTTATAGGCCATTGCAACAAAAAAGATTCTAAAACATGCAATGCAATCACCTTCAAACAAGATGCATCCCCTACAAATGATGGTTGTGGTCACAGGCTAGAAGCAACAGAATTTCATATAGACATGTTTCACTCACACATAAAGTCAATTAGGACATCTGGTGATAGGTCAGGGCCTATTCTAGGTTCTTCCCTCCTTGCGATGAAAACCCCCATGGATAAGACATGTGGAGAAGTCTTTGCTACTGGTGCTAATTGTGGGGTCCACCAAAAATTTTATGTCGGCCGATGCTACATGGAAAGTGAACGGGGTTCGTAGGAAAGTGAAAGGAAGAAATCCTTTGAAGGCTCATGTTGCTAACATGTGGAAGCATGGCGGGACATGCTGAAGAAACAAAGGAGAGAATCCTTGTGAGGAGCGCTTGGAAAACACATGGCGATATTCGGGCAAAGATTTTCAAAAAAAGGGGACCCAATAATATTGAAATGTATAGGTGTGGGTCAGACTTAGCAAAATAATCTACCTAAAGGGAGCTTAATGGATTTTATATCCACAAAGATAATCCAAAAATTTCCTAGAAATGATTGTAGAACACAATCCAAAGACAAGGTGGCACAACCATGGTAGGAGGGTCCTCAAAGAGAACAATCCAAACCATGTAGCAAAAGTAACACAATGAAAGAAACACAGAATATGGAGTCAAATGCATATGCAAATATTCTTATTAAAATAAATCTTAGTTACATTCATCCAACAAAATTTGGGCTTATAGATTCAGCTCACAGGCCTAATACAACAACCTCAAAGATACATCATTCCAATATTCTCCTTAATTCGAGCAGAATATTACAATTTGATTCCCTTATCAAATTCCCCTAAGGCTTCCTTCCTAATGTTCTATTACAATTATTTATATCACATAAATGGGTCAAGAAACATCTGCATTGGCCAAAGATCATCACAATCTCCTATGAAGGAAAATGTAATGTGTGCATGAATAGGTCAGCCTCAAATTTGAATCACTCCATAAATAGGTGCAAGAATGAATTGTAGACCTATAATGAAGGCTGGGGACACTCCATAGAACAATTAAAATCACACTGTTAAGATCCGCAAGTTACAAGGACAATCCACGAATGATCAAGTTAGTCGTTAGGCCTATAAACTATTTCGGTGTTGGTTCAGGAAACTGCCACTCATTCCAGAAGCAATAACTTGTTGAAAAAAAATACAGTCACATTCAAATCTTGGAATAAGGAATATGAACATGTCCATGATGTACACTTAGATCCATGGGGATTAGTGAGAAAATATGATGAATCCACCAACATGAACTGAGCAAGAACAAAACAAGAACAAAACTAAAAGAAAATATTTTTGGTGGATGCAAGATTTCTCAAAAACCAAGGATGCTCCTGCATCACAAGGATACCTCCTCTAAAGATAAAGAATCCTCCAAATTTTGTCCAAAAGAATCCACACTCATGTCAAACTGCAAAGAATGATCATGTAGATAATGAACAAGAGAGTGAGAGTGTTCCCTCACAACAACTAAAGAAGGATCATCTTCATCAAAGAGAAGATGGATGCAATCAATGATGTCTCCCAAATTTGAAATGTGACTAACAAACCAGCAATGTCTCAAGTACTCATCTCATGTAGCCATCTCTAGAAGATGATGAATGGCCTATTGCACTGAATCATAAGGAACCAAAATTGTGGCAACGCAAGCATCCTTAGGTACAACAGTAGATGAAGGAGATGGAATATCAACACATGTCACTAGATCCTCAGTAGATGAAACAATACCAAGATTCAAATGAGCATACTAAATCTCTTCAAAAGAGTCCACACTATATGCCTCAATGTGAACATTTTTCGAATCATTAGGAGAAAAATAAGAGAAGTTGTAGACTTGAGATTGGTGATCAACCTCCCTAACTACAATTATATCTCTGCTATGCAAATCTTGGATTATGACAAAATCTGGTGTGAACTCAACACTCTTTCCTACTCCACCATGTATGATTTGATAGATAGAAAGGATATTGGTTGAAAATGAAGGCACACAAAGAACATCATGAATGCTCTTTCATCCATGTCAATGGATCCTTTCCCACACAAATGCACATATGTGTTGTTCACCATTAGGATGTGTGGTGATGAACAAGTCTCAAATGAAGAGAACATACTCTATAATGAAGCCATGTGATGTGAGGCTCCTGAATCAGGCATCCACCTATCTGACTCAGAATTTGCAACTGCAATAAGTTCTTTCCCCTTGATTTTTTTAGACTTTTATGAAGAATAAGATGATGAACCCTTTGATGATGAATACATTTATTTGATGCTTCTTAAGAAGATGCTTACACTGATCAAATTTTTTTTAATAACATTGATGTTCAACATGCCCTGATTTCTTGCAATATGGACATATAGGCTTCTCCTTCTTAGATGATTCCCATTTAGAGGGAGAGGATTCAGATTCTTTATGTGGCTTGTTCATTTTCCTCTTTCACTTCTTATCAAGATTCTTTGATTCTTTTTATAGCTTAGGCTCACTAGACAACAATGCTTGTGACCTAGAAGACAATCAGACCCATATTAGTTAACTTAGCTTCCTCTTGGATTAGGAAATTTGCAATTTCATCAAACTTAGGATCAACATATGATGCTTCCATAGAAATTTGATGGGTATGAAAGCTAGAAACAAACATTGAATACTCAATACCAAGCTTAGATAACATATTTAGAATCAATTGTAAATCCTCCTTATCAATGTTGCAATCTTTTGAATGTGTTCTTAGTTGCTTAACTTTGGAGATGTGGTCTTAGATGTGGTCAAAACTTTTGGGATCAAGAATTAGAAAATCATTATCAATTTGATATCCCCTAATCTTATCTATTTTACCATACAATTTTTCAAAATCCTCCCAAGCCTCTTTAGGTATTTTGCATGATTCAACATGAAATTGTAAATCAAACATGAGACTAATGAACATATGCATCTAAGTGTTTTTTGACAATAAAGCTCCCATTTTTCCAATTCTTTAGCATCAATAGGTTGAGGAATGGTTTCCTTTATATAGCCTATCAAACCTTTCATCATGAGATAATTCCATACTAATTTTCTCCATGTAGCATAACTATGTGGAGTTAGGAGTTCAATATGAGATTTCCCCATTGCGAGAACATAAATCAAGAAAAAGAAAGCAATCAACCACTATAAGATTACCCCCCAAAAAAAAACTCAATCAAGAAACCCCCCAACAATATATGATTTGTGGCACTTTATACTTAGTGCGATTATAGGTTTCACTTGCCAACAACAACAAAGTGGACTTGATCTTAGTGCATACAGATTGCCAATTTTTTCCACAAGATCAAAGTAATATTTTTACAAAGAATGAGATCAATCTAATCATACCATTGGAAATTACATGAAAAATTATGCGCTTTCAAAAAAAATCACCCAAAAATATTATTGTAGGGGCAAGAACAGAGTTCCTGAAGTTCTGAAAATTAGAACAACTCAACAACACTTGTGAGAATCTACAATTTTTGGAAACACTAGGCACCAAAATCAAAAAAGGATTGTACCACTACATAGAGCATGAAATTCTACCTCAAATTTAAAAAATGCTTGAAAAAAGGAGTAGAGATGACCAAGTTATGGGCATTTGAAAATGGCCCTCCAAAATGAAAATGCAAATGGAGAGGGCGCGAGAAATTTAAAATGGGCACTGACATCATTGTTGACATAGGCTGACATAATTAGTTAACGAAGTTAAATTTGATGGTTGAATGCTTGTCAAAATAGATCATGTTCTTCAATGGCCGAAATATTCTTTCGACATAACTGATTGATCTGTGTACCAAAATATTCCATGTGGATATTCTCTAACAATGATTCACAAAATCTTCAAGGAATGTGAATGGAATATTCTCTCTCCTTTTATCACCAGTTTGTAAAAAAAGTTGTTTGTTTTCCTTTTGATCGACTATAGGGTCGTTGGTGGGTCTGGATCCATGGGGAGCCTATGGATTTGTGCAACATGATGTCCTTTGTGGGGCCCACATACCACAGAGGTACTCTATGGTACATCACACAGTAAAAAATTTGTAGATTTTGATTTTATTTTTTTTTTCAAATAAACTTTATAAATTTACCAAAAATAATCAAACCTATGAAATTTTTATGCCGACCTATTGTATGATCTTTTTGACTGATACGACTGGCATTAATGGTGACCTAGGGGGCCATATTGCTCCCTAGGCAAGTTTTTTTTACCTTGGTGGCTCCCAACTCAATTTTTTATTAATTGACAATTGATCTTAAGGTTTTTGGGCCTCTTGGACATGATGGTACAGTTGATTTTGACCCAAGTGCTCCAAAATTATAGCTATCTTCTAGATCTGGCAACCAAACTTTAGCTTCAAACCCTCATAGATCTTGCCTCATATGTCTGATTTGGACAAAACAAAAGGCCAAATTAACTTTCTTGAACCCTCTAATCTCAAATGTGAGCTCAACTTTGCACCAACAAGCTCTGATTTGAACCTACAATTGAAAGCCACAAAGAGGAAACCCATAAATATGGTATTTCTTTCAAAATTTTATGATTATCCAAGTCATCATTTGATGCAAGAGAAGAGCATACTCAACTTTTCAATATTTACCAAGATCTCTCAATAAAGACTAACAAGAAGTAATCCCACAAGCTCTGATACCATGTAAGAGTTGGTATATAATAACTCTACAACATACAAGATTTGGCTAAAGATTATAGCCATACAAGATCTAAGCACTTTATGAAATCACAAGAGAGATCAATATGCAATGCTCGAGATTGCAATGGAATTGATTATCCAAGAATATGTTATACAATATATGACAATGTATGAGACCACCTGGTTATATAGCCAAGGCGAGACATAGGATTAAACAGGACTAGGACAAGTGTCTTAATCCTATGTCATGTGACAACTTATCACAACTACCTAGGACACATGTGTTATAAGTCAAAAGATAAGATACAATCTAATTACAACTAACACCTTCTAAAAAGATTCCCTCCTAGGACCTAAGTAAAATTAACATGTAAATAAGTCCCCTAGTAATGAATTAACAAGGTACAATACTTTATTTACACCAACAATCACAAGCATAAACTAGTTCAAAGAAGGTTAAGGACACCGATAGTGAAGCAGAGGTGGAGATTCAAGAGAAAAAGAAATTTAAAATTTATGGAAGGGAAAAGAAAGAAAAATCTATTAAAGGAGAAAAAAATTGGAGGCTAAGAAGACAAGACTCGTCCAGTTCTGAAACACAATCTGATGAATCTTGTTTACCTTTGGTAAGCAACATAACAAAATACACAAATCATGAGGAGACTACAACATTTACCCCACTTCAAATAATATGGATAAGTCAACAATTAAGGAAGCTATTGTAAGGTATATGATTGATATTGATGTTAACAAGAAGGATATAGAGGATCAACTTCTTGAAGATTTGAAAGGAGAATTATATGCAAGAAGAGAAGCAATAAATGAAGATGCAGAGTTTAGATCTTTTGATTTATAGAAAGCTAGTTATTCCTTTTCTGATGAGGATAATGCTAAATTAGCTCAATTATACAATAAAGAGTTTAGGACTAAGCAAAGGGTTGTTACTCTAATGATCAAAGATAAAGATGATATAAAAAGGCTTAGGAATGAAACAATTGAGAAGGTTTCCAATTTGGAAATGAGCTTAGGTATGAATCTAGACAACGAAGAATAATTATATAATGATATATCTATCCTAGAAGTTAATGCTCTAGAATGTGAGCATGAAGAAGAAAAGGAGAATGGGCAAGACTATGCCCCTTCGGTTGTAGAAGAAATTTTTGTTGAACAAAATGTTGATGAGATGCATAAAGAGGATGCACAAGCAAAGCATAACACACTTCCTCTGAAAACAAAGAAGAATGTAGAATTGGAAGAAGAGGTTGTACAACGACCTAGAGATATTAGAGGCACAAAATATGGAAAATCTTCCTTCTCTGGATAACAATGGTAAATTAGTTGAAGATGAAAAGAAGACTAAGAATGTATCTAGTGTTGCTAATAAGGAGAAGAAAGATGAAAAAGTAGAAGATAGCATTGGTGACAAGGAAAATTCCTATGAGAATAGAGTTGATGAAAATGTGAAGACAGTTGATGAATCTTTTGGAACCTTTGGAGATTCCTTGAAGAAATTATTGAGCATGCAACTCCAGTTTCAACCAATTTTTTTTTGCACAATTCTTACAAATTTTGATGTATCATGGTAAGTGGATATAGACAAGTTGTCCCCCCTACAAAAATTAAAAATAGGTGATGCATTATATGCCTTCAACATAAAGGATATCTTACAAACATATTAGAAGAGTGTGAAGTTGATAGATGAGGTAGTGAAGGTGTTGTAGGAGATTTTTCTCGATGCCAGTATTGATAATTCTTTATCTAGTGTATAAAACTTGAAACTATTGCTTGATTCTTTCAAATAGCATTCCAATGGCCTTGAGGAGAAATCATAAAAAGAAGTGAGGAAGAAAGTGAATGAGAAAATTTTGGTAGATATCACAGATAAATGTGCCACTGCATATGAAAAAATGTAAAGCAACCTTAAGGATGTACATAGTTGTGTTTAAGAGTTCGAGGATCTATTTCAATTTTTCTTGAAGTGCCCTAGTTCAACAAAAAACATCAAGAATTATATGGACTCCATTGAGTCCTAGATTGACAAGGCATCTAGTGCCTATGATCTAGAAAAATATGTAGATGGATTCACAAGATTAGCAATTGAAAATTTACATGAACAATTCTTCTAGGTGGAGGAACAAAAAGAAAATATTATAGTGTAGTTTGGACAGCTTAGAGACCTGGTGAATTCCAAGTTCACAACTATATCCAGTGCTCTTGTTAATGTGGAGAAAGCAATAAAGTTGAATTTGGTACCTAGTACTCTGAATGAAGGAGAAGAACTCTTTATGGTGTTTGAGACTCAAAACTGCATGCTTGGGTTGGCCAAGAAATATTAGGAGGATGGAAAAAAGGGCTGGAAGGACACCTTGCAAAATTGCAGGTGTCATATACTTCTAGTTGATTTTTGTATATCATTTTCTATTTATGCATTTCAAATTGCATTGTACATATGCGGAAGATAGTTGATAATATACCAATACAAATTTTGATTATTTTTTATGGATAGCACTATTAGGGGTAAGTTAGATAAAATAATGTATATATGAAAGGGGGGAAGTAAAAATAATAGAAAGTATATGTAAATGATTTCAAAAGGGGAGCATAGAATAGGAAACATGTATGCACCTTTTTCCTTTGATGTAAAAGAGGGAGAAGACATGGAAAAGAGTTGATGCATGTTTCCATCAATGAAAAATGGGGAGATTGTTGGAAGTTTGAGGAGATTTTCATTGGTATGTTTGTTGGAAACATGAGCATGAGCATGAGATTATGCAATGTTGTCATTGATGTCAACGTTGTGGTTTGAATAGAAGTCTACATTGACCTATACAATTGGTTGGTGAAGCATGAGTGAGCATGGAGATGGTAATCTAGCATAAAGATGTCGAGTTTTTTCTTAAAGATGCAAAGGTTTTTCTTTGCTGCAAAACAAGTATGTTAAATATTTGACTAAGTCCATAACACAATTTTTAGTGTACAGAGCATCAGTTTTTTTGGTCCGTATTGGTTCACCTTGAGTTATTTTTGTCTACTATTATAAGGAAATTTTGGTACATGTTTGAGGACCTTAAATCCAAGGTTTCATGACTTTATGTCCTATGAAGCAAAATTTATGGTTGATAGTGTATCGGGTTTATCAGTGACAATGTTACCAGTACAGTGTACCTATTTGAAATGGTATGCATTTCAGCGCAGAAGCATATTTGGTTATGTAGATTTATGAGAGTTTTTATAGGTGTCAAAAGGGTGGGTATTCCAAGTGGTGTGTGTTTTGGAGGTCCACATGTCAGTTTGTGGATAATCAGTTGGTGTATTTTGGTGTTGCCTTACCAATGATGCCAACCAAATAAGTTTGGGGTCGTTTGGAGTTAAAGGAAGTGTTGATTGGTTATGTGGGAACTAGTATAGTTCCATACCAACCTATTTGGATGTATTACAAGTTTTGGTTTTGTTTGAAAATTGTGTATAGTTTAATCTTGAGCCGATAATTTTTGGTATGCACAGTACATCTAATTAGGCCAACCTAATTGATGTTGCAATTGTTTGTGGATGTAATGTGTATATATAAAATCACTTTTGGTTTTTTAAAGATGTGATGAGTATTGTATAAAATGTGAGATGTGAATTCCTAAGAAGAGCATGTGAATATGATGTGAATGTAAAGAAAATTTGAGTGTGGAAGTTGTGTAGTATGAAATGTGTTGATTCGGTATATTGAGCTCCAGTGGAAATGTATCTCTTGCATACTATAGATGCATTATTAGTAGTTCAAATCCTGGTAGTGAGCCACCCCTCTTCTCTATTTTCTCTTATTCTTTGGATAGTGATTCCAAAATGAAGTAAGCCATTCTGTAATATGTTATGACCAGTTATAATATATTGTGAGCTAATCCTCACCATGGGTTTTCCCTTTTTGGGTTTTCCACATAAAAATCTAGTGTTCGTGTGTTATGTACTTTGGTGATTGCTTTCATGATTTCTTTCCTTACTGTAATTTGAATATTCAATGTGTGGAATGAATTTTTAAATGCTTAAGTGGTTTTAGGGAATACTGATTCACCCCCCTTTTAGTATTTTGATTGTTCAATATATTTTACAAGGAATATACTTGGCTAAGTTGTCTTCCAAGATAGGGATTAAGGGGTCATTAATTGATTCATCAGTAAATATTTGTTTGTAATTCTCAAAGAAAATTTTCATAATTGTATCTTGGTGAATCATCAGCATAATTAATAACAGTTATTCATTCCTTATTATTCTTATGTTGGAGAAAATTGAAGTAGAATTTGGTACTCTAATCTCCTTTCAGCCAATGCAAATGCACCCTCAATTGAGCTCCTTTTCCCCTATAAGATTCCAATTTACGTGGCTGATTTTCAATATGAGCAGCTGATTTTTGAAGAGGCGTTTCATGCAAGATAATGTTAAGGAGTTTTCTACCTTGAATAAGTTGTTTTTGAACATCCAAATTACTAAGAGTGGGGGTGAATCAGTATTCCCTGAACCCACTTAAACATTTAAGCATTCATTCCACACATCATATATAAATTGTAGTAAGGAAAGAAACCATCAAAGAAAATAACACATGAACACCATATTTTTACATGGAAACCTCAAAAATGAAAAAACTACGGTGAGGATTAGCTCACAACATATTATAACCGATAATAACATATTACTGAAAGGCTCATTGTCAGGTGGACTCACTATTCGATGGACACATATCTAGAGAATAAGAGAAATAGAGAAAATGGGTGGCTCACTACCAATACTTGAATTTCTAATAATGCATCTACAATATGCAGGAGATACAGTTCCACTGGAGCTCAAAATATTGAATCAACACACTTTATACTACACTACTTCCAAACTCTTCTTTTCTTCACATTCGCATGCTTTGCCTCAAAATTCACATCACACATCTTCTATAGTACATGTCACATCTCATATCATCCCTACAACACCAAAAAATATCTTATGTATATACACATTGCATCCAAAAACACTTACATCAATTAGGTCGGCCTAATTAGATGTATCATGCAAAAAAATAACTTGTCGGCTCAAGAAAAAACTATACATGCTTTGCACCTTAATCCAAAACTTGTAACACATCCAAATAGGTCAATACATGGACCTATAATAATTCCCACATAACTGATCAACACCTCTTTTAACTCCACACAACCCCAAACTTATTAGGTCGACATCGTTGGTGAGACAACACCAAAATACACCAACTAATTATCCACAAACTGACATGCAGACCTCCAAAACACTTTCCAATTTGATCATAGATGCTACTAACACATGTAAACACTCCCATAAATCTACATAACCAAATATTCTTTTGTGGTGAAATGTGAACCATCCCAAATAGGTACTTTGTATTGGCAACACTGTCAACCATAACTTCAACACCAAAGGACATAAAAGACATGAAACTTTGGATTCAAGGTCCTCAAGCACATACCAAAAATATTTCAAAACCGTAGATAGAAATACCTCAAGGATAACCAATGTGGACCAAAAAATAGATGATCTATACACTGAAAACTATATTCTAGACTTATTCAAATATTCAACATATTTGTTTTATACCAGAGAAAAATATCTACATCTCTATAGTGGATTACCAACTCCATGCTCACTCATGCTTCACCAACCAACTATACCTCAATGTAGACATCAAACAACAATTTTGACATCAATGAAAACACTATATAAGCTCTTGCTCATGTTGCCAACAACCATATCAATGACAATCTCCTCAAACTTCCAACAACTACCCTTTAAGGTATTTCTTGAGTCTTTTAATTTTGTTGCAACTCTCCCAACAAAGTCACAAAGTAAAATGGTATACCAAGAAACTGTTCTTGCCCACCAGCAAATCCATTTGTCATACTAAGGCTTAGGTTTGGCATTCCAAATTTCTAAGAGCCCATCAATGTAGATTTGTTGATGAAGATGAGAAACATTCAACTTGTAAGGAAGCTCATGAGGTAAAGATGAGCCACTAGTTATGGATAGGGTAATAAAAATGGGTAAATGGTCATAAAGAGTGGAAGCTAAATCAAGATGAATGAAGTGGCCCAAAGTAGAAGGAAGGACAAGCATGTTGGGGGAGATGTAAAACCTATCTATGCAACACATCCTTCTTTTGAACCCTTCATGGTAATTATTCCACGTAAACCAATGAGGTCTATGAGAATCCATCTTACCCATGATAGGATCATACACACCTAAGGATTTTTGTGCTAAATTCCAAGCCTCAAACTCTAGTTGTGGAAGTCATGAGTGGCTATCCCAACTATAGTCTATAAGGTGTTCAACCATGTTGAAATCTCCCCCAAGAACCCATTATGAAACTTGCAAATGAGAAAGCGTCCATTCCCATAAGGTAACTCTAAAGGGAAAAGAGTTAGGGGAATAAATAGAGAAAAAACCAAAAAGATTTCCCTTTAAATAGGATGGTATCCCACACACAACAATTTTTTAGGGTCTAAGCCAAAAGCAACAATTGAATTTGCAAGCCATGGCACCAAACCAAAAATATCCCCCCCACTACCCTCATGGTGGTTGGTATGAAATAATTTTTCGTCTTTCTAAATTGCAACAAGAGATGCATCAAGGTAAGTTTTTCTAGCTTTCACTTCTTGAATCATTAAAACAACTATGTGGTTCCTGAGAATAGACTACTTGAGTTGATACTTATAGGATAGGATAGTTAATCCCATCATCTTCCATGATTGAATGTGAAAATTCATTGAGAGTCAGATAATTCATCATCCATGAGGAGAGTGTCAAATTGATTAGTTGTCTTGAGTGCTTGAGAATCAGAAGACCTATTAATAGGTCTCTCTCTTGAGGAAGAGTGATATCTCAACCTTAAAAGGCTTGAGGGGGAAGATCTCAAGGGACTACCTAGCTAAGAGCATGAGGAAATAGCATTATCTAGGGGTGAGCAAGAGGTTAAGGAGGGTTCAAGCTAAATTAAATTAGGCTGGGCAATAGAAGGGGCAGAAGGGTCTAATTATTTTCTTTTCTTTTTTTGGCTCTTATTTCTAGATTGGAGGGCATCTTTTAAGGAGGAATTGTTAGTGGGGAGAGAAGGATGGGATAGGGCATTAGGGTCAAGTGGGGGCACAAGATGAGAGGGAAAAGAAGAAGGTGATGGATGCAAGTGGGGGTGTGAATGGTTTTTAGGAGGATCATCAGGTGGTGGGTTTGAGGGTTGAGATTCAATGGAAGGAGAGGTTGATTTTTGGGGTTTCTAGTGAGGATAGTCTCAAATGAGATGTCCCTCCTTATGATAATAAAGTTTTCAATTTGTTTAAATAAATGATTTGGTGTGTAAATTTGAAACCAAGGCCTATGAGCTTGATGGAATTCAGGAGTGGTTGGTATAAGTCCATTTCTACACAAACTTGGGGGTTTACTTTCAAATTGGCTCATTTATTAGTATGAGGCTTGCACTAGATAACCCTTCCTATTTGAGCTACTATGTCATGCAAACATGGGTGGAAGGCCAAGTTCAAGATAGGGAGTTCCACCCACATA
Organism: Sequoia sempervirens; assembly: GCA_007258455.2. Classification (NCBI taxonomy): domain Eukaryota; kingdom Viridiplantae; phylum Streptophyta; class Pinopsida; order Cupressales; family Cupressaceae; genus Sequoia; species Sequoia sempervirens. The sequence goes on along the minus strand of VDFB02353493.1, from coordinate 366,933,922 downwards.
GGGTACTTGGATTTTTATATCCCTTCTAGGTGAAATTCAATATCCCATGCTTGGAGATAACATTTCTACCCACAAATTATCCATGAACCATAATGGAGGGTTGTTTTTGCATGGTTTGGGTCTACAAATGTATAGGCTATCTATCCCCTTCCTAGCTCCCTAAATGATTCTATTATGCATTCCTTTTGTTCCCAATTTATATGGGTCCATTTGAAGAAATATTCCTCTATTGGAATGCCTTTGAGAAAAAATAGTATAATAGATCTTGATATAAAATCATCTATGATATCCACAATGTTGTTTGGGAACTCAAAGGAAATAGTTTTACCTCTAGAAGATTCATTTGGCTGAGTGGGTAGGTTGTTCATTAATTCAATCTTTTTGAGCATCTCATGATTGATATCAGACATACTAGCATTAACCTTATGGGACCCAATGGCTAACAAATATAAGGCATTTGTGTCATTTTCCTACATGAAAGAACCGATGTGGGGGTGGGAATCATGAGAATTCATGTTCTGGGGTGTGGCCTCAAAGTCTCTTGGCATTCCTTTTTCTCATGCTTTCTTTTTCATTTTTGAGGCATGTGGGTTTAACATTGCTTAGGACCCAACAACAAACAACATGCATAAATTCCTTTGCTTCGCTATTGCAGAAGAAATGTGAGACTTAGGGTTCTGGTGACTTCACCTGTGGTAGCCTATTGGTCATTGGTTTTCACTAGTTTTCATTGGTTGATCTTTCTTCCAGTGCTAATTTTCTTCATCGAATAAAATCATATGGATGCTCCCTTTATGGTTTTATAAGAGAAAAATTCTATAGAAGTGTAATTTAATATTTCATTTGTTTCCTCCTCTATGCATATTTACATGGACATGAATATATACTTATAAAACATTTTATAATTTTCTAGGTTCTATCTTGATAATTTTCTTTTATAAAAGAGATTTCAGAAAAAAAATATATAAATTCTTAATTATATGTTATTTATTTTTTATGTAAATTTATATGAAACAATATAGTCAAATATCTTGAAAATATTTTTTTATCATTCTTTATGAAAATACCTCTATCTATGCAAAATAAATTGAAAACCAAAATAAAATATTCAAACTTTTTGCAATTTGTAAATATATTTTATCTTTATTTGAATATTTTGTAACTTTAAACAAATTAAATACCTAGCAAATATATGTGAAGATTTACATTAGTAAAGATAATCTTTGCAAGAATCTAAAAGTACAATCACCAACTCACAAAGACAATTAAACTTTGAATAATCGATTTCCCTTCAAAGATGAAATAAAGTTTGAATCTGATTTTTTCCAATAGAATCTACACATACAAGACTTCAAAAATTCATACCTTGGAAATGATGTCCTTAACAAAAACATAGCTCTTAGAATTGCAACTCCCAATCCTGAGGGATGGATGAGAATACCTACACTCTAATATCAAGTCAATCTAGACAAATGAACGAATATATAATTAATTGAGGATAAATAAGGACCAATTGAACAATGGTATGATGAATCTTCTTCTCTTTAAGCCTTATCAAGATTAGATGGTGTTCCTAGAGACTTTAGTAGAATTTAAATACAAATGGACTTGTTGATGGGCCTAGCTATAATTGGCCAGTTTCCTTTTATTGTTTAATACTTTTCATCATCTCTTTCTACTAAGTTTCAAGACATTACTAAAACCTTTAATGATACCTTTTATATACCTTTAAGTAGTTTTAAGTATGTGGAAATGGAAATATGTTATGTTGATATATGTATGCATGAATTCATGAATGTCTATGAAATTTAGTATGATTTTATGTTTAATTTATAATTCTTAATGATGAAAATACCTTAGGAATAATACTAACACTTGCAACAAGAAGTATTGCCAACCCACATCAACAAGTTTCTCAGCATGCAACATAAACACTATGGATTGTTGTAGAGAAGAAGTCAAAAAAACCAAGGTGTGACACTTTCAGAAGGAAATGAAGGTGGTGATTTATTGATCAGTCATGAGTCACTACATAACACTCTTACTCGCCAAATAAGGTAGCCAAGAGAAAAATTCTAATTGCGGTGGGACCAATTTATGATAGGACTTTTCTGTGAACATATTTTTGTTGTAATAGTTAAGTTGTGGACAGAGTTTTTATTTAGTTTTTCTACTCCTATTTTAGATATTTATCATTTTCTATTTTTTAACTCAGTCCTCTTCCTACCTTTGAGGGAGAGTTGACAGTTGTTTCATATGTTTTTTTTTCAGTCCATGAATAATAAAACTCCCCATAGACCTGTTATGCCTTGCATAACCACCCCATTTTATTTTGGAATAAAATGGGTCCCCCTTCTCTTTTGATTTCTTTGCCTTTGGTTTTTGCTTTTGCTCTTGGGGTTCTTCGAGTTTTCTCCTAAGTTCAGGATTTTCCCCCCAATTCGGATTTTCCTGGATCTCGCTCGAACTCCGACTGAACATTGTTGTTCGGGGATTTTTGGTCTTCGCGGAATTCCACATGGACCGGATTTTTGCAGATTTCTTTCTCCTTTGGATTCTCCTGAAATCCGTTGTTCCCTGTTTGTCCCAGGTTTGCTAGAATGTCCTCTTTTTCACGGATTTCCTTCTCTTCTAGATTTTCCCGAAATCCGTTGTTCCCTGTTTGTCCCGGGTTTTTTGGAATGTCTTATTTTTCACGGATTTCCTTCTCTTCCGAATTTTCCCGAAATCTGTTGTTCCCTGTTTGTTCCGGATTTTCCAGAATGTTTCCTCCTTCGTCGAAATCTGTCCTAAGCAGATTTCCCTGGAATCTGGTGGAACGTGAAGAAGTATGGAGTGGTAAGGCTAGTTAATAAATGATGATGCATTTTATGAATAATTGATGCTATTTTGAGATCTCACATGCTGTTCCTTGATTGATAATGATCGGATTAAGTTTCTAATGGGTGTTTTCATGTCTATTCCACTAGAATCTTCCCAACTCAGAATTCTCTGAAATTCCTCCCTGGCTTGGATTTCGTGGGTCGACCTAAAACCCGAACTGCTTGTATGACCATTTTGTTTGAAGATTTAACGACACCTTACTAACATAGGATTCATTTCAATGACAATTTTGATAAATTAACTTTTATTTGTATGATCTTTACTATGGTTTTCTTTGTTGAATGTAGGATTAAATCGCACACATGATGATATTTGCCAAGGGAGCTCAATTGGAAGGAATTCTTCTATCCAGTTGGTCATGAAAATCAGCTAAGGAAAAAGTTGGCAAGACTTTTCTAGAATCTTACGGACTGGTGGTTGGGCTGTGACCATTTGAAATCCAAAGAATCAGAATACTCCCCATTATGGATCATATTTGCATAGGATTATCATGATCTCCCCGACCCATAATTCATTTTGTTCAAATCTACATCTGTGTTGCCTATCGGCAAGACCCCGAAGATGTCACAATGATCAAGATTTACATGCAGTTTCCTATTAGAAACACTTCAACCATTGTCCTGGCGACTAAGGTGTTCCCATCGGCGAGAAAAACCATCATCAGAGTGAGGTCATGGCGGGCTTTTCATGTCTTACCGATCGCCTCATGAGTAAACACTTCGGCCAAACAAACCCTTCAGCAGGAGATTTCCTTTGGGGAGAAGTCTCGATGACTTCTCCATGTCTCACCGACCAACGACAGATGGAACATATTTCGGTATGGGGTTTTGGCTTCGAAAAGGAGGTCTTGGAAACTTCCTAAAGTCTCACCAACTACCGCACAATGAGTTATCACTTCGGCGGGAGTCATCTTCTTCGCTAAGAAGTCTCAGTGAAATCTTCGAGTCTTACCGACTAGTGCAGAGCAAGCAACCCCCCCTTTTCGGTGAGAGTTATTCCTTCGATGGGAGGTCTTGCTGAATTCTTGTAGTCTTGCCGACTACCGATAAAGGCATGCCTTTCGGCGAAGGATAAAACCTTTAGCATAATGTCTAGCCGAAGAGGTGAGGTCACAACAACAAAGGCGACATCGGTGGGAGCCATCTTCTTTGGCATATGGTCTCAGCGAATTCACAAAGTCACACTGACATGCCACAAAGGGATTTTATCAGTAATATTCATTGAGAGAGTTAATAAGTCTCGGTGACCAAAGAGTGAACATGCGGAGGCTTTCGCCGAGACATGGGGTATCTACAGGACGTCTCCCCGACAAGAGGATGTTACAGCGACAGCATGGGCCGACAAAGGGTTGTCGTTTCGGTAGGAAGTCTTGCCAAATGCCGGAGTCTTGGTGACACAAAGGAGAAAACAAAAGCTCGCCATAGGTCTTACCGAAGGGTCAGTCTTTGGTATGACACGAGGGGCTCGATATAAGGTCTCGTCGATCAGGAGAAGTCTTAGCAAAATGAAGAGGCATCAGTGTAGCTGTTGGAGCTCGCTAAGAAGTCTCAGTGACCCCGCAGTGTTTTGCCGATGGAATCAAGCGAGCTCGAGGAAGAAAGAAATCAACAAGAAGAAAGGAGTTTGGGATAGGGTCTCCCTGAAGCATGATGTATCCCCGACATTAGAGAGGAGCTCGCCCGAGGAGTCTGGTGTCGTCGTGACTCTTGACGACAGAATAAGTTCGGGGAGAAAACAAAAGCTCATCATAAAGTCTGGGCGACTACGAAGAGCTTCACCGAAACAGAATGGACTCGGCGAGAAACAAAAGGGTCGCTATGATTTCTCCCTGACCTCAGAATGTCCTACCAACTAATGAGCAACTCGGTGAAAGAAGAAGACCTCGATATAAGGTCTCGGCGAAGAGGAAAAGTCTTGCCGACGTGAAGTAATATCGGCTTAATCTCTTGCCGATTCAACAGGGTTTGCCTGAAATGAAACAAAATCACCGAAGGATATGGGACTCAGTGTAATGTCTCACCAACTCATGAGGGTCACACTGAAACAAAGGGAAATCAGGGAGACTTTAGAAGCATAAAGGGGTTTGATGAAAGGTCTCCCCGAGATTGAAGGGTCTTGCCGATGCAGAATATGCTCAAGGAGAGGAAAGACGTGTGCCAAGAGGTTTCAGTGAAACAAAGGAGTCTTGCCAATGGGTTTTGCGGACTCGATATGACTTCTACTGCTCACTGAAACGTCTTGTCGACTGTCTAGTGTCATGCCGATAACTACACAATGGTGAAATCACATTGAGGAGACACCAATGGTGTCTCACCAACATGCGATACTGTTCAGACCACTTTTGACCGCCTGATAAAGCTCGTGTGGCATACGCCCGACCAATCACAAGAGGCTAAGAGGACTGACTGGCGACAGTTGACCAATTGACTACTCCTGTGAGGGAAGATCAACAGAATGCAAATCAGATGGACTCTTTTTGAGAATAGATGACAATGGATCGACTCAGGTGATGGCGTTCAGATCTACAGGGAGACTCGACGGTGCTTCCGGAAGATTGGTCAATGTGCAGAAAGATCCAAGACGTGAAGAAGGCTGAAGAAGAAATTGTGACTCATAGGGATAGCTGTAATGACCACTGACAGGCAGATCAATATTAATGGTGATATTCTAGAGCATTCAAGGCATATTTGAGAAGGAGTTCGAGTATGGACACATAGATAGGAAAGTTAATGTTGTAGATGCAAAAGATCTAAGATCACCCCAGGAATAGCCTTCCAGAAGATGGACAATAGGGCTTCACATTGAATGCAACAACCGGATTTCTTCAAAGATCTGAGGGTCGACTCTCCTGTAGTCTGCAGATATTTTGTAAACCCTAATACAAAGGGACAACACATTCTTTTTGTTGCATTATGTATATAAGGCATTCTTGCCTCTTTGTAAAGGTTAGAAGTTGTAGAGTTAGAACGGGTAGAGTAAAAATTAGTTAGAACTTGTAGAGTAGAACTGGTAGTTAGGAGTTAGATTAAGTAGAAGACCAATGTATCTTTCAGTTCTTTTAGTGTAAATGGAAATAATTTGGAGCCACAGATTTTCTGTACACTGGTGATTGTGCTAGATTTGTAAATGTTGCTTATCTGTCTCACTAACACTAGAAGCAACTAGATTTTAATCTACTTCATGTTGTGTTCCAGAATGGTGTTTGTCTTGAATTAATCATCTAATTTTGGAAGCTTTCAATGGATGAGGTTTGATTTTTATGTTTTTTTTGAATGGTAGCTTGCAATCTGTTGTTGAAATCAACACTGTGAATGAATGAAACTGTGTGTTAGTCACAAGTTGACTTTGTTCTACAGTTTTAGTTAGGAATTCCTTGGAAGGTGATAGGTCTGGTTAATTTGGATGAAGTGTCATTCTTTTCTGTCTCAAAGCCCTGATCCTGTTGGAAATATGTGCCTCAAACATTACGGCTAAAACCTCCTTTAGAGCAATTTCGGTGTGACATTCTGATTGTCTGGCTGACTAGGAGTTTGTTTTATCAAATTCTGAACAAGTCACTGTGACCCTGAAGAAGTCTTTCCAAAAGGTTTACTGTGAAGTCTATCGCTATAGCAAGGTGTGTTTGTTGTAACCTCATAGCGCTCGGGAGAGCTTTGGCCGAAAGGCCATTCATTCGTTTATCGGCATAACTCTTAGCGATTGTGATCTTCGGTGAAGCTTATGGTTCTTGCTAAGATGTCTCAGTGAAGTATTCTTCTCTTGCCGACAACATATGAATTGATGTCCTCAGGGTAACTTATTATGGCTCGGTGAGAGGTCACCGCGAAATCAAATATCTTACCGACAGAGAGTCTAAGGTAGATCATCAGAGTGACTCGGCAGGCTCGGTGAGAAGTCCTATCGAGACTTAAATGTCTCGCTGACAACTCGTTGTGTTGGAAGCCTTCGGTATAACTTATAGCAATCGGTAAGTTCTCTCGGCGATGGACAAATGTTTTGGCGACAGGTGAACACTTCAGAGTAGCATATGAATATCGCTATGAACTCTTGGCGATAGGAGTAAGTCTTGCCGACTTTCGTTGGGTGCTCGATAAATGTGGGAACTTCGGTGTAACCTTAGTGTTTTTCCATGACCTGGTGAAAGGGATAAGTCAAAACGACTATGTGATGACTCGGTATATCTGTTGGAGCTCGATATAATATCTTGGCGTCTACAGAGGCTATTGGCGACATCAGTAAGAGGTTAATGTTGCATCGGTGAGACATTGTTAGTGTCTCACTGAGATTCCAATGTAATTCGAATTCTGTTGACCATGTATGACTTCTGATGTGGCATCACGTGGACGAATTAGAAGAGCCGAATTGGAACCGTTGAGAGTCTGTTCATTGCGACGGTTCTGTGAGGGAGCTTGACAGTCAGGGAACGCCATGGATATAGTTGGAAATTACAGATGTTTTGATGTTAGATAGTAGTTCAATCAACAGTGAAGTGTGAAGAATTCAAACTGTATCAGTGAAGGATTAAAATCTGTAAAGGCTGTAACCTGAAATTTTTTTGTTCGAAGAATGTACATGATGAATACTACTGTATAATGACACCAGAAAGATAAGTCTGGAATTGTATGTAACTTTGATTACTATAATACAAAGTGATTTCTCTTGGTGTGATGGGTTTTTCTCCCATAAGGTTTTTCCCACGTATATCTGGTGTTCATGTGTGTTTGTCTAAATACTCTGTTTCTGTAATCTGTCTCATAGTGCATCTCAATTAGACTGTAATTGAAAAATTTATTAGTACTTCTGCATTCTTTCCTGAGGTATTGACTTTAGGAAAATTGTTTTCCGCATCTAGTTTTCCTTACAAGTGGTATCAGAGCCTGGCCAGTTGTGTTATCCTTGGGGGTACATTGGGTTTTTTGTGTCAATACTGTTCAGTGGGAGTTTTGTAGAGATTGTTATTTCTATTTACAGATTAAGATGTCTAGTTCATCTGGGAAGATTGAAATAGAGAAATTCAATGGCAGTAACTTTGAATTATGGAAACTCAAGATGGAGGATCTCTTAGTAGATTGAGACCTTTGGCTTGCTGTGTCTGGAACTAAACCTACATGCATGAAGCAAGAAGAATGGGACCTTGTAGATAGGAAAGTGAAGGGGCTGATAAGGCTCTATTTGGCAGACTCAATTCTTCTCAATGTGCATCAAGAAAAGTCTGCTTGTCTCTTGTGGAAGAGACTAGCGTCTATTTATCAGGGGAAATCTTAGATGAATAAGTTGTTCCTGAGAAAGAAGCTTTACTCTTTGAGAATGCAGGAAGGAGGGTCTGTAGCTGATCATTTGAATGCATTTAACATGTTGCTTGCACAATTAACATCTGTTGGTGTAAATATTGAAGAAGAAGATCGTTGTATGCTTCTGTTATGTTCTTTTCCAGACTCATGGGATCATCTAGTGATGGCTATTGGGAGTACAACATCCAGTTTCAAAATGGAAGATATTGTTGGTTCTTTGCTGTCAGAAGAAATGAGAAGAAAATCTTCTGAGATGGCGAAGGAGGCTCTTGCTATCAGAGGAAGGTCAAAGGAGAAAGGAAAGAAGAAGGACAAGAAGTCCAAATCGAAATCAGAGGGGAGATCAAAGTCTCCTGGCAAGAAGTCCAAGGTGAAATGCTAGAACTGTGGTCAACCTGGTCATGTCCGAAAGGATTGTAAAGAGGAGAAAAAGAAGAAGAAAGGATCTTCCGATAATGGTTCTTCTCATAGTGATGGTGACGCCTTCATTGCAACCTTGGCTACTTAGGCATCAGATGATGTCTGGTTGATCGATTCTGGAGCATCGTTCCACATGACATCTCACAGAGAATGGTTTACAAAGTATGAAGAATACGATGGTGGAAAGGTGTACCTGGCGAGTGATTCAACCTTGGAAATTGTTGGTCGTGGAAGAGTCAGAATCCAATTCCCTAATGGCAGAATAAAGGGGATCAATGATGTTATGCACATACCAAGTCTGGCTCAAAATTTACTTTATGTCAGTAAGCTAAACGATATTAGAGTACAAGTCTTGTTCTTGGGAAGTGGCTGCAAGATGACTAGAGGTTCAATGGTGCTGGCTAGAGGTGCTCGAATTGGTACCCTATACAAGCTGGATGCACAAGCTGTTCATTGTAACAGTGTCTCTTCAAAGTCACTGAAAGCTGCTCATAGAGGTAAAGAGGGAAGTATCCCTAATTATGTAAACTCTACAGAAGTAAAACTTCCTACAGAAAAGACCATGCTTTGGCATCATAGGTTAGGCCACATAGGAGAAAAAGGTTTAAAAACCTTGAAGAACAAAAACCTGGTTGAGGGGCTTGAAGACTATAATCTAAAATTTGAATTTTATGAACACTGTATATATGGAAAGCAGCATCGTGTTTCATTTTATGACAGTCCTCATAAAACTTCTGGTTTGTTAGACTATATTCATTCAGATGTGTTTGGTCTAGTAGATGTTCCTTCTTTGTCTAAATCAAGATACTATGTGTCATTCATTGATGATTACTCAAGAAGAGCATTTATATATTTTTTGAAAAGTAAATCAGAAGTGTTCAGTCGATTTAAGGAGTTTAAAAATCTTGTTGAAAATCAGACTGGTAAAACAATAAAATGCTTAAGGACTAATAATGGCGGTGAATTATGTTCTGATGAATTTGAAAGATACTGTAAAGACCATGGAATCAAAAGACATAAGACTACACCTTACACTCCACAGCAGAATGGAGTTACAGAAAGGTTCAATAGGACAATGATGGAGAGGGCACGAAGTATGCTTAATAGTGCTGGTTTGGAAGAAAAGTTATGGGCTGAAGCTACTGCTACTGCATGTTACTTAGTTAATCGGTCTCCAAACTATGCTCTTGTTGATAAGACACCTATGGAAGCGTGGTCTGGTAAGAAGCCCTCTCTTAGACATATTAGAGTTTTTGGCTGTGAAGCATATGCACATGTGCTGGATGTAAAAAGATCTAAGTTGGACAACAAGGCTGTTAAGTGTATTTTTATTGGCTATAGTGCTAACATTAAAGGATACAAGCTTTGGAATCCTGTTACAGAGAAGGTTGTATACAGCAGAAGTGTAATCTTTCATGAGCTGAAACCTTCCACCTTGGATCTGCAGTCAGAGACAAAGTCAGAAAATAGTAAGGATGTAGTAGCAATTCCTCCTATACCAGAGAAAGAGGAATTGAAGATTCAAAACGTACCTAAAACTGAGGAGAGCTCAAGCAGTTCTAAAAGCTCTGAAGAAGACGAACCTCAGCCTCAGCCAATGAGGAGGTCAACCCGAGAAAGGAAACAACCAGATAGGTATGGGTTCTCATTAATTGATTCTACTTGTGCCTATGCCTTGATTTCTAGCACTGATGAGCCTAGGATTGTAAAGGAGGCAATTAAAATGTTTGATTCAGATTCTTGGTTGGAAGCCATGGAGGAAGAAATGGCGTCATTAGATAAAAATGAAACCTGGAGTCTGGTGCCCTTGCCTAAAGGTAGAAAACCTGTGGGCTGTCAATGGGTATTTAAGAAAAAGATTGGTCTAGATGGCAGTGTAGAAAAATACAAAGCATGACTGGTTGCAAAGGGTTATTCCCAGGTAGAGGGAATTGACTATGGGGAGATCTTTTCTCCTGTAGCAAAGCTGACGTCCATTAGATTTCTATTGTCACTTGCAGCAGCTTATGACTTAGAGGTTGAACAGATGGATGTGAAGACAACATTTCTTCATGGTGATCTTGAAGAAGAAATCTATATGTCCTAGCCTGAGAACTTTGTTGAGAAAGGTAAAGAAAAACTAGTATGCAAATTAAAGAAGTCTCTATACGGGTTAAAGCAGTCACCTAGAATGTGGTACCAGAAATTTGATACCTATGTATTATCTTTAGGCTTTGTGAGATCAAAATATGATCACTGTGTATACTATAAAACTGAAAGTGATTGAGTGCTTGTTATTGCTCTTTATGTTGATGATATGTTGTTCATAGGAAATAGCAAGCTAATGATTTCTGATCTTAAGTCTCAGTTGTTTGCTAAGTTCGAAATGAAGGATCTTGGTGTAGCAAGGTATATTTTGGGGATGGAGATAACCAGGGATAGGAAGAATAGAAAGCTTCAGCTCAGTCAGAGTAAGTATATAAAGACTGTTCTAGAGAGATTTTGTATGAATGATTGCAAACAGTTAGTTGTTCCAGTCATACAGGGAATGAAGCTATCTGTTGAGGACTGTCCAAAATCTCCCAGATGGGAGGACATGACCGTGTGCCCTATGCTAGTGCTGTAGGTAGTCTCATGTATGCAATGGTCATACAAGACCGCATTGCCCAAGCAGTGGGAGTACTTAGTCAATTTATGGCTAATCCAGGAAGAATACATTGGGATGCTGTGAAGAGGGTGTTTAGGTATTTGAAGGGAACTTCAGATTTTGCATTGTGTTGCAGGTGGTCGGTTGAATCACAGAGACTCTCAACATTCGTGGTTCAGATTATGATTTGGCGGGGGGATATTGATTGAAGATCCACCAGTGGATCGTTTTCATGTTGAATGGTGGTGCGCATAAGTTGGATGAGCAAGCGGTAGGCTGTAGTCGCTTTGTCCACTACAAAGGCTGAATACATGGTAGCTACCCATGTTTGTAAAGAAGTTGTATGGTTGAAACGTTTGTGTTCTAACATTGGCTTTGATGCAGGGGAAATAACAATCTTATGTGACAGTCAGAGTGCCATTTTTCTGGCAAAGAATCCATCTTTCCATGCCAGGATGAAACATATTGATGTACAGTACCACTTTGTATGAGATATGGTTGAGGATGGAAAGGTCAGTGTCAAAAAATTTGATACTCTGGAGAATGTTGTAGATGCATTGACGAAGCCAGTGAGCACAGACAAGTTCAGGTGGTGTGCCAGTTCAATGGGCCTTAGTGCCCATGTTTTTCAGTAAAGTAATTTTTTGCATGCTCTGGAGGTACCTGAATGATCTTCGTCAAGTGGGAGATTGTTGGAAATATGTGCCTCAAACATTACAGGCTGAAACCTCCTTTAGAGCAATTTCGGTGTGACATTCTGATTGTCTAGCCGACTAGCAGTTTGTTTTATCAAATTCTGAACAGGTCGATGTGACCCTAAAGAAGTCTTGCCAAAAGGTTTACTGTGAAGTCTATTGCTATAGCAAGGTGTGTTCGTTGTAACCTCATAGCGCTCGGGAGAGCTTTGGCCGAAAGGCCATTCATTCGTTTATCGGCGTAACTCTTAGCGATTGTGATCTTCAGTGAAGCTTATGGTTCTTGCTAAGATGTCTCAGCGAAATATTGTTCTCTTGTTGACAACATATGAATTGATGTCCTCAAGGTAACTTATTATGGCTCAGTGAGAGGTCACCATGAAATCAAATGTCTTACCGACAGAGAGTCTAAGGTAGATCATCAGAGTGACTTGGCAGGCTCGGTGAGAAGTCCTATCGAGACTTAAATGTCTCGCCGACAACTCATTGTGTTGGAAGCCTTCGGTATAACTTATAGCAATCGGTACTTGTTCTCTCGGCAATGGACAAATGTTTTGGTGACAGGTGAACACTTCGGAGTAGCATATGAATATCGCTATGAACTCTTGGTGATAGGAGTAAGTCTTGCAGACTTTCGTTGGGTACTCGGTAAATGTGGGAACTTCGGTGTAACCTTAGTTTTTTCCATGACCTTCTGGTGAAAGGGATAAGTCAAAATGACTACGTAATGACTTGGTATATCTGTTGGAGCTCGATATAATATCTTGGCGTCTACAGAGGCTCTTGGCGACATCGGTGAGAGGTTAATGTGGCATCGGTGAGACACTGTTAGTGTCTCACCGAGATGCCAATGTAATTTGAATTTTGTTGACCGTGTATGACTTCTGATGTGGCATCACGTGGATGAATTAGAAGAGCCGAATTGGAACCGTTGAGAGTTTTTTCATTGTGACGGTTCTTTGAGGGAGCTCGAAAGTCAGGGAATGCCATGGATATAGTTGGAAATTAGAGATGTTTTGATGTTAGATAGTAGTTCAATCAACAGTGAAGTGTGAAGAATTCAAACTGAATCAGTGAAGGATTAAAATCTATAAAGGCTGTAACCTAAAAGTTTTTTGTTCGAAGAATGTACATGATGAATACTGCTGTATAATGACACCAAAAATATAAGTCTGGAATTGTATGTAACTTTGATTACTGTAATACAAAGTGATTTCTCTTGGTGTGGTGGGTTTTTCTCCCGTAAGGGTTTTCCCACGTATATCTGGTGTTCATGTGTGTTTGTCTAAATACTCTGTTTCTGTAATCTGTCTCATAGTGCATCTCAATTAGACTGTAATTGAAAAATTTAATAGTACTTTTGCATTCTTTCCTGAGGTATTGACGTTAGGAAAATTGTTTTCCGCATCTAGTTTTCCTTACAGATCCATCTTTTTCTGTTTATTTAAAACCCCGGTTAGATTAGTTTTTAATCCATGTTTGATCTCATAACAGTCCAAAAGCTCACACCAGCAGACCCCTTGAACATTACTATTACATTGACCACTGAGGGACATCAGCACAATTGAGAACCAACTACAAAGACCTTGGGAGCTAAGGCATCCATGTATTGCCTTTCTCTTTCAGGAGAAACATAGTAGCAATATTCTGTTTGCATTGTTGTTGTGCCATTTGGGACATTAACAAGACCCTATATAATAAATTCTTCTATTGAGGAGGAGATCTAGTTAGTTAGATATCTAGTAACTATTACTACTTATTATTTGCAGTAGTATTAAGAATAGAATGTATGTTATTGAATAAAATATCTTCAATAGATTCCTATTGGATTTTGTGTAATAGTTCATTGTTAAAATGCAATAAAGAGAATTGGTTTGACATCATGTTTTTTTGAGTAAGTGAGTGTGTGATAAATCTTACTGAAGCAACAACTCAAGAAAGAGCCATTTGAGGTACAGTTGAACCAATTTAGGTTTTCTTGTTAGATTAGATAATACATAGTTGGATTCAATTGGTAGTTTTCAATTATATGTTTATGAACGCATGTGTTGTAATTCATGAATTGGATTTTGTAGCTAAATTTTTGGTTTCATACTATGGAGAAATTAGCTAGGTTAGGACACTATAGTTTAAATGGTTAATAGTTACAGTCTTGAGCATTAGGTACCCATAGCATAAGGTAATAGTTTATATTCATTTCCCCTATTTTGTGAAATACTAATTTATTCCTATTTCCAACTTTTGTCGTATTTATACATGTGTATTTTCTTATAATCCATTGATGTAGGATGTGTCTAGAATCTGTGAATGCATATATTTTTCCAGCACTATCTAAAATTTTACAACTACTTGGTTGATAATTTAATGTAGCCCTCTTGTGAAAAATGAACTATTCAGTTAGGGATTCTCAGGTCCTCTAAGCTGTGTGTCTACCTAATATCACCATGTTAATGACATATTAGAGTGGCTCCACATTTTTGGCATCATTTTCAAGTGTAGTGTCAAAAAATTTCATTCATGACATTTTAACACTTGTTTGGGTCCTCCTTGTTAAATTGAGCTTAATGTTGCCTTGATTTAGTGTTGTAATGTGTTTAACACATTCACATTAAGTCTTGGGCCCTTGTAAACTAAATGGACCTAGTTGTGCCTTATTTAGGGTGTTGTAAAGCATTGTACCATACTTTCACACTCATCCAAGGTTTTATTAATTAATTGGGATTCTATATGCCTTATTGGCCTTATTTTGCATCCACAAGCATTAATTAATGCATCTTTTTTAGGATAATCCTGACACAAATCACCATCCAATCATAATTCAAGTCTTCTTAGATTGTATGGCCTAGATTTAGTGATCTGGGACTCATACACCACCTTGGGCATTTGGGTCCCACCTGAGTTTCAGGGCCATGATCCTAATTTCACTTGAATATAAGCTTTTTCTTGAAAAATGTGTCCCGTTGCCTAGCCTAATAGGACTCATGCCACTTCTGGTGTATGAGTCATGTGTGGCTTAAAATTAAACTTAATTCAAATTCTTGGCAGGATTTTATCGTCCTAGATCTAATGTTGGCTTGTAGTGTTGCAATTTCAGGTAATTTGGTATAAACAAGTATAAATACAGGGTTATTTCACTCATTTTCTCCTAAGATTTCAAGTATTCATGCATTCTAGCAAATTTGAGATCACAAGAGCATTCAAGTTTTTACAAGAGAATTCAAGAGTCTTCAAGAGCTGATTATCAATTTTTTTGGAGCATTCTTCAAGTATCAAGCATCATGTCAAAGTCATCATGCATCATGTTTTTTTTTGAGCTAACAATTGTGATGTAGGATTTCATGATTCAAGCAAGCATTCTATTCAATATCTATCACATTCAAGCAAGATTCAAGATCTACATCCATTGGAGCCACTTCATACATGTTTGCAACACTTTATTGCTAGGGTTTGGTGAGTTGCAACACATCATATTTTTCACTCATCATTCCTCCTTTCCATTTAATTTCATTACAAGGTTTGATTACCAAAACAGGGTTTGACCAAGGAAAATCCCCTTCCACTAACAAAAACCATTTTTCCCTCTCTTTAATGTGTGATTTGTAGATCTAGGTGGAAGATATATTGAAGAGAAATATTGGAAAGAAGTTGTTAAGTTATAAAGTTTTCCAAGTTTTCATCTTATTTAGCAGATCATTAGAAGACATCTACAGAGCATAATTTGGAAATTTAGACCCAAAAATCAAGTTGAGAAGGCAAAGCAGAGATTGGAGAGTAGATTCATATCCTGATCCTCCAAAAACTACAAATTGGACTGATATGCCACTTTTGGCATATGATTCCTAGTATAGTCAAATTTACATATTTCAAGAGTTTCAGACTTCTCTTTGCTAGATTTTTGTTCCTACCCAAAAACCCTAATCTGGGACTAAATCACCTAGCCTAGTGTATGAGTCCCAATCTACATTAAATTTAGTGTTTTCAGCATTTCAGAACTTCATTCAAGTTGCTACAGCTTTCCAAGTGCCCCTCTATACTTTTCCAGTTTTATATTATGTTTTGCATTCATTTCTAGGTCATTTAGTGAAGCTTTGCATATCATTAGGTTTCATATTTGATCTTGCATGTCATTTGTCTTTCCAAGCCTTATCTTGGTGGTAAATCCCCTTTCAGTCTTTAATCATACCCTAGGACAACCTATTGCAAGATCTTTTTCCCCTACTTCATCCTTGGATTGAGATCTCTACAGTTTCCTTGAATGAGAAGTGTAGAAGATTGTTGTTCTATGTCCTAAACCATAGCCAACAACAATTTTCTTCTTTTCATTTTGGTGAACCTACATTTAGAACATCTTAATTCTAATTTGGAGTGCATCATAATCCTAGATCTTGCTCACATTAACATTGCATTAGGTTTTGCATTAGTTAATTGGCATCTATGGTTTCTAAATCTAGCATTAGTGAAAGTGCATATAGGTTGCATTTTTGCATCTTGCATCATTGAATTTCACCTAAAATCCACATTTTCACTTAGTTTAGACATCATACAAACTAAAAAGCATAAATTTCTCTTTTTTCTTTTGTGTGATTGCATGTGCGTAATGTGATCCCCCGTGCCATTATATTTGATGTTTCTCTCTCTTTGTGACATTCCTCTATTTGTACCTACATTCTTCTCTATGTCATAAATCTTTTACCTTTTTCCTTTTATCTTTTTCATTTGTCATGTATTTTCCTTTTGGGGATGACACAAGGCATTGAGACATTCATGTCTCTTCCATGTTGACCAAAAATATTTTCCTTTATCTTTTCTTTGTCTTGTATTTTCCTTTTGGGAATGACACAAGGCATTGAGACATTCATATCTCTTCCATGTTGACCTGAAAGGTTTTTCCTTGTTTTCACTCTCTTCATGTCATTCTTCATGTTCTATGAGTATTTGGGAATGATGATAGTTTTGAGCTCTCTAAAAAAATTGTAGCAAGAACATATTGACCCCAAATCCATGGATCCCTCATGTGTTTGGAGTTTCATTTTGGGGGCAACCCCTTGTCCTTTTCATGATGTAGCTTTATTTGGAACATATGACTTGGCATAGGGATTTCCAAGTTAGATCTCGTGTCTTCTCTATTGTTAGCATTTATCATTGGCTACTTTAAAGTATTTTCTCACAACATGGTGTTTAGAATTTTCTTTAAAGTGGGGCCATACATTGGCATTATTCTTTTTCATTTCACATTTCATGTTGTAGTCTTCTTACTTCATGTGATGTTTCTTTCGCTTTGTGGTGACATTGGGTGTGATGTCCCTCAAGAGTGTGATCTCTCTTAGCATATTATATTCCTCTGTGTGGCTTGATGCAACACACTACATCCCCTAAGTTGTGAATATTCTACTCTTTGATTAGTCCTCTCTTGGAGATATTAGGCACAATGTTCCCTAAGTTAACACCTTACACGAACTAAGCAAGACTCCTTTGGACATACTTTATACTATTTCACATTTACAATTATGTTATATGGCCACCTTGCATAACATACTTTGTAAGACTATGGAGCCATCTAGTTTGTTCATGAGTATCGAGTATACAAAGTTTTTCTTACCTCATGAATCTCAAGGTTCATTGTTGTGTGGCACCTTATCAAAGTTATCAAGAGGTATAGCTTTGTTCTGGTTGGAAAAGAAGCTGAACTTAGGCATGACTTTCCCATAGCCACTTGCTTGTGTGTGTGAGTACATACCAATCATGTGTGTATGTGTCTCACCTCTTTGGATACTCACCCAATGGACAACTTGAAGTTTCATTGCCTCAGAGTGAGCAACATTTTTTTGGAAAAACAACCTAGATCTAATCCACATCATGATGGACAAACGATCAAAGCTTGATCCACCCCTCTTTTGCTTTTTCTTTTCTTTTCTCTTTGTCTTTGGCAGTGTATGCTTGTGCCTTGTTATTTCTCCTTATATCATTTTGCATGTGTGTCCTTTTGTGCCTATGTTGGTCTACTATAGGATCTTGATCTTGGGGGATTGATCACTCATCTTGATCGTTTTCGTCCTATCTTACTAGCACTAGTGTATTGGGACCCCTCTTGATGTGTGTTGGTCTACTTTAGTGTGAGTTTGAAGCAAGTTCATCCTCTCACTAAAGTGGGGGCTAAATGTAGTGTCAAAAAATGTTGTATGTGACATTTTCACACTTTTTTGGATCCTCCTTGTTAAATTGAGCTTAATGTTGCCTTGATTTAGTATTGTAACGTGTTTAACACATTCACATTAGGTCTTGGGCCCTTGTAAACTAAATGGACCTAGTTGTGCCTTATTTGGGGTGTTGTAAAGTGTTGTACCACACTTTCACACTCATCTAGGGTTTTATTAATTAATTGGGCTTCTTTATGCCTTATTTGGCCTTATTTTGCATCCACAAGCCCTAATTAATGCATCTTTCTAAGGATAATCCTGACACAAATCACCATCCAATCATAATTCATGTGTTTTTAGATTTTATTGCCTAGATTTAGTGATCTGGGACTCATACACCACATTGGGCATATGGGTCCCACCTAAGTTTTGGGGCCACGATCCTGATTTCACATGAATCTAAGCTTTTATTGAAAATTGTCTCCCATAGCCTAGCCTAATGGGACTCATATGCCACTTTTGGCGTATGAGTCCCGTGTGGCTTAAAATTAAATTTAATTCAAATTATTGGCAAGATTTTATCCTTCTAGAGATCTAATGTCAACTTGTAGTGTTATAATTTCAGGTAATTTGGCATAAACAAGTATAAATACAAGGTTATTTCACTCATTTTCTCCTAATATTTCAAGTATTCATTCATTCTAGAAAATTTGAGATCACAAGAGAATTCAAGTGTTTACAAGAGCATTCAAGAGTCTTCAAGAGCCGATTATCAAGTGTTTTGGAGCATTGTTCAAGTATCAAGCATCATGCCAAATTCATCATGCATCATGTTTGTTTTTGAGCTAACAATTGTGATGTAGGTTTCATGATTCAAGCAAACATTCTATTCAATATCTATCACATTCAAGCAAGATTCAAGATCTACATCAATTGGAGCCACTTCATACATGTTTATAGCACTTTATTGCTAGGGTTTGGTGAGTTGCAACACATCATTTTTTTCACTCATTATTCCTCCTTTCCATTTGATTTCATTACAAGGTTTGATTACCAAAATAAGGTTTGACCAAGGCAAACCCCTTTCCACTAACAAAAAAACATTTTTCCCTCTCTTTAATGTGTGATTTGCAGATCTAGGTGGAAGACATATTGAAGAGCAAGATTGGAAAGAAGTTGTCGAGTTGCAAAGTTGTCCAAGCTGTCACCTTGTTTAGAAGATCACTAGAAGACATCTACACAACAAAATTTGGAAATTTAGACCTAAAAATCAAGTTCAGAAGGATGAGTAGAGATTGGAGAGCATATTCAGATTCTGATCCTCTGAAAAAGCCAAACTGGATTGATACGCTCATTATGGCGTATGAGACCCAGTACAGTCAAATTTATAGATTTCAAGAGTTTCAGACTTGTCTTTGCTAGATTTATGTTCCTTCCTAAAAACCCTAATCTGGGACTAAATCACCCAGCCTGGCATATGAGTCCTAGTTTACATTAATTTCGATGTTTTCAACATTTCATTACTTCATTCAAGTTGCTACAACTTTCCAAGTGCCCCTCTATACTTTTCCATATTTATATTATGTTTTGTATTCATTTCTAGGTCATTTAGTGAAGCTTTTCATATAATTAGGTTTCATATTTGATCTTGCATTTCATTTGTCTTTCCAATCCTTAGCTTGGTGGTGAACCCCCTTTTAGTCTCTAATCATACTCTAGGACACCCTATTGCAAGATCTCTTTCCCCTACTTCATCCTTGGATTGAGATCTCTAGGGTTTCCTTGAATGAGAAATGTAGAAGATTGTTTTTCTATGTCCTAAACCATAGTCAATGACAATTTTCTTCCTTTCACAAAAGATGGTGCTAAGTTCATTATTCTTCTTTTCTTTCCAATTCCTTTCAAGCTTTCATAAGTAATGTTGTTTCATCATTAGGGTAAATAGGTATTTTAGCTATCAACAATAAAATGAATCACTAACAATGTGCAAGAACCACTGATATAAAGAGTCACAACCATTACATGTGGAGGAAATGAGATGCTCTAGGAAGATTTATCCCCTTAGAAAATGAAGCATTAGAAGATATTGGTGGACAAAGTGAGGAGATTGAGGGAATATGCAAGAAAAAATTATCCCTTACTTCAGTAGCTACACCAAACACAAAGGAGACTTCTCAAATACATTTAGGCATCATGGGTGATGCAGTAGTAGAAGATCTGGTGAAGCATGTAACATTTTAATTCCCTATAACCAACCAAGAAAGGGTAGTTTTCCTGAAGAACATACCTCCTTCAGCACTCCCTATCTTTTATGGATTGGTCATAGAGGATCTAGCAGACACCTTTATTTTTGAGTTTGATGTGCTATGTCAAAGCAATGACTACACCACAAATTCTCACCAACTCAAACTTTTCCTATCTATACTGAAAAATGTTGCTCTACATTGGTTCATGGGGTTGGGAAGAGATACTATTCCCAAGTGGAATACAATGAAGATAAAATTCCTAGATAACTACCACGATTACTATATAGACACAGATATAAAGAGGGATGACATCTTAAATATGTCATAGAGAGAAGATGAGCCATTGGAAGATTATCTTGAGAGGTTTCAGTTTTTCCCCAAGAAATCCCATCAAAATAGACTTTCTAATGAATCCTTAAAATTGGTATTTTTTAGGAGAGTTCATGAAGATTGTGTGGATTCCCTCAATCTTATTGGAGCAGGGACATCTCACAAGTACCCTTTTATGAGATTTTTAAAGTGTGTAGAAATTACTCCAGGTCATTCATCAAGAAGACTAGAGGAGATAGGACCTCTTCTCTCAACAAATCATCCATGATTGGAGTCTCAAGGGTAGAGCTAAGCAATCTTCTATCAAACATGAAGGAGGAAATCATTAACCACTTGGTCGCTACCCATCTAGATACCCTCAATATCAAGAAGAAGAAAGAAGAATCAAAGACAGTCCTCATAGAATTATGTCCACATTATCACTAGAAGAAGATCAATTGCAAGTGAAAAAAGATAGCTAGTATCTCTAAGGACAAGAAAGGGAAGTTAGAGTTTCATGCTCTGGAAGATGAAGAAGATCAAGTGTTTTACATCGCTCAACACAAGCCATGGAAACCAAAATAAGGTATGCAACAAGATCCCTTGACCTATAATATGTCATTTCTAGGTAATTATTCACATTTCTCAAATTGGAACCCTCAACCCTAGACCAATGTAGAAAACTCACAATGGACAATGCCCCAAGCCTCTAATTGGACTCGACAATAATAACAAGGCATATGAACACCATAAAATTACTAAGGGAAAAATTATAATTCCCAATGGTCACCCCAACAAAACCAATGGTCGCCATAATGGAAAAGAGGTCGACAATGGAAAAATCCAAACCAAAATTACCAACAACTATAGTAACCCTTACAGCCACAACAACTAGCCAAATCCAACTATTGTTGCACCATCACCACCAAGAGCACCTCAATTTCTAGATCAACCTACACATAACCCTAAAAAAAATCATGTCTAATAGGATTATGCTAATGAAACCATCCAATAACCTTCTTATGGGGTTGAGGTGAGTGATGTCCACCTCAGATTAGGGAAAATTCTAGTTGTCCCTTCATCTCCTCACATCACAGAGTTGATTGATGAGGAACTTCCAATAGAAAATATGGAAAAATGACCTAGGTAACTTAAGTCCAATAAAGATAAACCAACAAACAAAATTCAAACACCTTCATTCCTTGAGAGACTAACAATACAAAAACATCATTTGCAAGTTGAATCTGATCCATTCGGACAACTTAAAGATGTTTTCTTTAAGATACTGCTCATCCAAGAAATTAAGTGATAATTTATACTGATAGTGAGAGAGTTATGCCTCAAGAATCCAAGTAGGAAACACAAGGACCCTCAGAATGTGCATGTTTAGGAAAACTTGCAAATATTATGTTAGAAAACATAGTTGTCCCCAAATACGTAGACCTAAGGAGCCCTATTGTGGATGTCAAAATTAATGGCACTCTCATCAATAATACCTTAATAGACCTGGGAGCAGCCATCAACGTGATGAAAAAAGAAACCTTGCAGAAAGTACAACCAATGGAGCGTTGACTACACTTACTATGTTATAGTTAATAGATAGGTCTACAATAAAACCTAAGGGAATCATAAAGACTTGGTTATAACATTAGACTCATGGGAATACCCTATAGACTTTATGGTGTTACAGCCTAAAGAAAATATTGTAGGGTATCCCCTCATCCTAGGAAGACCTTGGTTGGCTATTACATATGCTTTTATAGGTTGCAACTCTAGGAATATGGTCATTTCCAATGGAAATGTAACCAAGAAGCTAGTCCTTTATCCACCTACCCAGACATATGTAGATTTGGACCAAATTGTATGGCTTTCCCTACATGAGGATGATCAATACTTATTGCAAACGTTAATGGATATTGAATGTATCCCTATGTTAGAAATCAAAGATGAAGAAAAACTTCTTACAAACATCATACAAAACAATTATGATATGGACCCACAACAATATGATTGTTTAACATGTTTACAAGATACGTTATAGAATGTAATCCCTTCCAATACATCTGAGTACATATCTCAAATTTTTGATACCTTATTGCCACATAATTGCAACCCTAACATAGCAGACCTTGATATTGCATCTATTAAAAAATCAGCCTTGACTGTAGAAATTACACCAAGTAAAATATTGAATGTAAACAGTCAATTGAATGCTACACAACATTCTTCATTGTTGAATGTGTTGCAAGCACATGCAACTAAATTTGCATGGGATTACCATGATACGAAAGGAATAGAACCAAAATTATGCATGCACAGAATTTACATCATTGGTGGCTACAAACCGGTTAGGAAACCTCAAAGAAGAATGAAACCAATTGTCTATGATATAGTTAATGCAAAATTACAAAAGTTACTGGATACAGGATTCACTTATCCAATCTCTAATAGTCAATGGGTGTCAAAATTTATTGTACCTAATAACCTTTAAGAAGGGAGGGAAATGGAGAGTGTGTTGATTATTGTGAGTTAAATGTAGCAACCAGAAGAGAAAAATTTCCCCTTCCATTCATTGATCAAGTGCTAGATTTATTGGCAAGAAAACAATACTTTTCCTTCTTGGATGGGTTTGGCGGATATAACTAGGTCGAGATAGCTTTAGAAGACCAAGACAAGATACACTTTACTTTCCCTTGGGGTACATATGCTTACTTTTTCTCGGCCATTTGGACTATGCAATACATCAACCACATTCCAAAGGGTAGTATTGAGTATATTCTTAGATTTTTCTCATGATTCCATGGAAGTTTACATAGATGAATTTACAACTTATGGGAATACCTATGAGGAAAAACTTTCTAACTTGGAGAAGGTACTATAGAGATGTCAAGGTCATCACCTATCCCTAAGTCATGAGAAATGCTTCATGATGATGATTGAGGGAGTAGTCTTAGGAAACTTTGTATCCAATAAGGGAATCCAAGTAGACCCCAATAAAATTGAGGTAGTATCTATACTGTTTGTAACTAATAAACAAAAATATTTCAGAAGCTTTCTTATCCATGTTGGGTTTATAGGAGATTTATACAAGACTTTAGTAAAATTGTAGAACCATTGTTTTCCTTCTTATATAAATATGTGGAGTTTTACTAGACACCTTCCTATCAATATGCATTTGAAGCCCAAGTTCTTTTGGCCTAAGATTAATTAGAGTAGGATCAACAATATATTTGGATAGGCTAGCTATAATCATGCTTACACCCACATGGTAGGGAGTGGCCCTAGGGTAATTTCACCAAGATGTGTTACAAAAGGGGGATCTTAAGATGCCACTTTTTTTCTGAAATCAACAAAGTCTGATATTCAATAGGAAAATGAAGATAGTTATACTCAAAATTTGAAGATGCAACAAGAACAAGAGTTTTAGTGCTTTGAATCTGCTTTCTAAACTAGTAATGTTTTTTTTAAATCGGTGAAGATTAAGGGTTTTAAAAAGGGGAAGCACACAAAGTGGTCCTATTTTTTTTTTTAAAACATAACATAGCATCTGGTGTGCTCCCCCTAAAATGTTATCTCTTTTTTAGAATTTTAAAAGTCACTTCAGTGAAAAATTAGCTAATGCCATGTAGTTTATGCTAGATTTTTCAGCTAATTTTTTAATGAATATATGTTATTTTACTAATTTTTGAAGTGGATGCATCCTAACAACCATAAATTTGAGTGTGCTCCCCCCAAAAAAATTGAAGACTAATCAAAAATCAATTTTATTTTTTCAATATGTGTAGAATGGAGTCTAGTTTCTAAAAAAAAAAATATTTTTAATTTGATGAACGAGTAAAAAACTATACGTAAAATACTGTCACATGTTGAATTTTTATAAAAACAGACACACTAACAAAAGAAATTAAAGGTGAAAACCTTAACATAATCAAAACATGAAAAAATAATATGGCTAGATAGCTAAGAGATATTTTAACATCATACAAGTGGTATTTTTATAAATTTGCATTAAAACACATGCAAGCCTAATGGAGAGCACGACCAAAATGAGTGATTTTTTTTTACCTTTTCAAAAAACCATGTCTTTGGAATGAAATGGTTGTACAAACCTTTGGGTTGGATTCCAAAGGAAAATCCAACCCAAAGGTTTGTTATTTCCCAATTCAAATCATTTGGCGAGCAATGAATTTGGTGCTAGCCAAATGAAAATGCATTTTTAGAATGCTATAGAAAAATGTGTGTGTGTGTGTGTGAGAGAGAGAGCGGGAGGGGTAGGTAGAGAGAGGGAGAGGAGAGACAAAAAGAGGGGGAGGGTGGGAGAGAGAGAGTGATATGGAATGATGG
>VDFB02353493.1:366839049-366907653 GCA_007258455.2 Sequoia sempervirens | reverse complement strand
GTGTGTGTGGCATCTTTCTAAGGTTTCATTTAAGATAGAGATCAAAAATGTGATTATATTGACTTTAAACCATGAAGGTGATCCAATTAGACCTACATTTGCATCTTTTTGAGTCTTGGAAATGGATTGAGAATGATTTTTCTTGATTAACCTAATTAGACAATGTGCCCTAATACAAAAAATGAAAGATTTTGACAATTGATAGACTATAACAGGGATTTGCAAGTAGATCTAGGAAGGGAAAATTTTTGTGTACCTATCTTGAAAGTTTGGTGTCATTCTAAATATAATGATAGAGCCACCCAAAGGCGTCTATGTCCTTGTAGGAGTACTTTTATTCTATTTTTGCAATCCTTTGATGTCATATTTGAGACTCTTGTTTCTACTTGCAAACTTGTTGGATCACTATCAAATAATTTTGTAGGTAATTTTCCATGAGTTGATAAGGTGTAGGTATTTTAATGCAATAATGAATAAATGATCTTCAAACTTCCTTCAATCCTCTCCAAACTTGAAATCTACACATTCAAAGAGAGAAGAAATGTTGTGTCATTTAGGGGCTTGCCTTAGTTAAACCCTATGTTAGTGTTTCCACTTCCACAATGGAAATGTCAATGATAGAAATGATAAATGATAGGAGGAATAATGAACCAACAAAATGTTTCAACTCATCACCCTTCAATGGCTTCCTTGAAGGACTGAAGTTGTGCACATCACTTCAAGGTCTTGGATCTTGTTTTCTTGATTGATTGAATTGATTGGAGACCTACAAAAGGTTTAGCCTTCACAAATAATGATAACTTAAACATACATGAACTCACATAAGATTTGACATGATTATTGTATCTTGAATTTTTGTAATAAATCATTGAAATGTTGCTCTTGACTTTCTCTTAATGTTCACCTCTTTCTTCTTCCCTTTCAAGTGATGCAATAACTAGATATTTATATGTGATTATGCCAATTTTCTAAAAAAATAGATCCCACTAGCTAACATTGGAAACTTGAATTTCAAATTTTAAAATGTTGACACCGACATATTTAAATTTTGAACTCAATAAAATAGGGGGACATAGCCACCCAAGGGTGTCCCAATCCTAGCCCTATTTTCTAGGGATTTAGGTTTCAAAGGAAAAATATTAAATAAATGAATTTGTTCTATGCTTGCAATTTTTTTAAAAGCAATAAAAATAGGCCTCATAATGTATAATTTAGAGAATTAGGGGGGTCAATTAGGCTCAATAATTAAGGGGGGGAACATATTGTGAAATTATCAAGAGTGACAATTTTCAATGCTACATTTATCCCCCACTTTAGTGAGAGTATGAACTTGTTCTTAGACTCAAACTAAAGTAGAAAATCCATGTCAAGAGAGGTTCAATTGCGTAGGTGTTGAAGATATAGGATGACTAAGGATCTAGGGAGAGTGCACAAGCCCCCAAGATCTAGGATTCCATGGAAAGATAACATGAGCACAAAGGAACACACACATGTATTAAATGCAACAAGACAACATACACAAACATACATGATGAAAGCATCAAGCATAATGAAAACACATGAGATAACATAACATATGCCTGTGCTACCACAATAATGGGTTACACTTTCTAGGACATCCTGATTTTTGTTGAAATCGCATATTTTTAGAAAATATAATGATTTAAGCCTTAAAAATGTTCAATTTAGAGTATTTTAATTGAACAGTGTTTTATCAAAACCCCTTAGATCAAAACCCCTTGAATAGAACCAGGCACTAGTTTTAAACCATACCTATAATGGAGTCTCCACTACACCTATCAAAATGTTGATAAAAAACTACTTTTGGTATACCTTTTGGGGGATCAAATGAATTCATCTAAAATTTATGTTTTGTAAGTATGTAGTCCTTATTATAAGCTTCCAAAAACATATAATTTTAAATATATTTAATTTGATTATTATATTTATTTTTTTATTTCTTGTGAATGTAGGTTTTTCACCAAAATCCAAGCTCTTTGTTCTACACACATGTGGAAAAATAGTAGATTACCAAAAAAAATCAGAAAAATATATATGCTCTTGGTATTGATGTCCTTGATCAAACAAAAAATATTGAATTTTGATACATACAAAAAAAATTGTGTGTTACACAGTAAACCCATGTCTAAATTGTAATTGGTTTGACTTCAAAACTTAATTAAGAAAAAAATATTCAATAAAACACTATGAACCAAATGAAGGAGATGGATATCATACTTACAAATCTAAATTCAAAAAAATAATATTTTTATCCTTCATAGAAAAAATTTGTGCTATACAATAAACATCATTCTCTAAAAATGGTGTTTACTATTAAAAACTAGTTATCAAAGGAGATACAAAAAGAAATGAAATTTGATTCCAAAAATTTAAAAATATATATTTAGAATCTACAAATAAAATTTCATAAATCACTAGTTTGCATCATCTTCAAATTGCTCATGGTTTAGCGGTTGTAGGTTTATGAAAGTGGAGATTTAGTTAAAAATGTTTAGTTCAATGTCAAGTTTGGCCAAAAAGTGTAACCCACTATTGTGGGATCACCCATATAAATGACAAAAAATGAGCACAAACACAATGCAAACACAAAGAAGACACACAACAAGACATAAGGTTAGTACTAAAAATGATTCGAGTAAGTAAGGAAAAGAGACCTCAGTCTTAAATTGTCTCAAATACCAAATGTCATCCATCTAATAAATGTTAGACAAGAGAATTCTCCCATGAGAGCTAGCAAGTTGTGTTATCCACATCACTCATGAGCCACATGGATCTACTAGATAGAAAGCTATAGTATGTTAGGTTTCAATACAATATGATGGGTTCCACAAAGCTAGTAAGTTGTGTTATGCTAAACACTTATAAAACACATAGCTCTACTAGAAAGCAAGTTGTGTTATGCTCAACAACCATGTTAAGGAATTTATGACTCACACAATAGAAAAGTATGATATTTTCTAGGTGAATCACAAACCAAAGGAAACATGGGCTAGTGAAGTCTAATATTCACTAGGTGAGCCCCCAAGACACAATAGCAAACTGAGACACACTAGGTCTACTGAAGTTTGTTATTCACTAGGTTTTTAGCCATTAACAACCATTCTATGAGTTATATTCCCTGATAACTTTGATAAGACGCTACAAAAATGATCAAGATGCTATGCCAATGTAACACTAAGTTCAATGTGTGTGAAAGAAGTGAAGAAAAGAATGCCAATGCCAATGCACACTTAAGTCCATTGTGTGTGAATAGAGTGAAGAAAAAATTACAAACTCACCTAAGAAGGTGCAAAAAATCTCCTAAGGAGGCACATAAATGACGAAAAGATAAGTCCAAAACCTCAAGGGGTGTTATAGCAACAACATCGCAAAAGGTGATTTACAAAAACAACAAAGGGACTTTTCTCAATATATGAAAGGTCATGCCTTAGGGAATATCACACATGACATCACCACCAAGAGAATACTAGTTGTGGAATAAAATAATTTGCACCTTAGGGAATACTAGCCATAGCAATACTCCCAAGGGGAATTTCATATGCCAAGAAAGGTCACACTCTTAGGGGATTTCAAGCCCAATATCACCACAAAGGAGACACAACATAGATTGAGAAGGTCACACCTTCCTAGGATTTGTATGTTATCATCACTAAAAGGGACCATTTCACATGCAAACAATGAGTGGGGGACTATAATCCCCTCCCTTAAAATGTTAGTGTACTTGCTACACTAACATTTTAAGGAGAAACAAAGGGACCCTTTTCTAGAAGGAATGCACCTAACACAAGGCTACCTAACCCCTTATCCCCCAAGTGTAGGGAAAAAGATGAGCCCAAAATGGATGATGATGTGCTAGTCCTTGTGAGATAAAATATGGTTGCATAAAGCCTAGTTTATACCCCCATGCATGGTAGTGAGCATGTTGTGATACTACAACTACCACATGGCAAGGAGAAAAGCACATGAATGTTAATCTTTCCTACATTCGATTTGATCCCTATAAGGATCAAATTCTCTCAATTTCTTCTTTAAAGCACAACATTCATTGGTAGTATGTCCAAATATTCTATGATATGCATGGTAAGATGAATTTGTATTCTTTTGTTTTTTTTTCATACATTGGTGGTAATGTAAATAATCCCAAGTTTAATAGTGTAGCTAGACTATTCTCAGTCTTTGATAAAGGACGTAGAGAGGGTAACACACATTTCTTAATAGGACCATGGACTTTATATTTCTTTTTGGTGGAAAAAATGTTTGATGTAAAGGTGGAGGACCTTGGTAACCTATTCCTTTTGTATCTTCAAATGGTTTTTGTTCCAAAAGGGAGTGAATCTCATGTTCATTATTTATTTTGCATGCTTGTTTTGTCAATATCTTAAAGCCTTTTTCATAGATTTGTTCCAAGTTAATGGTTTTGTTTGTAACTTTACGCTCATATGATGGGATATTGGTTGATGTACTTTCCTTGTGAATGATATTGATAGGTGATTCCATGTGCATTGGTTGAGGTATGAATTTCAAGTCACTTTTCTTAAATTCAATGTAGAAAACATTTCAAGTGGTGGCATGATAAGTGGTGTTGGTTGTTGGTATGGGTGATTAGGAAATTTCATGGAAGGTAAAAGGTTGCATTTTCCTCAAGGTTGCACAAAGAATTATGTATCAATTCATTCATTCTCTCCTCATCTTGTCCCAAGATATCTACATTATAAGGACATGCATTTGGAGGTGAAGGATTATGAATATTCTCATTGGAATTAGGGTCATCACCGAACACACAACTTGAAACATCAACTAAGGATTTCAAAGAAGTAAACATATTACCAAAACATTGAGTCATGATGATGATGCTTTTACTAAGGTTAAAACTATTATGCAATGGGTGATTGGAAGATAGAAAAAAAATCTAGACAAAGGATCCTAAGAGAACTTTTTCACAAAAAATTTGAGCCAAAAAGAGTAGGAGGACAAAGTCACCCAAGGGCATCCTTGTCCTAGGAAAGGTTTCAAGAAATTCAAACTTTTATTATGTGTGATATTGCTTAAGGTTTCTAGGTCTATGATGCAGAGCTAGGAGGATTCACAACACATCACACAAACCTTCAACAATAATCCAAAACAATCTTTGTATAACACATGTTATTAAGCATTGTATATCACATTGGAAACATAACTATGGCAGCCCACAATTTAGTGCAATGACCAGTCATTAATAACTTCTACAAAACCAATAATGAATCCAATCACTCTAGTTATATTGAATAAAACATAGTTATAGACTTTTCCTCCAATTCTTATGAAGATCCAATGGTGGAAACAAAAGTTATTGTATTTTTCCCAAAACTGCAAACCCTAGGTAGGGTTCAAACCTGCCCTCACAAAAATGTTCATAACTTATTCAAATATTAATGAAATTTGATGAGACTTGAAGAAAATTAAATTAGATTTACATGGTAACAAAATAAATTTGGTTTCAAATCCAAAATATAGAATTTATATTCCGTACCATCACACTTTTCAAACTATAAATTCTGCACAATATTGTTAGAATAGGCAGTCTCACCAAAATAATCATATCTTCCACAAAACTCAATAAAATTTAATGAGACAAAAATAATTGGAAACTAGAAATATAGATATTTCCATCCACATATGATACTCCATTATTTTAGTCCATACCAAGCTGTACAAATCACAACTTCAATCTGGAAACAATGTGAAAATCAGAAAATGCACAAAATTTGAGGTTTCCTATCATCAATCTTCAAAAATGATGTATCCAACCCCCAATTCGAGTTTTTGAGGGTGTATTTATACATTTACAAATAAAAACAACCATTTTCAACTACCTTTTGATTATTTTGTTGACAAAACACCTTAATGACACTTTTTGACAAGTTGTTTGACAACGTTTTTGAGTAACTTTTACAATTTTTACAATATGGACCAACTTTAAACATTATTTGACAAATGACTTAAAATATGACTCACTAATACTCAAAAACCTCTAAAAAAATTTTATAAACCTTATTATAAGACTCAATACACAAAATAGATAAACTATTTACAAATGGCCTTATGGAGGCAAGAAATCAAATAGGTGTTCCTGCACCAAACTCTCGAGGGAAAAAGAATTCAAGCCCCTTTGAATTGTCTTCTTCCTGATCTTCCAATTCCTTTGCACTTTTTCCTTCATCTTGGAAAGTTTCCTTTGGTCCTTCTTCCTCTTCCTCTTATACCATCTCTTCTCCATCATCTTCTCAACTTCTAGGCTCCAAAACTCTATTTCTTGTGTATAAACCTTAGTAGCATCATCTATATCTTCATTCTCATCATTAGAGTATCATAAAACAACATTTTCACCATAACCATAACCTGCATCATACTCTTTCAAACCTTCATATACCTCATTAGCAAACAAATCTGCAACATCTTTATCGACAACTTTATTATCAACAACTTGATCATGAATATCAACATCAATGTTATCAACAACTTTATCATCATCAAGATGAGTATCAATAGCAAGGTTATCAGTAACATCAAAAACCTTCTCAACTTTTTCATCAAGAACAATTTCATCAACTACTTGAGTACCAACAACAACCATATCATTAATCTCAACATCAACATGTTCATCTTCAAACGCAATTGGAATATCATGCAACTCAACTTGTAACTTACCTTGCTCAACTTGAATGGTAGATTCAAACTTTACCTCTTCCTCATTTGTTGACTTCTTTTGTTTTCTTTGCTTATTCATAATATTCTTTAGAGGCCATCTTAACCTCTTTGATATTGGTATATTCCAACTCCTTATTTCTTTCTTAAGAAGTTGGTGTTCTTTGTCTAATCTTTCCAACCTTTGACTTATCTTTTCCAAGGCATTCTCAAACTCTATTTGTCTTGCCTTCTTTCTCTCCATCTTTCTCAACTCTTTTTCCTCTCTTTCCTTCTTCCTTCTTGAATCCTCAGTCTACAAACATCTTTCCAATCTTCTCAACAAATCCATCTCCACAAGCAAGTCTCTCCTTGCTTCCACTTCACTTTGCCACACCTAGGCAATTAGGTTCCTTCCTCAACCTGCACAACACACACCACAAACACCAACACAAAACCAACAAACTTCACCAGCCCATATCTTTTCTAGGCTCTAATACCACTTTGATGCAGATCTAGGAGGATTCACAACACATCACACAAACCTTCAACAATAATCCAAAACAATCTTTGTATAACACATGTTATTAAGCATTGTATATCACATTGGAAACATAACTATGGCAGCCCACAATTTAGTGCAATGACCAGTCATTAATAACTTCTACAAAACCAATAATGAATCCAATAACTCTATTTATATTGAAGAAAACATATTTATAGACTTTTCCTCCAATTCTTATGAAGATCCAATGGTGGAAACAAAATTTATTGTATTTTTCCCAAAACTACAAACCCTAGGTAGGGTTCAAACCTACCCTCACAAAAATGTTCATAACTTATTCAAATATTAATTAAATTTGATGAGACTTGAAGAAAATGAAATTATATTCACATGGTAACAAAATACATTTGGTTTCAAATCCAAAATATAGATTTTATATTCCGTACCATCACACTTTTCAGACTGTAAATTCTGCACAATATTGTTAGAATAGGCAGTCTCACCAAAATAATCATATCTTCCACAAAACTCAATAAAATTTAATGAGACAAAAATAATTGGAATCTGGAAACAATGTGAAAATCAGAAAATGCACAAAATTTGAGGTTTCCATTCATCAATCTTCAAAAATGATGTCTCCAACCCCAAATTCGAGTTTTTGAGGGTGTATTTATACATTTACAAATAAAACCAACCATTTTCAACTACCTTTTGATTATTTTGTTGACAAAACACTTTAATGACACTTTTTGACAAGTTGCTTGACAACGTTTTTGAGTAACTTTTACAATTTTTACAATATGGACCAACTTTAAACATTATTTGACAAATGACTTAAAATATGACTCACTAAGACTAAAAAACCTCTAAAATGGTTTTATAAACCTTATTATAAGATTCAATACACAAAATAGATAAACTATTTACAAATGGCCTTATGGAGGCAAGAAATCAAATAGGTGCTCCTGCACCAGTCTATATACAAATAGGTCTGAAGGTGAATAGTTTTCCAAAATTTACTTGATTTATTCCAATGAAAATGTATAACAATGTGTGAACAATAAATGAAAATTTGAATATAATTTTTTGATCTAAAATGTAACAATTAACTGATTCTAAGATGTCAGAATCTGAAAATGGTGATTTGATGTAATTTTGAAACAAAACAATGTAAAACAATTTTCACTTTTTGAGCTATATGAAAGATTCTTAGATGAATGTAATTAAGAATTCCAAATTAGAGATATACAAGTAGACACAGACTGAAGACAAAAAGATAGAGAATTGTGCAAAACAAAATTGATCCAATTGCAACAGGACAAAGATTCCCAAGGGCATCTATATCCTTGATAGGGTTTCTAGAAACTAAAATTTTGAATGTTTGTTTGAATGTATAAGGGTTCTATTTTTGTGTACAAATAGGTCTGCAACTGAGTATTTTTCCATAATTTGCTTAATTTAAGACTATGCAGTTCAAATTCAAATGTGTGATAATAAATGGCAATTGTGAATGCAATTTTGAAAGTAGATCTAACCTAAATGATTGAAAGTAATCCTATTACAACCTATGATGAAATATGATATGCATTTTTTTGAATTTTATGCTTTTTATGATGCAAAATATGAAACCATAACTGAATAATGAAAAACTTAGATCTAAGGTGAATTTTCAGAAGGTATATATGATGTTAATAGGTTAGGTGAACACCAAAATGAAACAAAGAAAAAGTGGGACCATAAGTTTAATGTATAAAACCTCGGGTCAATTTATTCATGTGGCCTTTTTCTAAGGTTATATTTAAGATGGAGATCAACAAGGTGATTAGATTGACTTTCAACCATGAAGGTGAACCAATCAAACATGGATTTACATCTTTTTGAGTCCTGGAAATGGATTGAGATTGATTTACCTTGATTAACCTAATTAGACAGTGTGCCCTAATACAAAAAATGAAAGATTCTGACAATTGACAAACTATAACAGGGATTTGTAGGCAGATCTAGGAAGGGAAAAGTGTTGTGCACCTATTTTGAATGTTTGGTCTTAGTCTGAATATGAGGATAGAGGCACCTAAAGGCATCTATGTCCTTGTACAGGAGTACTTTTATCCTATTTTTGTAGTCCTCTGATGTTAGATCTGAGACTCATTTCTTCTTGTAAACTTGTACGATCATTGTTGGATAATTCTATAGGTGAGTTTTCATGAGTTGACAAGGTGTAGGTATTTGAATGCAATAATGAATAAATTATCTTTAAACTTCCTTCAATCCTCTCCAAACCTGAAATATGAACATTCAAAGAGAATAAATGTTGTGCCATTTAGGGGCTTGCCTTAGTCAAACCCCATGTTACTGTTTCCACTTCCACAATGGCAATGTCAATGTCAATGATAGAAATGATAGGAATGAATGATGAACCAACAAAGTGTTGCAACTCACAACCCTTCAATGGCTTCCTTGAAGGATTAAATTCATGCACATCACTTCAAGGTCTTGGATCCTATTTGCTTGATTACTTGAATTTCTTATAGACCTACAAAAGGGTTAGCCTTCACAAACAATGATAATTTAAACATACATGAACTCACATAAGATTTGACATGATACTTGGATCTTGACTTGTAATAAATAACTAAAATGTTGCTCTTGGCTTGATCTTGACAATAATTCTTGCTCTTAATGTTCACCTCCTTCTAGTTCCCTTTCAAATGATGCAATAACTAGGTATTTATATGTGATTGTGTTAATTTCCTAAAAATTAGATCCTAATAGCCAACATTGGAAACCTAAATTTCAAATATTAAAATGCTAACACCGAAATATTCAAATTTTGAGCCTAGAAAAATAGGGGGAAAAAGCCACCTAAGGGCATCCTAGTCCTAGCCCTATTTTTTGGGGATTTAGGTCTCAGGGACAAAATAGTAAATAAATACATTTGTTTTATGCTTGTAATTTGTCAAAAAAATGGTTAAAATAGGCTTCAGAATGCATAATTTAGGGAATTAGTGGGGTCAATTATGCTCAATAATTTATGGGGGGCAAAAAGTAATGTGAAATTGTCAAGGGTGACAATTTTAAACACTACGAAGAGTAGAGAGGGAAGAAGAGGAGGGGGAGAGGTAGGGAGAGAGAGACAGAGAGAGAGAGGTGAGAAAGATGTGAGATAGAGACTGAGAGAGAGAGAGAGAGAGATGAGAAAGATGTGAGATAAAGAGAAACTGAGAGAGAGAGAGATAGACAGACAAACAGAAAGATAGATAGACAAACAGAAAGATAGACAAACAAAGAGAGGGAGGGTGGGTGAGAGAGGGGAGGCAGGGAGAGATAAAGAGGGATAGGTGGGGTAAAAGTACAAAGTTGGGTCACACTTTATAAAGCAAATAGCCAACACTAATCCAACTTTTAAACTTGAATCACTAAAAAGTGGCATATATGTTTTGAAATTTGAAATGATGTAAACTAGTAAAATGTGTATTTTTTATTATATTTTACGTTCGTATTTTTTTAAAAAAATTAAAAAATAATTTTAAAATAGTTTTTAATAAATTAACACTATAATTTAGTTTATGATAAAATGCTAAAAAAAATGAAGTTACATGAGACGTCAATCTTTTTATAGTAATTTTTCTTTTCTTTCAAATTTTTGTGCATTTATAACTTGAATCTTTAGTGCATGGATACATTTGTTTCCAATTTTGATAAATATATATTTTTAAATAAATATTAAAATGTGTGCATCTTAAAATACAACTAATTCCATTCGATGTCAACTTTTGTATTAAATATTTATCTAAAATATATAAAAAATATATCATCTTGATATAGATTCTTTTATCTAGTGCGTCATATTTAAAAAAAAAAATTAACTAGTTTTAGTGTTTTTCCTCGGCATGGCAATCAACCTAATATTTTATGCTAATAACCTACTTTTAGTAAAAATAAAATATAAAATATAAATAATAATTAAACGATTAAAAAATATTTTTTTTATTATACTAAACTTATGGATCTACAAAAGGGTATTTTTATATTTTAAAAAAAATGTTATTTACATGAGTAGGAGTTATTGAAACATCAAATTTTTCAAATAATTTTTTTTTTTTTTGGTAAATTGGCCTCAAAGTGGTGCTACATATGCATTTAGCCAACAAT
Organism: Sequoia sempervirens; assembly: GCA_007258455.2. Taxonomy (NCBI): domain Eukaryota; kingdom Viridiplantae; phylum Streptophyta; class Pinopsida; order Cupressales; family Cupressaceae; genus Sequoia; species Sequoia sempervirens. The sequence goes on along the minus strand of VDFB02353493.1, from coordinate 366,896,312 downwards.
TTTAGTTGGAAAGTTGTGGAAATATCTAACTTAGCTAGAATGGATCTTACTAGATCATATGTTTGATCAAAATTGATTTTTAGTTAGAAATATTTAAATTCACTTGTGTTGATAAGTTGGCCAAAATTGTAACACAGCTTTCTACTTTTACCCTGAGATAGATAGAAGTAGAGAGAGGGAGAGGTGAGATAGAGAGAGAGGAGAGAGAGAGTGGTGAGATAAAGAGAAGTAGAGAGGGAAGCAGAGAATGAGAAAGAGAGAGAGGGGTAGGGATGGAGTGAGAGGTGAGAGGATGGGTGAGATAGAGAAAAGTAGAGAGAATAGAGGGAACGAGGACTGATGCAGAGGTGGGTAGAGAGAGGAGGGAGGGAGATAGGAGTGAAGGGAAGGAGAGGAGGGAGAGGTATGGGATAGGTGAGATAGAAAGAGGTGGTAGGTGAGGAGATAGAAAGAGGGGGAGGGAGGAAAGCAGGAAGGGAGAGAGATAGAGAGAGTGGTAGGAAGTTATACAGGGAGAGGTAGGTAGAGATATCGAGAGGGGAGATATAGAGAAGTAGAGAGGGAAGGAGAGATGGAGGGAGAGGTGGGGACTATGAGAGAGAGAGAGGGAGGGGTGAGAGAGAGAGCAATAGAGAGAGAGAGGTAGAGGAGGGGGAGATAGAGAGTGGAGAGTAGAGACTAGAGAGGGAAGGAGAGAGGAATGGAGGGAGGGAGAGGTGAGAGAGAGGTGATATAAAGAGAGTGGTGAGATAGAAAAAAGTAGAGAGTGAAGGAGGGAGGGAGGGAGATAGAGGTGAGAGAGAGGGGGAGTGATGGAGGGAGAGGTAGGTAGAGAGAGGGTGAGGAGAGATAAAGATAAGTAGATAGGGAATGAGAGGTGGGAGGAAGTAGGTAGAGAGGAGAGGGGAGACAAAGATAAGTAGAGAGAGAGAGAGAGAGAGGTGGGTAGAGAGAGGGAGAGGAGAGATAGAAAGAGGGGGAGGGAAGGAGGGAGCGAGAGAGATAGAGATAGAGTGAGAGTGAGAGTGAGAGGATCAAAAAATGACAAGAAAGAAGTTTTTTTCGTTTTTATATCATTCACATTTGGCACCCACCAAATGTTAATTTCAAGCAAAAAAAGGAAATTGGTATCCTTTTTTGTCACATCTTTTTGCATATACCCCTAATAGGAAGTAAAAGTTAATGGCACTCTAGCAATAGCATACATTACATTGCCCCAATTATCTAAAAACACTACTAGATGATCAAATTCAAGAGTGGCTTTATTTTTTTGTACCTAAATCTACATAAGAAAATTAGAAAAGAATGTAGATCTTTATTATAAAACAAAAAAATATCACTAGTACATTTTGTTAAAGGGATAAAATTTGTATATTTTCATATCCTACAGATAATCTTCAACCTAAAAATGTGTCAAATCTAGGTAAATATGAAAAGGGAGGCAAGGTCAATCTCCTAACCAGCCATATATGTCATTAAAAAGGATTGGACCTAAAAGGATTGAAAAAATATGGATTCAAGTCAAAGCCTTTTTGAATTTGGTACAAAATGAGAAAGGGTGCTTGAGAGTCACATTTTTCCCACAAAATGGAAAATGAGGATTAATAACTCCCAAATGAGATAGAGATATGAAGGTCAAGTAGAAAACCTTGATAAATAATGTACCCAAAAAAAATATCCAACTTGGGCTCAAGAATATCCAACCAAACAATCTAAAATTTGTATTTTCAAATTCCCATAGAGGACTAGAGATGCCAATGATGATTTAGCTAAGCCACTATAGGGAGATGGGGCATAAACCATAAATATTCCTTGAAAGGTCTATAATTGTGAAATGGTATATCAAGATACCATTTACAATCTTTTCACCAAGGCTTAAATGTCTAAACCCAATTTTTTGAACCATGTGGGGAGGAATGACTTCAATCGCTATCTTCTAGATCTCACAATCCTAATTGAAAAGTCATAACAACTTATCTTTATATTAGGATAATAAATTATTTATAGCTCTTGAAGATCTCTAGTGATGTTTTGACTTCTTTGTTATAAGAATTTAGAACTCAAATCTTAGAGGCTTTAACTAATGGATGGTCTTGACATAATAGAACTAGAAACCACTAAATAGACTATTGATTAAGAGAAAATACATTGCAGAATTAATTTCCAACCATAGAAGCTAGGGATTGATGGGTTCTCAAGCCTTCTAGTTGCTCTTGATAACAAACATATCATGGATTTGAATGAGCTATTTCATAGTGATGAGATAGTAAAATCCAAGACCTTTCTAAGTTGGACACCTAGACAACACTCTAGAAGAAATACAAGGGTGTATGATAATTTTCCAAGCATCCTCACCTTCCAGAGCCCTAATGTTCCATTTAACATAAAGAGTAATGCCTTGACAATGGATTGAGAATAAGCAAAAGCCCCCAACATCATGAGGGAGATAACAAATTTCCCAAGCCAAATAGTGAAAGAATTTTTTCTCATTAGAAGAGGCATAAAGAAAGTCTCTATGTAGCATCTCAATATTCAAATAAGAATCTTTAGAAGGAACCTAACAAGAAAAATAGTAACATGAGAAGTAGCTATAATTTTAAAGCACACTTGGAACTTGCTTGCCAAAGAGAGGTTTAGTGATCCAATTAACCAACTTCTTCTCAATTTTTGGAAATAACTTCTTGTCATAAATAGTAGGAGAGATCTAAGAAGAAAAGGGAATGCTAAGAAATATCGAAATATCCCCAAGATCAATCCATCTCTAACCAATTGTGGTTAGGAAGAAAAGATTGCTTGTAATATTGTGTCTTTTTCTATTGAATATTGGATTTAAAAACCTAATAGAATATATCAAGACACTGAAGGGCTCATTTGGCATTATCTAATATTATTTTCATAATAAAAATTGCATACAAAGTAAACAAGAATATTACCAAAAAATAACTCTTCAAACAAAAATAAAGTAAACAATGCAGACAAAATAAAATTAATGTATATATGTATGTAATAAATAATTTCTTTTGTAAACAAAAACTCCAAATTAATAACTCTAAACATTTTTAGATATATATGTTTAAAATATCCATATTGATTGATATGTTTAATTCTCTTTTAAGTGTCTATATAATATGAAAGATATGCATTGAAGGTCTTAATTAAAAAATGAATAAAAGTATAATCAATGTAATTATTATCAATATTTGTTGATATACAAATTTTACTTTGTTAAAAATAACGTATCAATACAAATTTATTTTATATTATAATTTTTTTACATATAATTTTTAAAATATATTTTTTTACAAATATAAAAATAATATTAAATATATTCACATATTATTATTAAATTTTAAATTTTATCAATAATCCTAATCATTTCAATTAACAAAAAGCGAGCATTAAATATTACAACTGAAATGGTTAGAAGGCCGCAGAAAATATATTAATTAAAAAAGATTAAAGAATTTAGGCAAACATATTCAAATAACTAAAAGATAATGAAAATGATGAATAAACCATCCCCCGCAAATCAGATGTGAACATATTAAAAAACTGTCCTCCGTAGAAGAATACACTGCAATGTTATTTGGTTCATGATAATCCATGCACCAGATCATACTCATATTATAAGAAATGCTTCTCTACACTAGAATATTATTGCAGAGTCTATCCACCATAAGGAAATGCATATCTTAAGAAACACCTCTTCACACTACAATATTATTTTCTTAGTAACAATCTATCAACTACACCCATGGCATATCCATCTATGGCTTCAATATATGTTCTTCGCCATTCCCTTTTCAGGATAAGGACTCCAAACAGCCCCCAGAACCCAGCAGCACAGCTTGCCATCCAACTCACATACCAATACCATGGTATTTCGCTTCCCTCTTCCTCCTCTTCATCTTGGAAAACTGGTCTCATACTTGCAGATGAATTGTGGTCACAACTACATGATCTGTTGTCAACTGGAAACCCACACAGACCGGGGTTCCCTGAAAAGTAAGTGGAATTGAATGTGGAGAATTGACGCCCTGTTGGGATTCTTCCACAAAGCATGTTGTTGGATACAATGAAGAAACTCAAAAAGGAAACTAGTACCATCTCACCAGGGATTCTTCCATGTAATTTATTATTCGAAAGATCCAATGACTCTAACTGCTCGAGCAAGCCAAAACTTATTGGAATCTCTCCTGTAAGACTATTACCTGACAAATTCAGAACATGTAAACTTTTCAGGTTGCCAATTTCTGAAGGAATGTCACCTGATAGCTGATTTGAAGAAAGATCGATGGCAGTTATGAGTAAAAGAACAGAATTCACATAGTATAGGTTCAATCCTTTATTGATCAGTTTGATCTCTTCCTTATAATAATAAGAACGACCATTATAGGAGTGACCATGCAAGACTTCCGATCCTCCCGTTTCTCCATCCATCATAGCTGTCAAATTCCCCAACTGTGGTGGGACAGCACCAGTCAAATTATTGTGGGAGATATCTAAAACATGGAGACTTGAAAGATTGCCTAATGCATGTGGAATCCACCCATGGAATTTGTTTGACCTCAAAACAAGTATTATCAAGTCAGAAAGCTGTCCTAACCAAAGAGGTATCTTCCCAGACAAGAAATTATTGGCCACATCTAAAATCTGCAACTTCAAACAGTTTTGGACACCAGGTGGCAAGTCTCCTTTAAGCATGTTGTCACTGAGATGAAGCTTTTCAAGTTGGCGTAGCCTTCCTATCTCTGATGGAATCTCTCCACTCAAATTTTTGTTTTCCAGATTTAATCTTCTCAAAACTGAGCAGTTGGTAATGCTTGATGGTATTTTTCCTACAAAGTTATTTTCTGATAGATCCAAATCCTGAAGATTTTGCAGAAGACCAATGGAAGTAGGGATACCACCTCCCAAATTGTTTTTAGAGTATGACAAGAACTCCAGCATGGGAAGAAGCGAGCCAATGTCCGCTGGGATGACACCGGTGAATCTATTCTGGGACAGGTCCAACAATTCCAAGTCTGGTGCAGGCACAGAAGGAATAGGAAGAGAACCCGTCAACATATTATTATGTAAATCTATCCCCATATAGTAGCTTTTATCAAAGCTGGAGGGAAGTTCACCTTGCAAGTTATTGTCTGACAAGTAAAGAACTTGCAAAGATGGAAGGTCCCCAACCCAAGATGGAATGTTTCCATAAAGACTGTTGTTGGCGAGATCCAAAAACCACAAACTCAATTGTGTTGACAGGAATGCGGGAAAGAGACCCCCAATATTACAAGAACCCAATTTCAATCTTTCAAACTGCATTGGAGGTATCCATTCGGGCTCAATATGAACAGTCAATTTATTGTTCGAAAGACGCAGCTCAACAAGCCTCTTAGCATTTTCAAAGAAGTGGAGAAAAAAGTAACCTTCTAAACTGTTGTTAGAGAGATTAATTCTAGAAATTCGACGCAGACGTCCAAGAGAAGTGGGAATGCTACCATTAAGCTGATTGTTATCTAGATAGAGCTCTTCCAAAGAGGAAATCATACCTAGTTCAGAAGGCACATTACCGCTCAGCAGATTATTAGAGAGCCTAAGATAAATCAAGGATGAAAGCAAACCAATTGAAGCTGGAATTTGTCCATTCAATGAGTTGCGATTAAGATCAAGGTATTGAAGAGCAGAAAGATTTCCAATGCAAGGCGGCAAGCTTCCACTGGAAGACCACAGAGAAAATCTAGTAAGGTGGGGCCAACCTTCACATAACAAAATTTGACTTATATTTCCAGTTATTTCGTTGTCAGCCAACATAAGCTCTTTCAGATGAGGCAAATGGGAGACACTTACAGGGAATGGACCCGTTAGGTAACAGTGATCAAGACAAATGGAGACTAAAGCAGTCATATTTCCCAACCACAATGGCACTGTGGAAGTAAAATAGTTCCAACTAAGTTGGAGATTGGAGATGGAGGTGAGGTTCTGTAAAGCATTGGGGATGTGCCCGGACAAAGCACAGAATTTGAGGTTAAGGAGGCGAAGATTATGGAGCCCAGAAAGTGGAGCTTCCAATTGCTCCCCGGTCATATTCAATTTGACCCCTTGAAGTGACAAATGCCTTAACTCCGGCAGATTCTCTGTCCACTCCAATCTCGAACTGTACATAGGCCCACAGTAATAGAAATTATAGCCATGCTCTTCGTAATCTGTTATAACCAATCTTGAAAGATCTACGGCTTGAAGGTTGGAAAGATTCCCCAGCTGCCATGGGATTCTGCCATCCAGATCACTACCAGCACAGGACAAATTGAGGTAAGTTAAGTGATGTAAGGAGGAAACTCCTTCGAGAATCTTACCTTGGAAATAGTTGAAGCTGAGATCCAGATGCTTCAGTCGTTGTAGGCCAAAAAGATCTGAATGTAATAAACAAGGAAAATCTTGGATTACAATGACAAAAAAAGCTTAAATTTAAAAACAAAAGGATGTTACAAATTTTTGAAGTATCTTACTTGTGGGTATAATTCCACTCAAGTAATTGGAACTCAAATCCAAATGCTCCAGATGCTTTAATTTGAACAAAGCTGGAGAAAGTCTACCACTTGTCTGGTCATCTATATAGTTCTCTATATAGTTCTCTGGTGAAAGATGAGAATATCTGGAAAGATGAAGTTTGATGACATGGGATGTCTCTCTGCTGCATTCAACACCACGCCACTCACAACAATTAAGCCCCTTCCACGAACTAAATCTAAGTGAAGGAAACAGCTCATTCTTGAAAGCAGCAAGGGCATCTCTCTCCTCCCTTAAGCACATAACGTTGCAACGGACCATTACCCAACACCATGTCAGGACACTAAAAAAATATATCACCCTCAAGAATCTCTCCATCCTAAAAAAGTAGCGGATTCGCCTGCAAGCACATGGATAGCATATTAAGTTGAAATTATTAGTATTATGATTTATACACAAATAATGAAAAGGATAATGGAACTGAATATAAAGTTTAGTGCAATAAGTGGGAGAAAGTTTATTGTATTAAAAATTAAACAATTATGAAAAATTAAGTTTAATTAATTATAAAAGATCTCTGTTATATAACTGTTTCTATGAAAATTATATATAAACAATATATAATCATATAAAAAAATAGAAATATTATAAATTAATAATTTAATACCTAAAATTGAACTGAACTGCATTCAAGATCTGAGCCACAGTAGCTGACAGAAGAAGAAAAGCATAATGAGATTATATAGACCTGTAGAAAACAGTATCATTACAAACTGTTTTGAAAACCTTGTGAAAGATAATTTCTTCATAATTGATATAAGAGTTTCATTAATCATAAATAATTGATAAAGATAGACATTTTAAGTTCAGTTAAATTTCTTCCTAATTGATATAGACCTGTGGAAACAATATCATTACGAACTGTTTTGAAAACCTTGTGAAAGATAATTTCTTCATTATTGATATAACAGTTTCATTGATCATAAATAATTGATAAAGATAGACATTTTAACTTTAGTTAAATTTCTTCCTAATTGGTAAAGTTGACACAATGATATGTTTTTAAGTCTGGTTTCATTTAAGGGAAGCGAGAAAAATGCAAGGCTTGAACGTAATAGACTTTGTCGTCCAACTACCACCATTTATAAGAAATAGACTTTGTCGTCCAACAACTGCCATTTATAATAAATAGACTTTGTCGTCCAAGGACCACCATTTATAAGAAAAAGACTTCCATGGTAGAAGAGCAGAAAAGAAATTTGTCTTTTATCACCTCTTTCAAACTTTCATAGAAGAAGATGGTCTGGTAAAGAATTGTAAGCAAGGGTGGGCCGTCCAACTACCACCATTTATAAGAAAAAGACTTCCATGGTAGAAGAGCAGGAAAGAAATTTGTCTTGTATCACCTCTTTCAAACTTCCATAGAAGAAGATGGTCTGGTAAAGAATTGTAAGCAAGGGTGGGCACCAAGGAAAAAGACGTGGACATGCGAGTCAGACCATCATAAATGACTTTGAGCGACATTCAGGCAAAGTTGAGGAAGTAGAAGCTGAATTGAAAGAATATGAAAATGAAGTTTTTGTTTAATAATGGAGACCCATGGGTTTATATTTGTAATGGGGAAAAATGCATTATTTTGGTTAGTTTATTTATGTGTAGTAAAAAATATATAATGTATTTTTTGTATAGTCAAGTATACAATTATATTTTTTTAGAATTTATTTTAGGTTAGGTATACAATTGTATAATTGATTTAAGTCATATCGTCAATTGTGAAAATAAGCACCAAACCTTTAGAATTTAAAATTTATGTTGAGAGCCAACCTTACCCTTCAGTATTTGACCATTATGTATTGACTAGACATGCAAAGCAGTTTATTCATGACCACTATAGTTGCATTTTCAAGGGGTAATCCTAGTTCATTTTAGATATCTCCTAGAATCAAGTACCCAAAATGGAAATTGAAAAGAGTTCATTTGATGCAGCCAAAATTCACAACATATAAATTATAATTATTATTTAAAAATAAAAGATAGAAAACTCAAAATACTTTCACAAATTCTCCTTTATTCCTCATTCCATTCTACCTTCGAAACTAAAAACAAACTTCATATTAAGTACAAATATGAAAATCACATTTTTTGGCAGTTTTTGACAAAATCCGAAAATTATCCTTTTTGAAAAAATTTGACAACTTTGTTAACTTGCCTTTTTTTGGTAATTTCTCATGTTTATCTTCATGGCCTATGAAAGTTGCCAATTATTCAAACTAATTAAAGTGGAATTAATTGTCAACTTAGTAATCTAATTACATGTAAGAGTTTAAAATTAAATAGAAAAAATAAAAAAAATAAAAAAAATTGAAAAATCACTAAAAGCTCAATTGGACTCCCAAACCAAAATTTATGACCTCTAGAAGTTCCTACATCATTCTCTTCTGGTTGAAAAAACTCAGCTCGTATGAGTTGCTTTCATGAAACTTGTGCACTTGTCCCAATCTAGCTTCTTCAATTTGCATTATGTAATCCATGTGTTATCTTCTTGTGCTAGTCCTTCCCTGTGTACTAGATACTTGCTATTTTGACATTGTCATGTGTTCATTGCCTTTTTGTCCAAAATATTTGCAATCCTTTCCTTTCTACTTGGAACATGTTATTTTCAATTCATTTCTTTTTTACACTTCTTAACCTTCACCACTACCTTTCCTTTCATCTCTTCTCCTATTTGCAAATGTTCATCTTTTTTTTTTCAAAAAAGGTGCAATGCACCCATATTATTAAGGGTAAACGCTTTTGACCGGAGCTATGAACTAGGTTCAAGAAACCACAAGAAACTACCAAACCCACGAGCACAATGGCCAAACAATGGCACAAGGCCCGTGAACACTTTGGCCCAGCGAGGGTTTGAATCTTGGTGGCCATCACTACAACAAAGGGACTTGACCACTGAACCATGCCCTTATCGGCAATTTGCATTTCATCTTTAATAAAACCAGAAAATTTATTTTTTTTACCTCTTTCTCCTCTATTGCCACAACATCCTCATCTTCATTTTTAGTTACACTTGCATTTTCCAAAACTATAGCATCCTCCAAAGGACACTCAATTGCTTTTGTTGGTACATGTTTTTCTTTATTTCCTTCTCTCAACATCACTAGTGCATAACAAAAACCTATCACCTTTCTTTCTTTAACAAGTTCTCTTGTGGACAACATATTTTCAACAACATATAAATTATTATTATTATTAAAAAAATAGGCACAAAAAACTCTAAATACTTCTACAAATTCTCCTTTACTCCTCATTCCATCCTACCTTCCAAATTGAAAATAAACTTTATTTTAAGACCAAATATGAAGATCACCTTTCTTGGCAATTTGAATAGCAAAATCTAAAAATTACTTTTTTTGGTAATTTTTAGCAAAATCCAAAAATTATCTTTTTTTGAAATTTTTTAGCAAAATCTGAAAATACATTTTTTTGGAAATTTTTAGCAACTTTCTTAACTTGTCTTTCTTTTGGTAATTTCTCATGCTTATCTTCATGGCCTATGAAAGTTGTCAATTATTTGAAACTAATTAAATTGAAATTAATTGTCAGCTTACTAATCTAATTACATGCAAGTGTTTGAAATTAAATAGAAAAACAAATTGAAAAAAACTTGAAAATTCACTAAAAACTCAATTGAACTCTCAGGTCAAAATTTATAACCTCTAGAAGTTCCTGCATCATCATTCATCCTAGAAAGATTGGCAAGAACTGGGAAGCTGATAGATGTGAATTGGGGGAACCTTCCTTAGATGAAGGTAGTATCGACCCTATTAGGTAGGATTTTTCTTCATTTTGTACTCCATCAACAAGTAAGGAATAGAGAAAAATAATGAAATTGAGCCCTCGAGCAAGTATGAAAATGAAAGTTATTAAGAACAAAAATTTAGAAGAAGACAAATTTACCAATCACTCTTTGTTCCACGCTAAGGAGTGTGAGTTGTCCCCTCCTCTTTCAACTAATAAACAAACTAAATCAATTATGTATGAGGACAACTAGAAACTCTAAGAAATTAATTGACATAGGGGTGAAAGATAAAGTGGGGGAAGAATAGAAAGGAAACCTATTTTAGGGAGACAACGATTGTTGTACCTATAACAAGTCAAATTTTTTTGGACCTTTATGATGTGAATTCACTTATCAAGTTCCATATATGAAGGTGTAATATAGAAAAAGTGATCCTAGGCCCCTTATGCAAAGAATCTAGGATGAAAGGTGCATTTTTTAGAGTTATGTTAAGATGTAGATCAACAAGGTGTACAGATTGACTATCAACCATTAAGGTGAGCCAATCAAACATGGATCTACATCTAATTGAGGAAAGGCATGGATTGGAAACGATTTGGTATGATTAATCTAATGATCTTATATTCCCTAATATAAAAAATGTAAGATCCTGACAACTAGCAAACTGAAATAGTCAAGTTCTGGTAGATTTGGAAAGTGCAAACTAATGTGTAATTACCCAAAAAAATATTCTAGTTGTGCTTACAAGTATTGGGTCACCCAATGGCTATCAAGAGTTTTTGTTAAGGTGTCTTGTTCAAAATTTTGGGTCCTCTGATGTTAGATCTGAGCTTCAGATTCCTGCCTACAAATCTATTGCAACACTATCAAATATTTATGTAGCTAATTTTTTGTGGTTTGGCAACTTTGATGACAAAAAGTGCAACAATGGAAAATTTTCCTTCAATCATTCTTTGATCACTTCCAAACTTGTAACCTACACATTCAAAGAGGGAGAATTTTTGTGCCATATAGGGGCTTGCCTCAGTCAAACCCCATATAAGTGTTTCCACTTCCACAATGGCAATGGAAATGATAAACAAATAATGGAAATGAAGGAAATAATGAATGAACACAATTCTGCAACTCACCACCCTTCAATGGCTTCCTTGAAGGACTGAAGTCATGCACATCCCTTCAAGGATCTTAGATTTTTCCTTGAAGGACTAAAGTCATATACATCACTCATGGAATACATGGCTCCATTGGCAAGCAAGTTGTATAATGTTAGGTGGTCATTTTAAAAGTTGTTCATGAATCACACAATATCAAAGTCTGATATTTTCTAGGTGAATCACAAACTGGGAGACACATGAGCTAGTGAAGTCTGATATTCACTAGGTGAGCCCCCAAGATAAGGTAAAGTGAGAGAGACACACTAGGTCTACAACACCCATAACAAGGTAGCAAAAATGGGAAACACACACTAGCTCTACAAGGTGTGCCCACAACAACCATACCAAGAGTTATACTCCCTTATAACCTTGATAAGGTGCCACAAGATGCTATGCTAATGCTACACCATGTTCAGCCCCTATGAACAAAGTGAAGAAAAATATGCTACACATGGTTGGCAAGCTATATTATGCCAGGCTCCATGAAATAAAAAGGTTTGCACATGGCTAGCAATCTATATTATGCTAGGTTCCATGAATATGTCAAGGTTTAACATAATGAGGGACAAATATGATAAGGTTTTAAAAGCTCAAGGGATGTTGTAATAACATCACCACAAAAGGTAACAATCAAAGGTGTTTTCTTAATACATAAATGTCACACCTTAGGGAACATCATACATGATATCACCACCAAGAGAGGACTATTCAAAGAATAAAAGATCATTCCTTAGGGCATACCAACCATAGAATTACCACTAAGGGGAACATCATATGCCCAGAAAGGTCACACTCTTATGGGACATCAAGTCCTAGAATATCATCACAAAGGAGAAACATCATATGGATTAAGAAGGCCACACTTTGGTTGAAAAGGTAACACTTCCTTGGAGATGTATGCTATCATCACTAAGAAGGGATCATTTCTTATGTAAACAATGAGTCGTGCACTATATTCCCCCCCCCCTTAAAATGTTAGTGTGTTTACTACACTAACATTTTAAGGAGATACAAAGGGATCCCTTGCTAGAAGGAATGCACCTAGGGCAAGGTTACCAACCCCTTTCCCCCCAAGCGTAGGGAGAAAGGTGAGCCCAGATGGATGAGGATATGATACTCCTTGCAAAATGAAATATGATGGCATAAAGCTAAGTTTATACCCCCATACGTGGTAGTGAATATGTTATGATAGTAAAAGTATTATATGACAAGGAGCTACAACTAATGCTATTGATTATGATGAATAGGTGAAGTATCATTCAAACCCAAAAATTCCCCTAGGGACTCATCATTTTGAAACATATCCAATGACATATTTCCACATGTATTGTCTATCAGTTCATGATTTCTTAGGAAAATCTTGCATGAGGACATTAATACTAAGTGAAGGTTTTTTTGATGCATTCGTTTCTTTCAAAGGACAATAAACAAGACCTCTTGTTGTTTCCTGCATAGTAGGCTCTGTAAGGACATGGATACCTTGTTCTTTCACTCCACATCTCATTTTCCATTATAGCCAAATTGTTTCAAGAGTTGGTACCCTCTTCCATAATTTTTTTCCATCTCTTTCGAGGAAGACCTAGTTTTTCATAGTCACTCTCATCATATGTGGTGGTATAATTTTTGTTTTCTTTCTTGCTACTAGAAGTTGTGAACTCTTGCGTCTTGGATGTTTCAATTTCAGATTGTGTTGATATCACCACAGTTTCTTTCTTTTTTTCCTTTAGTATTTTTTAATGTTGTATTCCCCCATGAAAGTAGGTGTGAAATCTAATGGTCCTCAATCATCATCCAACTACTTTTTCACGAATGGAAATTTCTCATATCTATCCTCAACTTGTAAAGGATCTACTTTTGTAGTTGGTGTCAATGTTCTAAGAGAATCCTTTATTTCTATTTTAGTTTGTAAACACTATTTATATTTAAGGTTATCTTTTATTATGTAAACCTTGTTGTTGTAAGTGTATTTTAGCATACGGTGTAGCATTGAAGGCACTACATTCATTTCATGAATTCATGGTCTACTCAAGAAAAGATTATATGAAATATCCTAAGGTGTGACATGGATAGGAGTTTGTAAAGTAACATATTCAACTTTTCACAAGTAATGTTATCACACCCAACAGTTGTCTTCCCACATTGTCAAAACCATGAATAGACAAATCAGTTGGTTGGATTTTAGTCTTGTCTACCCCAATTTTATCCAAAATATTTATATTACAAACATTGAGCCTTGAACTATTTCCAACAAGGGTACACCTAATCCTAGCCTTGTTAATAACAACCAATATCATCAAAGCATCATTTATTTTGTGTGTTTCTAGAGGGGGTAACTCACTTTGATGAAAGACAATGCCAAAATTAGGTTGATTCATATTCTCAATCAAAACTGACACATTATTTGGTTGTGCACTAGGACCTGGATTAAAAAAATTGAAAATCCTTTTGAAGCATGGTGAGCAAGTGATGTTTGAATCAAATCCCACAAGGATATCTTAGCAAGAGTGTTACAAAGTTTCTCAACAAGATCAAATTTATTAGCACTATGTTGTAGAATGTTAGGTGCATGTGGGAGATATGGTTGAGGAAAGGGAATGGAATGTTCATGTTTTCTTTGGCTGCTTATTGTTCCTAGTGTTATATGTTTGAGCTATAGTAAGATAACTTAGTTGATTTGAAACATGATCACTAGTGAGTTGTTTTACAAAGTTTAAGATTGCACCTAGAGGTTTAGGAGGTCCTATAATGAGATGTTACTTAGGAGGTCCAATACTTAGATGACTTTTAGGAGTTACAATAATTAGAAATCTTAGGATATCCACTAATCAAAGGAGATCTAATAGCTAATTGTGTTTGCATAACCTAAACTCTGGACTTAACTTATTGTTGATGGTCTTCTATCGAGGGGGAATCTAATGTCACCTTAGCATATTCATCTAAGGAAGGCCTCTTACTATATTTTGAAATAAATGTATCAATGATTGCATCTTCTTGTCCAACAATATCTCCCCAAGTGGGAGAAGGATTGGAAGAGGGACAAACAATATTCTTAATGATTGGATCTTCTAACACCAAGATACCTTTGTCATAAGTAGGAGGGGTATCGGGAGAAGGAAAAATATGATTTTCATGATTTTATGTGATTGCATTCTCTTTTCCAACAATATCAAGTCCCAAGCAAGATGGGTAGGGGGAAAGAAACAAACAGGATTCTCATTGCGCTCAATGATTGTATCTTCTAACTCCAAGATACCTTCTTCACTCATAGGAGAGATATAGGGAGACGAACAAACATGATTACCAATGATTGTATTATCTTTCATCTCACACATTGGAGGTATAGTGGGAGAGAGATTAGACAAATAAACAAAGACGGGAAATTAACTCATTTTTATATGCTTGTAACAAAAGTTCCTTAAAATATTCAACAATATTTGACAATAGAATATAAACTATGAGAACACCACATTTTTGCAATGAGAACATGATGTAAACAATTGGCCTAAAGATCTAAAAAAATTAAGCACTAAAAAGAAATAATTTAAAAAAAAAATTGCAACAAATTGGGAAAAAATACAAGTTTCTTTAACATGCAATAATAGTTTTCTAGAATTTCAAATCAAACAGTTGCAAGAAGAAATAGATTGATAATGCAGAGACAAAAAATTGTGTAGAGTTTTCCTAAGACACCCCTAGTAGGACAGGGATGCCTAGGGGCATTTGAGTCCCTAACAAGGGTTCAAAAAATTGAAAAATTATTTTTTTATGTTTCTATTTAATATTGCCATTTTTGTTTGCAAACAAGTTATTCAGTGACTGTTTTTCATGTTTTTTGTCAATTTAAGACAAAGTGATGCCAAATGCAAGTGTGCAATAATGTTGAAAATATTTTTAAAATGTTGATTGTATAATTTCTATATTTAATCATGCAACAATTAACTTATTCTAGGGTACAAAATGTTGAAAATGATGATTTGATATAAATTTGAAACAAAACAATGTAATGTTTTTTCAATTTGAGACAATGTGATTGAAATGCATATATGCAATAATAAAGGATAATTTTGAATGCAATTTTAAGATCTAATATGCAATACTTGACTAATTTGAAGATGCAAAATTCTAAGAATGATGATTTGATACAATTTTGAAACAAAACTATGCACTTTTTTTCACTTTTTTGACCTAAATGAAATATGCAAGTTAAATGCACTAAACAATCTGAAGCTTTAACAACCTAATGAATGAAAATCAGATCTAAAGATGATTGAAACAAACCCTAATTCAACTTATGATACAATGTAAAATGCATTTTTCTTTTTCTTTTTTATGACCTTTTATGATGCAAAATGAAACCCTAAATAAAAGATGCAAAATGATGCAATGCAAACCTTAGATCTAGGGTGAATTTTCAAAAAAATTATAATGTTAGTGGGTCAGGTTCACCAAAATTTAATATATAAAAAGGGATCATAGGTCTCTTATGCAAATAACCTAGGATGAAAGGAGCCTTTTTCCAAGTTATAGTAAGATGTAGATCAACAAGGTGTATATATTGACTTTCAACCATGAAGGTGAGCCAACAAAATTCGATCTATATTTAATTGAGGATGGGAATGGATTGGAAATGATTTGAAATTATTAACCTAATGATCATATATTCCCTAATATAAAAAATGTAAGATCTCAACAATTGGCAAACTAAAATAGTCGAGTTCTAGTAGATCTAGAAAATGCAAACTGATGTGTATCTATCTAGAAAATTGGTCTAGTTGTACATACAAGGATTGGGTCACCCAATGGTTATTGAGTCTTTGTTACAGTATATTTCTCAACTTTTTGGGTCCTCTGATGTCGGATCTGAGCTTCAGATTCACACTTGTAAATATGTTAGAATTTTGTCGGATATTTATGTAACTAATTTTTTGTGGCTTGACAACTTTGATGACAACAAATGCAACATTGGAAAATTTACCGTCAGTCATTCTTTGATCCCTTCCAAACCTAAAACCTACACATTCAAAGAGGGAGTATGTGTTGTGCCATATAGGGGCTTTCCTTAGTCAAACCCCATACATGTAAGTGCTTCCACTTCCACAATGGCAATGCCAACGATAAACCAATAATGAAAAGGAAGGAAATGATGAATGAACACAATATTGCAGCTCAACACCCTTCAATGGCTTCCTTGAAGGACTAAATTCATGCACATCAATTTAAGGATCTTGGATTTTTCTTGATAGATTTTCTTGAATGCTTGAATGCTTGGAGACCTACAACAATGTTAGCCTTCACAAAACAATAACATGAACACACATAGAATTTGACATGATGTTGGACCTTGAATTTTTGTAATAAACTTTGATAATACTACTCTTGACTTGCTCACTAGTTCTCTTTGATCATAAGTTTTCCCATAGATTTCCTAGATTGCTCTTGTTCGATTTCAAATGATGAAATAACTACATATTTATAGATGTTTATCCAATTTCCTGAAAATTAGATTCCAAAATCCAACACTTAAGATTTGAATTTTGGATGTTGAAATGCCACCAACAACATATTTGAATTTGGGTCCTTGCTAAGAAAGGGGACTCAATCGCCCATGGGTGACTGGGTCCTAGCCTAAATTTATAGGAAACTCAAAGTCGGGTACAATTTAATGATTGGATGCATTTTTTAATGCTTGTCCTTCTTTAGAAAATGGTAAAAATTAGGCTTTTGAATGCATAATTTAGAAAATTAAGAGCTTAATTAAGTCAAATAAATTAAAAGGGGACAAAACATAACATGAAAATGCTAAGGTATACAACTTTCTATGCTATAGAAGGTAACTCCATATGGATTTATAAGTGGGTTCTATGTTTTTTACATATATAAATTATTCTTCAAAATGTGCTTTATTTAGATCCTCTTGTTGTCATTTTGTTGTTACTTTAGGGTATATTTTTGTTGGTTAAAGCCTTGGTGTTGGAAAACTCTTATATCAATTCATGTTTGAAGTGTCTTTTTTTACTAATGAGCTTCAATGGTAAATTGATGTCCATCATTATAGAATGGTTTAGGCCCTTTCAAAATGTCTCATTTACGACCTAATCTAAAAATCATAACATTTTTCCTCTATCTTTATACAAGGCATCCACTACTTGTTTTCTTGTTATTTTTAGTCTTTTTCTAAGAAATCAACTCACTATACTTATAGGGTTTGACACAATGGAGAAATTATACCTGTCGCATGCAAACTCTTGACCACACAACCAATTTTTCATGCAAAGGCATGCATAAAAATTCACAATAGATTAAAAGTGAATATTTACAAATTTATAAAGAATGCATCTACTCAAATAGAATAGATCTAAACTTGCATAGGCTAGATTTTTAGGTCCATTATCAATCTTATATTTGTATAAGTAACTCATAACATTTGATAAGTAGTGACATATTTTAAAGAATTTTTCTGAGCTTCACTAAACTTCTTGTACCTTGATCTTCACAACATATCTACATAAAATTTCCAACTATCATTGTAATTCATTTCCAAAGTGCATGTATTTTAGTATATTTATCATTCATATCTATTTAATCTAAGGGAGATTTTGAATTCATCTGTTTATTATTTATTTACCATATATTTATGTAAAAGAGAGTGTATTCTCCCTTTAATTTTGGTGAACTCATCCTCCCTTTTCCTTTTTAAAGTTTGTATTTTATTTATTTTTATTGTTGAATTTTCTAATATGAGGTTAACTTCATTTCTAAAACTTTCTATTCACAACTACTCTTGATATATCATTATCTTTCTAAGGCTTGTTTATGAGAAGAGCTAGTCGCAACCATAATTTACCTTTGAGATGAAGTTCAAACTTGACCCCCATATGGATTCTTAATCTATTTATCAATAAATTCTTGTTGAGGCTAGTTATAATGAGCAATTTGATTTTGATCATGCTACATATTTAGATATACAAGATCCATCTATTGCTAGATAAATACTTTGTAAAAATATTGATAATACCAATTATCTTTCACAACTAGCAACACCTCTCCATATAATTTATTACATGATTCATTATTTAGTATTGAGATTCCTCATGTCATTAATAATATAATGCATCCTAACAACTGGAAAACTGAAATAGTCAAGTTTTTATAGATCTGGAAAGTGCAAGTCTTGATGTGTACCTACCTAGAAAAAATAGTTTGGTTGTGCCTACAAGGATTGGGTCACCCAATGGCTATTTAGTTTTGTTAAGGCGTCTTGATCAACTTTTGGGGTCCTTTGATGTTGGATCTAAGCTTCAAATTTATACCTACAAATTTGTCGCAACACTATTGGATATTTTTGTAACTAATTTTTTATGGCTCGACAACTTTGATGACAACAAATGCAACAATGAAAAATTTACCTTCAATCCTTCTTTGATCCCTTATAAACCTATAACTTGCACATTCAAAGATGGGCTAAGTGCACAAAGTTGAGTCCACAAAATGTGGAATTTTTTTCCTTAGCCAAAAAAATGAAATCAACATTGCAGAAATGAGATCCTGATTTTTAAAAATGGGATCCTTTTTAGCTTCAGAATCACGAGCCTAAATGTCAAACAGGATCCGGATTTTTAAAAATCAGGATCTTGTTTGTTAAAGGGTCCCAAACTGATAGGAATGAAACAAGATCCCAATTAGTACAAAGCGGGATCCCAATTTATAAAAATCGGGATCTCATTTTGTAATACTTGAGATCCTGTTTTGTAATGGTATTTATTTTTTAAAAATGAACAAAACTTCATTTTCTTTGCACACAGGATCTCGATTTGGTGGGTGACAATAACTGCAAAACTAGCCTCCAGGTATGCCTCCACCCCCCACATTTTTGTGTTTTTGCATTTTTTATTGAAATTGTTAATAGAAGAATCGATTTTAGCATTTTTTTAATTTATTTGACATTTAAAGCATTTTATTTCCTGTAACATTAGAAATGAGGAATTGTAGAAATAGATCAAAAAAAGAAAGGAAAGTTGAATAGAAAGGAAAAAATGAACCTTGAATTGTATTTTAGAAACAAAATTTAGCTTTTGAAACCTAAATTCTTCAATCAAACCAAAAATAATTGCATTTGAAAACCCTAGTTGAAAGGAAACCAAAAAAATGCATTTCAAAACCCTAGAAATTGAAATGAAATAAAAAAATTGCATTTGGAAACCCTAATCAAGCTTTTTGAAACCTTGAATTCAAATCAAACAAAAAAATTGGATTTGAAAACCCTAGTTTGAAATGAAACAAAATAATTGCATTAAAACCCTAATTGCTTAGATTGAAACCCTAAATTGAATTGAAACAAAAAAAATTGCTTAAACCCTAAATTGAAATCAAACAAATAATTTTGATTTTGAAAACCCTAATTTTGAGCTCAAGAAAATTCATTTGCATTGCTTAAATGTTTTAAATTTCATTTGCATTGTATGGACAAAACAATATGTTAAACTTTACTTTCAATGTAAAATTATAATTAGATTTGAAAACAATATGTTAAAGAATAGTTACAATTCATAAATTTTATCAATGTTTGTTTACAAATTTAGTTATTAAATTCCTAAATCCAAGTGTACAATCCATTTCCAATTGTCACTTAATTAGATAATATTCAACATTCATTTATATTTTATGTTTTTATCTCTCTTAGTCATGCCTTGTTTTCATTTCTTGTTTGCATGTATTGTTTGTTTTCTTTTGAAAATATTAACCCTCATTCTAGTCAATTACTTGTTAATTAGGTTTCTAGTTTAGTCTAAAATCTCAATTTGCACGAGTTACCTAAACACTAAAAGAATTTAAATATTTTTATTTTCTTTCTTTTAGGTTATTTCAATTCCAAACAATCCAAAATAAAATACTTGATTCAACATTTAAAACTAATTTTATATTATACATTTTATATCATAAAATTCATTTAAGTGGGAAATATTAATGAAAAAAAGTTAAATAAAATAATCTTATATTTAATTAAAAAGATATCCAGTTAAAATATACATCAAACTAAATCTTAATAATACATAATTATATGTTTCTATTATGGAAATACTCAATCTATTCATAAAATAAAAAATATTCATAAACTAGGCACTAACTTGCAAGTCCATTATTCCAAGGGCCACCCAAACTTCACCCTAAGTACCCTAAGCCCTAAACCCTAAACTCTACAATCTAAACCCTTAACACTAAAGCATTCATTTCATCCTAGGACCTTAAAATGAAATTTGGTTGCCTTAGGTAACTCCACCAAATTTTATTCCCTTAAGCCATTTCATTTTGTGATAGGACCTTACTACATAGATCCCCTTAAGCCATCCTATTACCCTAAAGCCATATTTTTTTCCTAGGCCCTTAATGAAATTTGGTTTCCTTGGGCAACGTCACCAAATTTTATTCACTTGAGCCATGTCATTTTGTCCTAGGACCTCACTAGACATAGATCCCCTTGAGCCATCCTATCACCCTAAATCATAAATCAATGTCTTAAGGGGTCCTAATATGACATTTCTTCTTAAGGGGATCAAAGAAGTTCTCAAAATTTGGTGAAGTTTCCCAAGGAAACCAAATTTAACAATAATAAGATTGTGCAAGATTATAATATGAATGATATTTCATGATCTAGGTTGGTCATTTGAAACAAGAGCTATCTCAATCAACTATTCCACAAGAAAATGTTCTTCACTAACTTGAAAGTCCATTATTTTCCAAGGGACACCAAAACTTCACCCTAAGTTCCCTAAACCCTAAACCCTAAACTCTAAAATCTAAACCCTAAACACTAAAGCATTCATTTTGTCCTAGGACCTTAAAATGAAATTTGGTTGCCTTAGGAAAGTCAACCAAATTTTATTCCCTTAAGACATGTAAATTTTTCATAGGACCTTACTAAATAGATCCCCTTAAGCTATCCTATTACCCTAAACCCTAAACTCTAAAGTCTAAACACTAAACCTTAAAGCCGTCATTTTTCTTAGGCTCTTAATGAAATTTGGTTGCCTTGGGAAAATTCACCAAATTTTATTCACTTGGGCCATGTCAATTTGTCCTAGGACCTCACTAGACATAGATCCCCTTAAGCCATCCTATCACCTTAAACCATAAATCGATGTCTTAAGGGGTCCTAATATGACATTTCTTAAGGGGATCAAATAAGTTCTAAAAATTTGGTGAAGTTGCCCAAGGAAACCAAATTTAACAATAATAAGATCGTGCAAGATTATAATATGAATGAGATAAATCATGATCTAGGTTGATCAATTTATAGTTTAGGGTGATAGGATGGCTTAAGGGGATCTATGTCTAGTAAGTTAATAGGACAAATTGACATGACTCAAGTGAATAAAATTTGGTGAAGTTTCCTAGGACCTTAATGAAATTTGGTTGCCTTAGGCATCTTCACCAAATTTTATTCACTTAATCCATGTCATTTTGTACTAGGACCTTACTACATAGATCCCCTTAAGTCATACTTTAGGATATCTTAAGGTGTCCTAATATGGCATTTCTCAAGGGGATCAAATAAGTTCTCAAAATTTGGTGAAGTTGCCCAAGGCAACCAAATTTAACAATAATAAGATCATGCAAGATTATAATATGAAGGAGATTTCATGATCTAGGTTGATCAATTTATGGTTTAGGGTTCAATAGGATGGCTTAAGGGGATCTATGTCTAGTAAGTTCCTAGGACAAAATGACATGGCTCAAGTGAATAAAATTTGGTGAAGTTGCCTCAGACCTTAATAAAATTTGGTTGCCTTGGGCATCTTCACCAAATTTTATTCACTTAAAATCCATGTCATTTTGTACTAGGACCTTACTACAAAGATCCCCTTAAGCCATCCTATTACCCTAAAACCTAAATCTTAAACTCTAAACCATAAACCCTATATAGCATTCATAAATTGTACTATATTAATAGTTAATTGTTTTTTCATTCAAGTAACATGCCTTAGACATAAATGAGGCTTACATACTTTATAATTTGTATTAAATTAGGCCATTTATATTGAATGGTTTAAGGGTATTTCCTAAGCATGTATCTTACATTTTGAAATTACAAATCTAATGCAGGTTCACTCATATCTTAGAGATCACATGGATCAATTCAATAATATTCGCAATCCAACTCCACGCCATCCATCTCCACCACCTTCACCTCCACCTCCACCCACTCCACCTCATAACTCCCTGCCTCCACCACCTGAAATTGATGGTGCTTGTTTGCAACCACAAATCAATGCCAATGTTAGAACCATCCAAGATCAAATCAACATTATTCAAAATGAAGAATTTGTCACACCACCTGTGAGGATGTTTGCATCTAGGATGCAAACCATTGTTGATTTTGTTAGGGCTATGGATGGGATCTTAGATGAGCATCAACAATGGCTAGAGGGTGATCCCACAATAGTGGTTTACAATTTTTGGTTTATAAATTTTTTAACTAAATATTCACTTTCGAACACCTATAGCGGCTAAACCGTGAGTAATTTGAAGATGATGCAAACTAGAGTTTCGTGACATTTTGTTTGTAGATTCTAAATATATTTTTCTCAATTTTTTTGGAATCAGATTGCACTTCCTTTTCCATCTCCCTCAAAAACTAGTTTTTTTCAGAAAACAACATTTTTAAAAAGCAACGCTCACGATATAATGCATAACTTTTTTTCCATGAAGGATAAAATTCTAATTATTTCAAATTTATATTTGTAACTCCAATATCTAGTGCTTCCACTTGGTTAGATTATTTTTTATTGAATATTTTTTCTTTAATCAAGTTTTAAAGTCAAACCAATTACAATTCAGACATAGCATGACCGTATAACAAGTAACTTTTTTTGTATGTATCAAAATTCAATATTTTTTTGTTGGATCAAGGACTTCAATATCTAGTGCACTCATATTTTTCAAAACAAAAAAATGATAATATTTTATTTTTCCATATGTGCAGAACATAGAGCTTGATTTTCGGTGAAAAACCTACATTCACAAGAAATAAAAAATAAATATAATAGTCAAATTAAATTTAATTAAAATAATACTTTTTGGGAAGCTTATAATAAGGACTACATACTTAAAATAAAATAAAATTAAATGAATTCATTTGATCTCCCAAAAGGTAAAACAAAAGTGGTTTTAAACAACATTTTGATAGGTGTAAAGGAGACTCCGTTATAGTTATGGTTTAAAACTAGCGGGGTTCTATCCAAGGGGGCTTGGTATAAGCTGGTTTGATCAAACCCTCTTCAATTGCAATCCTTTAAATGGAACTTTTCAAGGCTTAAATCATTATATTTTCTAAAAATATGTGATTTCAGCAAAAGTCAGAATCTTCCAGAAAGTGTAAACCACTATTGTGCGAACACCCTAGAGGAGAGGAGAACTTCCGATTTTGAAAAGGAAAACACAAAGAAATGAAGAGATGTAGTAGAGAGCCATAATAGTTTCTAAATTATGACAATGATCTTATAACTTTATGAATTTATGAATTTGGTTCGATGGATATTTTGTGTGATGAATTTATAAATTTGGTTGGATGGATATTTTTAGTGACATGAATTTATGATTTTGGTTCCAGATGGATATTTTTAGTGAAATGAATTTATGAATTTGGTGGAATTTATGAACTTATAATGATGAATTTATAATAGTATATATTTTACAACTATCTATGAGATCATGATTTCTCCTGTTGGAAAAATGTAATATAGATGTGTGTGTGTGTTAGACATAAAATGAGCTTTTTGTGAATGTTTCAAGTTTATTTTTTAATATGTACTTGTATTAAAATTGCATAGTTCTAGATCTTAAATTTTGAAATTTGTATGTATGTACATAGTTTAGTTGAATGATGTATGCATGCAAATTATGCATCATATTTTTTATTTTAAATATATGTACATGTTAAATTTTGAATTTTGTATGCACATGCTCAAGTTCAATCAAGTATATGTATGTGTATGTATATGTACAATGTGCACATCCTATTTAAAAAAACTTAATTTTGCAAGTTTGTATGCTAATTTTGTATAATTTAATGTAGGTACATTTATATTTGAGATCATAGATCAATTTAACATCGATGATATCCTCAATCTAGAACCTTAGCTACCTCCACCTCCCCCTCTAGAACTTGTTGCATCTAATGAGGCTCGCTTGCGAGCACATATAAATGATCAGATTGCATCCATCCAAAATCAAATCAATGCTATCTAGAGTCAAGCATTGATTCCTCCTCAAGTTAGATGTTTTGCATCTGCGATGCAAAACATTGTGGATGCCATCAGGACCATTGATTCTCATCTTGATAGGAATCAATGAGAGAGAGAGAGAGAGCGGATGAGATAATTTTATGCAAATGGTCTCTCATATAGACAAATTTTAGACCTTAAAATAACAAAAGCCCACCTAGCCCCATACTTTCTCGACGTTGTCACTCAGTAGCCCATTCCTACCAATAAATCTAGAATATCCATGAGGTGGTGTGTGCATCCCCAGATGAGTGCACAGTTTTGGAATAGATGGTATATGGTTTTTGATACTCCACCACATGCTAATTGGGAGGTACCTTTGTATTTTTTGAGGAAACTATATGTAGAGTTTTTTATGGGGAAAAATCCCAATTATTTTGATTTTAACTCATTTCAAGGTGTTGGTGGTGGCATGCCACAACAAAAGTTAGGAGAAAAGGTTGATCCCCAACACCCCGTGCATGCACAACCCCTTGTTGTTGCTCCTTGTCCTCCCATTCCTGCACATGTGCATCAGCTTGTGGTGGTCTTCACATTAGGATCCCTTAGTATGCTTGTCGAAGACCTTGATCAACATGCTTTTGCGATAGTGAGTAGGGAGCATAGAGATGATGATGATGGAGGAGTGTATTATGGATTTGGTTTGAGTACCACTCCAAGAGTGTCAAGGGCCTACATGTATGTACTAGTTGGGCCACCAATTATGTTATGGACCCAATCAAGCCACACCTAGTTCAGGTGGTCGGACATCAAGACTCTGGTGGTTCATCTGGTTGCCTTAGTTCATTTGTAGAATTTCTTACAATAGACCGTCACCCTGAGGACACTGTGACATAGGTATAAATATGCATCTACATGTTGATTTTATAAGAATTTTATTGAATGTACATATATCAAAGAAAATTTTGCAATACATTTTAATAATCAAACTATTTGGTGTATAGATGACACTAACGATGGGGCAATCATCTGCTCTACAAGTACATACATCGACACTAGTCCTTTTCGGCCACCCTTTTGGGGTATTTTGATTTCAATTTTCTAAATTATTTATGAAATGATTTTTAACTTGAGTTTTAAATTTATAATTGAATCATGAGCATAAATTTAAAATATTTATATGTTGGTTTAGGGGAGTCAATCAGCTTCCACGTCGATTCCACTTGAGGGGTTGTCGAGCACTCCTCTATTATCAGGTGTCATAGATCAGGGGTAGGTACATTTATATTGTAATTGTTTAACTTACATTAGTATAGTTACAATTATGAATTTTGAATTCACTATATATCAAATGTGCATGCACACTTGTAAATATTATATGTGTTAAAAATGTTTACATGTATGTGTAGGTTGATACAACAATGAGAATGGGCTTCAGGAAAATCTTAGATGTTGCAGCTACTCATGAGGCCTCTAATTTCTAGGTTGTTTAAAAAAAATTCTACACAAAATGTGCAAACTTGAATATATATATTTTAACCTTGAATATATATGTATATATATATATATGTATATTTTATGGCTTGAAAACTTTGATAACAACACATGCAACAATGAAAAAATTACCTTCAATCCTTCTTTGATCCCTTATAAACCTATAACTTGCGCATTCAAAGGTTCAGAGAAAGTGTTGTGCCATATAGGGGCTTGCCTCAGTCAAACCTTGTGTAAGTGTTTCCACCTCCACAATGGCAATGTCAATGATAAATCGATAATGCAAAGGAAGGAAATAATAAATGAACACAATGCTACAACTCATCACCCTTCAATGGCTTCCTTGAAGGACTGAAGTCATGCACATCACTTCAACGATCCTGTATTTCTTGGAGACCTACAACAATGTTAACCTTCACATAACAATAATATGAACACACATAGAATTTGACATGATGTTGGATCTTGAATTGTTGTAATAAACTCTAATAATGTTGCTCTTGACTTGCTCACTAGTTCTCTTTAATCATAATTTTTCCCATATATTTCCTAGATTTCTCTTGTTAGATTTCAAATGATGAAATAACTAGGTATTTATAAGTGTTTATCCAATTTCTCAAAAATTATATTCCAAAATCTAGCACTTCATATTTGAATTTTGAATGTTAAAATGCTGCAAAAACCATATTTAAATTTGGGTCTTGGCTAAGAAAGAGGACTCATTTTCCCATGGGAAATTGGGTCTTCACCCAAACTAGGACACTCAAATTTGGAGATAATTTAATGATTGGATGCATGTTTTAATTCTTGTCCTTCTTCATAAAATGATAAAAAATAGGGTTTGTAATACATAATTTGGAAAATTGGGAGCTTAATTAAGTCCAATAAATTAGGAGGACAAAACATAATGTTAAATTGTTAAGGTATACAATTTTCTACACTACATTAAGCCCCCACTTTAATGAGAGTATGGACTTATGCTAAGACTCACACTAAAGTAGAAAAATATGTCAAGAGGAGTCTGTTTGTCCAAATTTTGAAGGGATAGGATGAAAAAGGATCAAGGGGTGTTGAGAAAGCCCCCAAGATCCAACATCCAATGGAAAACCAACATAAGCACAAAGGAACACACATATGTATGATATGAAGCAAAACAAGATACACAAACATACATATAAAAAAACATGAAGCATACATAATGAAGACACATGACATGACATATGGATAATGATGGAATGAATAAAAACATGGTTTAAACACAATTCAAACATGAAAAAGATACATGAAAAATGCACAATAAAACATGAGGTTTGTACTAAAATATTTGAATCAGTAAGGAGAAGAAACCTCACTCTTAAATTGTCTCAAATACTAAACATCATCCATTAAATAAATGAATGCTCCCATGATGACTGAAGTCATACACATCACTCATGGAACGCATGGCTCCACTAGCAAGCAAGTTGTATTATGCTAGTTGGTCATGTTAAAATGCGTTCATGATTCACATAATAGCAAATTCTGATCTTTTCTAGGTGAATCACAAACTAGAAGACAAATGAGCTAGTGAAGTATGATATTCACTAGGTGAGACCCAAAGACAAGGTAAAATGATAGACACACACTAGGTCTACAAGGCGTTCCCACAACACCCATACCAAGTTATTCTCCTTGATAATCTTGATAAGGTTCCACAAGATGCTATGATAACACTAACCTAAGTTCAGCCCTTGTGAAAAAAGTGCAGCAACATAAGCTACACATGGCTGACAAGTTGTATTATGCTAAGTTCCATGAAATAAAAAGGTTTGCACATGGCTATCAAGTTGTATTATGCTAGGTTCCATGAATATGACAAGGTTTAACATCACAAGGGACAAATATGATAAGGTCTTAAAAGCTCAAGGGATGTTGTTTAAAAATTGTTATCACTCAATATTGTGCCCTTGCTAAGTTGCAAAACTTAGCTTATTGGTGAAACATGGGCACTTTTCCAAGTTGTGTGTCACCTAAATGAAAAAGAAACTCCATAGTGATATGGCACTCTTTGGTTCTATCACCTAAACTAAACTACCAATTGCTTCTTGCAAAGGAAAGAGATAGGAATGACATGAAAATGAAAACCTACGATTCTAAGGTGATACACCAAATGATTGTAACTTGCATTGTTGTTCTAGCACACATTTTCCCAAATTCCCAACTATTTAACATGCTCATGCATAATTATTTCATAAGAAAGTTGAAATGTTTACAATTTTTTAGAAGGAAACTAGGTATGTTTTCAGAAATAAACAATGTAAACCCTAATAACATAACTTATGACCTGTATGAGACATGTTCTTCTTCCTAAAGGTGTTGCAATGAGACAATATATTAAAGGATTTGCACATAAAAATCATAGAAATATATATCGACCACTCATATACACACAATAAAATAGGTATTGAGAAGGAAAGATCATTAAATTTTATTGAGAAAAGTGTCCTTACAGCTATATACAAGTCTAAAAATGAGCTTCTTTTGGTGCTCAAGTGTTAGAAAGAAATTTGAAACAAGTTACAATACAGTAGTTGAGAATAGCTAGAACTCAATTTCTAAGTTACATTACATCATATGACCTGAAAGAACCTTTTACAAGTTACAATGCTTTGCTAAAAATGCAAGAACTAGTTACAAAATGATACAAAGGCCTCCTTATAGAATATCCTACGTTGGAGAAAAGATAGGATAGACTTTAAAGACTATTAAATGCCCCATTCCTCTAAGTTGAATGTTGTTTGTAACTTTCTGAGTGCTTGAAATTGTCCACTCCTTGTTTGAATCCACCAAAAGCTCCACTTAGGCATATGTAGAAGAAGTTTTTTCTAACTTTGATAAGCTTCATTAGATCCTAGATGATTGCAACTACTGCTAGATATGTGGAACTATTGTTACAAATTATCCAAATTATCTAGTACATCTTCACAACTATTGTCCACTTGCTAAACTATCTTAACTATCCCATAATCCCATCATAGATTCTTTGTAATTTGTTAAACTACCAACTCCAATCTCCTTTGCATGATGATAAGGCATGCGTGCAATGAATTTGAGGTGGTTAAGGATTTTTGGAAGGCATAAGAGAAGTTTTGCGGTAGTTGTTGTCAATGTATTGACTATTACAAACTTGCAATCATGAATCACCCTTTTAGCATTTTCTTTACTTCACAAGTCACTTTATAAGGTCTATAACCTTTGTAAACTAACTTTTGACTATCATCCATTAATTTTCCTCTTTGAAAGTTTTGGCTAATCTTCAAGTCATAATCAAGACTTGAATATTTCATAGGTCTCTATGCATATCATGGCTTGTATCATGGACACACTACAACTGCTATATAAGTTGTCACTTTGTGTTGTTCTTCATAGACTACTGTATGTGGAAAAGGAAATCATAGATCTTAACTATTGTTCTTGCAATGATTTTTCTTTTAAACTATGTCACATTGTTACTTAGTAGGCCTAAAAAATGCCCCTACTTGACTGTGATTAATGGATTAAAAAATGGACCGCCCTTTCAATATCTTCATAAGACATCACTATCATCTATGCTTTAGTTTTCATTATTACTATTGACGTTCATAGGTGCTTCTAATCACAGTCATAATGGATTTTCACAACATCCAGTACCCATACTATTGGCAAGATCTTCTAGTACATTTCCCCTTGACAAGTTTGCATCATTTATTCCATACATGACTATTGAGAACCCAAAGTCTTCTTCAATGGTATAGACTGTCCTCATGGATTATACACAAGAATAAACTCATCTTTAGGATACACAAACATCTGGTTGGGTCCACACAATTTAAAGGCTTTCCTTCATTAACTAAAGATTGCTCATTAATGCATAGGATCACAACATCATCCTCCATGGATTCAACTGGGTTCTTGGTCTTAACACCATGATTGCAAATGGATCTTTGAATTTTTTCCTTCAACTCACCATAGTCACTATGCTTATTAACACAATACATAATCCCTTCCTTAAACTCTTAAAACTACTATCCTACCATATAGAATTGCATATCATTATATGGGTCTTTTTCTTCACAAACTTCTCCTTCATAGCTTGTATCATGGACACTAATACCTACAGATGAAGAAGCATCAATTTCTTTCTCATTTCCATGTTATCTACTCTCCTTGACATGTGTATCTTCCCATAAATATACATTTTTTGCATGACTATTATGGCAGAAAGACTATTCTTTGTCTAACTTGGACTGTGTATTCATTAGCTCCTTTTTCAATGTCTTGACCTTCATACTCTTGTTTTCCACTTGTATTGGTAGTTTCTTAAGACTTCTAGATTTATCTCTTGAATGCCCTTTAGATCTTCATATGATATCTCTTACTAGCTGCCACTAATAACTGCCACTATAACTAGGGACTGAACTGTTAAACTATTGACTATATTCTCATGCATCCTTAATGTACAATTGCAAACTCCATGGATTTGGACTCTTATTTTCCATTACATTCATGTCACTATCTTCTTCTTTTTTCAACATGACTTTTCATTTAACTATCATCTTGTGCAAGGGTAAGCATATGAACTATCCTTATAATGCAATGATGAATTTCTTCCTTAAAGTCTAATTCTTGGAATTGTAAATGAGACTACCCTATATAGAATAAAACTATAACAGTCATGCTCTTTTCTTTTATAATCTCCATTTTCTTGACCATGAAAATCATGGCCATACATAGCCCATTTTGTGACTTTGTGAAACTTTGTCCACTACTTCCTTGTATACCACCATCACAATTATCTTCATGCAACTAGTCATAGCTCCTTGAAATCCTTTTGACAAAGGTTGTCCTTATGTTCCCTCATGTTGCTCATACATTGCTATGACATTCCATACTTGTTCAATTGTAGACCTCTTAGGTGTTTCTCACACACATGCTTGATTTCATAGTCATTTAGACCCTATTGGCACTTCAACAATGCAACACTTGTTATGCATGATGACTGTCTAAAATATTTAGAGTCACTTTACTCTTGGCCATGAAACATTTCCATTACACATATTGTGATAGCTACCCTTATTATTGTGACCTCTGCCTATATCATGGTAGTGGGTTTTCTTCTGTTTCCAACTAGTAATAGAGACTCCTTTTAGGGATATCATTTTAGGCATCTTTCATGGTTCATGACATAGTCCACTTCATAATTATCTTCTCTTTGTATTTACTATACAAATAGTACCTCTGACCATATATATGAACAATACCTCTATCACTAGAAACTACAAGCCATTGAGTACTAGGGAATAAAGTTGTGCATCTCATCCCTCTAAATTTTTCTTACCATTCAATTACTATGTCTCTTCCTTGACACTTTTTCATAGTGTTTCCCTATGAATGCCATCAATTTTTTGCCTTTTGTGTCTCCAAAACCTATTTTGTTTCACATTATGAAGGATACAATGAATTCTCTTTAACTCAGACCATGAGGAAATTTCCTAAGTCATCTAAATAAGGTTTTGTGGGTTTAAAAACTCACCTAGAGTCTTGAAAACTTTAATTCATTCAACTAACACACTTATGGTAGAAGCATGGAAACACAAATGTAGTGTAGTAAAGAAAGAAAATGTTTTATTGAAAATACTTTAAATCACAGACCTCTCAATAAAGAAAACTCCAAAGGTTGCACGGGCTAGCTATAAGAATTTCTCATTATAATAAAGGAAAACAATAGATAATAGAATTGACCTTATGTGCATTATGCACATGTCTATATGGGCAGCTGCTCTTTCACATGGGTATTAAAGTTGCTGAAAATACAATATGCTTGAAGCCACATGGATATTGCACCTTGAGGGCTTTGACAAATGGGTATATGACTTATGGAATACTTCTACATGCAATTTGAAATATTTTCCTCCTCTTCTTCCTCAACATGGCCTAGTAGGGACAGCAATCTATCCTCTTCCCACAACATACCATTATATGTCTATTTTCCTACAACATTTCTCTATTCTTGGGTAACAAACTGTTGCTCTTTCTCCATGCCACAAGTTTCTCTTAGGGCATGGTCCCATGGAGGGGGGATTCCTAAAAATATAGAGCATAATCTACTTAGTTTTTTTGTAGAATATTTTGATGTTGGTGGTCCCATGAATTTAGTTGTGCAGTTTAGCTTAAAAATTTAACCTCCAAGCTGGTGGTGGAATGGTGGTGGAATGGTGGTGTTGTGAATAAAAATAATAAATAAACATCATTTCCCTCCAATATTTTCCTGCCAAGAATCTAAATTTTTAGATTTGTGAGAAGTGGCAGGAAAGTACTCTTAAGCAGGTGGGGAAATTTCTAGGCCCACCACAATTCCACCAGCTGAAATTTTCAGCCTGGAAAATAGTTTGGGTTGAAAGAGATTCCAATTAGTCCTATACCAGAATTTTTTTTTCTCATGAGACCACCTGCTTCTATGAAAATAGGATCCCAAGACCCCCCATGGAACCATTCAGTTAGACTTCTTCAAACAACCAAATAGTAAAAACCCTAGAATCTCTCCTTTATGTATGGTGCTCAAAACTTATTCTTTCAATTATTTTCATCTTTTTACACTTAAACTTCTCCATTGTAAAAAACCCTGTGTCTTTTTCTCCATTTTTTCCATCCTTAGTGAAACTTTATCCATTACCTCAAAATTCTAATACTCATCCTAAATATTCTTGAGTTCTAAATTATAAGTTTTGTGACAAAACTCATAATGAAAACCTTTAGAATAAAGGATATTACAATAATAACATCACCAAAAAAGGTAAAAATCAAAGGGGTTTTTTTAATGCATGAAGGTCACACCTTAGGGAACATCATACATGATATCACCACCAAGAGATGACTAGTCGAAGAATAAAATATCACGCCTTAGGGCATACCAACCATAGCATTACCACTAAGCGGAACATTATATTCCTAGAAAGGTCACACTCTTATTTCATGCCCCAAGGTATTTCATATAATACACTTACAACAACAAGGTTTACACAATAAAAGCTAACCCTAAATTTGAACAATGTTTACAAATTGAAATAGGAACAAAGGATTCACTTAGAACATTAACACCAACTACCAAAGTAGAACCTTAACAGATCAAGGATGGAGATCAGAAACAATTAGGATTCTCATGATGCTCAATGATTTGATCTTCTAACACCAAGATTCCTTCTTCGCTCATGGGAGAGATATTGGGAGATGAAAAAACATGATTTTCATGATTGTCAATGATTGTATTCTCTTTCATCTCACACATAGGATGTATAGTGGGAAAGAGATTAATGAAAAATAACAAAAGAGGGGAAATGTTCACTCATTTTCATATGCTTGTAACAAAATTTTCTTAAAATATTCAACAAGATTTGACAATATGGTGCAGGAGCACCTTGGCTTAACTCCAATTTGTTGTGAACAATTTTTGGCTTGTATTGACCTTAGCCAAGTCAAGATGTTTTATGTGTTTGCTTTAGACCTTAGAAGGTCTTGTTTGTGTGAAAAGTTGGTCACTAGGACTTAGGACATCCTAGTTTGATCAAGGTTGTTAAATATTGCTTTGTTTAGCTTAGGACAACTTGTGTTAGAATGTAAGCATTTAATGTGTGTTTACCACATCTCCGTTGTTAAAAGATGCCTAGAGGAAGTTAGGGAAGTTGTTGATTTGGAATCAAGGAGTTAGTGATCCTAAGATGAAGGATAATGGCGAGGTTGCAAGAATATTGCATAGTTGCATGGCAACATTGCTTGGTTGCATGTAACTTGGTAGTTGTCTTAAGATTCCCTTAAAATCAGGGATATGGGAGCGAGCAATCTCCCCTTGAATGGTGGAAAATAATTCAAGTTTGATGTAATGGCTCGTAACAAGTAGAAGTGATCATTGTAATCAAATTTTGTTGTGAGAAATAGAGGACAGTTTGGCAAAAATTCTATATTTTTCTGTGTTACCCGTGTGTTCTTGAGAAACAGTGTTACTAAGGCTTTGTATATACTGTTTTAACCCTGTGTTTATGTTTATTGGATAGAGTAGAACAATCTTCATCTTGTATTCAGAGTCCTTAATAGTAGATTTGTTGTTTCTATTTCATAGAGTAAAGTGTAGGGATTTGCATTTCTGTTTTGAGCAATGTGACTTTAAATGGCTCCCCCATAAACACTGATCACGGGGTTTACCTGCAATTGGTGGAATATGGGAATGGAGCCAGTCCTTTTTATATATGTAGGAGTAGGAGATCTAGAAAGCCAAGCAATGATTTTGAAAACAAAACCCTAGGCGAGCTATTATAACCCGGTTAGGAGTTTGGTAGGAAAAAGTTGAGAACTCAGGCAAGGGCAGAAGGTACAGTACAGAATCTGTACAGATTCAAGAAGGTTTTGGTCATAATTTGACATATTGGAAAGGATTGAGGCTTGAGCAATCCAATAGAGTGAGGAATCAGCAAGAAATCCCTAAAACCCTAGCTATTAGGCGTATTAGCCCTAATCCTCCTTGATTGTAGGAATCACTTGTATGGTACTGATAGAGACTTGACAACCTATGCAAGATTTAAAAGCCTAAAAAGGGTGTCAGGAAATGTGTTTTTTTTGTTAGGTTGTGTGGAGAATTTGGGCAGAAAAAGCCAAAGAGTGACTGGTAAGGGCTAGTAGAAACTAGGCCACTTCAAGGCAAAAGCTTGAGATCGGTAGGAGTGAAGATAGTGGAACCTCCAAGATGAATTCAAATGAAGTTGAAATGCAAGGAGACAGTGTTTCTAACCCCTCTGCAAAGAGTTCAAGTCAGATGGAGAAGTTGGCACTTAGATCCTTCTAAGTCCAAGGAAGAGCAATTAGTTACAAGAAGGTGTTGATCCACCAAGGGTAAAGCACAAGAGGAAACTCTTTGAGAAGAGTTTGGTCAGGGCTTGGTTGGTCATCCAAGTTCAACAAGAACCAGTGATAGCAGGTTCAAGGAAGGAGATAGTGAAAATGTCTCTATTAGACTGTGCAAGCAACCTTTGGTCATATATCATACACCACAATAGAATATGAACTATGAGAACACCAAAATTTTACAATAAGAATTTATGATGTAAAAAAATGACCTAAAAATCTAAAAAAATTAAGCACTAAAAAGAAGTAATTATATTTTTTCAAATTTTGTGACAAATCAGGAAAAATGACAAGTTTCTTTAACATGCAATAATAGTTTTCCAGAATTTCAAATTAGACAATTGCAAGCAAAAATAGGCCGATAATTCAGAGACAAAAACATGTGCAGAGTTTTCCTAAGACTCCCCTAGTGGGACCGGAACGCCCAAGGGAATTTGGTTCCCTCACAGGGGTTTAGAAAATTTTAAAACTATTTTTTTATGTTTTATTTAATATTGTTATTTTTGTTTGCAAACAGGTTTTTCAATCACTGTTTTTCCAGTTTTTGGTCAATTTAAGAAAAAGTGATGCCAAATGCAAGTGTGGAATAATTTTTAAAATGTTTTTACAATGTTGAATGCACTTTCTAGATTTAATCATTCAATAATTAACTAATTTTGAGATGGAAAATGCAAAAAATGATGATTTCATACAAATTTGAAACAAAATAATGTAATGTTTTTCAATTTGAGAAAATGTGATTGAAATATATAAATGCAATAATAATGGACAATTTTGAATGAAATTTTAAGATCTAATATGCTACTTGACTAATTTGAAGATGCAAAATTCTGAGAATGATGATTTTATACAATTTTGAAACAAAACTATGCAATTTTGTTCACATTTTTGACTTAAATGAAATATGCAAGTTAAATACATTAAACTATTTGTTCAACTTTAACAACCTAACAAATGCAAATAATATATAAATGTGACTAAAAAAAACCATAATTCAACTTATGATACAATGTAAATGCAAAAAAAAAAAAATTATGACTTTTTATGATGCAAAGATGAAACCCTAAATAAAGATGCAAAACAATGCAATGCAAAACTTAGATCCCGAATGAATTTTTAAAAAGTTTATAATGTTAGCAGGTCAGGTTCACCAAAATATAATATACAAAAATGGATCCTAGGTCCCTTATGCAAAGAACCTAGGATCATGCAAGGGGCCTTTTTCCAAGTTACATTAAGACATAGATCAACAAAGTGTATAGATTGACTATCAACCATGAAGATGAGCCAATCAAACTTGGATCTATATTTCATCGAAGATGGGAATGGATTGGAAATTATTTGGAATAATTAACCTAATTATCTTGTATTCCCTAATATAAAAAATTCAAGATCCCAATAGCTATCAAACTAAAACAGTCAAGTTTTGGTAGATCTCAAAAGTGCAGACTGATGTGTACCTTTCTAGAAAAATTGGTTTGGTTGTACCTACAAGGATTGGGTTTCCCAATGGCTACTGATTCTTTGTTATTGTATCTTACTCAACTTTTGGGGTCCTCTTATGCAAATCCAAGCTTTGGATACATGCCTACAAATCTATCAGAACGTTGTTGAATATTTATGTAACTAAGTTTTTGTGGCTTGAAAATTTTGATGACAACAAATGCAACAATGAAAAATCTACCTTCAATCCTTCTTTGATCCCTTATAAACATATAACTTGCACATTCAAAGAGGGGGAAAGTGTTGTGCCATATAGGGGCTTGCCTCAGTCAAACCCCATGTAAGTGTTTGGGAACCACTTCCACAATGGAAATGTCAATGATAAATCGATAATGGAAAGGAAGGAAATGATGAATAAACACAATGTTGCAACTCAGCACCCTTCAATGGCTTCCTTGAAGGACTAAATTCATGAACATCACTTCAAGGACCTTGGATTTTTCTAGATAGATTTTCTTGAATGCTTGAATGCTTGGAGACCTACAACAATGTTAAGCTTCACAAAACAATGACATGAACACACATAGAATTTAGCATGATGTTTGATCTTGAATTATTGTAATAAACTTTGATAATGTTGCTTTTGACTTGCTCACTAGTGCTCTTTGATCATAATTTTTCCCATAGATTTCCTAGATTTCTATTTCTAGATTTTAAATGATGAAATAACTACGTATTTATAGGTGTTTATCCAATTTCCTAAAAATTAGATTTCAAGATCAGACACTTCATATTTGAATTTTGGATGTTAAAATGCTACCAACAACATATTTGAATTTGGGTCCTAGCTAAGAAAGGGGACTCAGTCGCCCCATGGGTGACTCATTCCTAACCTAAATTTCTAGGACACTCAAAGTTAGGGACAACTTCATGATTGGATGAATTTTTTTAATGCTTTTCCTTCTTGAAAAAATGGTAAAAATTAGGCTTTGGAATGCATAATTTGAAAAAATAGGAGCTTAATTAATCCCAATAAATAGGGGGACAAAACATACTGTGAAATTGTTAAGGTATACAATTTTTTACACTATAGAAGGTAGCTCCATATGGATTTATAAGTGGGTTGTATGTTTTTACATACATATATAAATTATTCTTAGCAATGTGATTTATTTAGATCCTCTTGTTGTCATTTTGTTGTTAGTTTAGGGTATATTGTTGTTGGTTTAAAGCCTTGATGTTGGAAAACTCTTATATCAATTCATGTTTGAAGTGTCCTTGTCTACTAATGAGCTTTAATGGTAAATTTATGCCCATCATTATACAATGGTTTGGGCCCTTTCAAAATCCCTCCTTTACCACCTAATCTAAAAATCATAACATTTTTCTTATATCCTTATATAAGGAATCCACAACTTGTTTGCTTGTTATTTTTAGTCTTTTTCTAAGAAATCAACTCACTATCCTTATAGGGTTTGACACAATGGAGAAATTATACATATCACATGCAAAATCTTAACAAAACAACCAATTTTTCATGCAAAGTCATACGTAAAAATTCACAATAGACTAAAAGTGAATATTTACATATTTATAAAGAATGTGTCTACTTAAATGGAGTAGATCTAAACTTTCATAGGGTAGATTTGTAGGTCCATTATCAATCTTACATTTGTAGAAGTAACTCATAATGATAGGTAGTGAAATATTTTAAATCATTTGTCTAAGCATCACTAAACTTCTTGTAGCTTGATCTTCACAACATATCTACATAAATTTCCAACTATCATTGTTATTAATTTCCAAAGCATGTATTTTAGTATATTTATCATTCCTATCTCTTTAATCTAAAAGAGATGTTGAATTATTATGTTTATTATTTATTTACCCCATATTTATGTAAAAGAGATTGTATTCTCCCTTATATTTTGGTGAACTCATCCTCCTTTTTGCCTTTTAAAGTTTTCATTTTATTTATTTATATTGTTGTTTTAAATGTGAGGTTAACTTCATTTCTAAAACTTTCTACTTGCAACTAATCTTGATTTATCATTATCTTTCTAAGGCTTGTTTATGAGAAGAGCTAGTCACAATCGTAATTTACCTTTGAGATGAAGTTCAAACTTAACCCTCATATAGAATCTTAATCTATTTATTAATAAATTCTTCTTGAGGATAGTTATAACAAGCAATTTGATTTTGATCATGCTATATATTCAGATGTACAAGATCCATCTATTGTTAGATTCTTCGAGAAGTAAGAATTGAGCTAGGATTCGATTTTGGTTGTAGATCACATGCAACTCTAATCAGAAAATGATCAAAGATCAAAATAGCAGAAAGAAGAGAAATCTAAAATGAGAGAACAATGGAGATAAGGCAAGAGAATTTTGAGAATACTCTTGTGACTCTCACCGAACAATCACCGAACTAGCCAAACAAATGAAGGTGAGAGGAGAGTGCTCAATATATAGAAGAATAAGGAAAAATACATCCAAGAGGTGCATTAACTCCTACTACCCATAAAAGGTGGGAGGTTATCACCTACTTGGTAAATGAAAAAAAATGTGGCATAACCTCCACAAGTGAGGATAGGAGAAAGGTGGCACATAAATCCAGAAGAGGGTGAGAAACCCAACTACCCCATTAACTACTTAGGTAAAAATAGAATAGTGGTTATGAGAGGTGGCACAAAAAACCAAAAGAGGATGTGTAACTCAACTACCCATATGTGGGAAGAGAGTGACACATGTAGCAGTTGTATGTTTCCACGTGTCCTCATATTACCACATCTAATAAACCTAAGCAAGCTTAAATAATAATGTGTAGGAAAAATAAATACCCCCTAACATAGGGAAATTAAAAAACCTACACTAACACCCCCCCTTAAGCGTAGCTTAGGTGGGTGAAAAGATGGGTCCTAGTAAATGAGGCCATTTTAGGTACCCATGTACATAGAGATCCCCTCCAAATGAAGAAGCCCCCCCATAAGAGGAATAGCCCCCCCTAAATAGAGAGAGAAATGAAGTGGAAGGAAAAGGAATCCCCCCCCCCAAAGAGATCCAATGGTAGATTCTTGAAGCTAGATGTAGAAGATGGTCCATGATTGTTGAACAATGTTCCTCCCCTTAGGAAGAAACAAAACCAAAGGTGTATGCGAGCTATCTCCCCAGTCCTAAAAGGAATATGTAGGAAGAATGTACAAGATGAATGAAGTCCCTGAAGTTGACTCAAGTATCCCCATGCTGATGTTGAAGGCTTCCACAATCAAATTAGGTATTCTAGGCCACACTATTGAAGATGAAAAATAAAAATATCCTAGAGACTGATGTAGAGCATAAGCCAAAGACTCAAGCATCTCCTTTGAAGAAGTCTTCTCCAAATGATGATCTAAAGTATCCACACTCATGTCAAACTGTAAGGAATGATCATGTAGAGAATGAAGAGGAGGGTCAAAGTGATCCCTCACAACATCTGAAGAAAGGTCGACTTCATTATAGAGAAGATGAATACCATCAATACTGTCTCCCAAATCTGCAATATGTGTCTCCATAAACAAATTTGAAATACTTATCAAGAGATCATCCCAAGCTGAATCTAAAAGATAGTGTATGTTCTACTACAAAGAATCACTCAAAAATTTCAAAGAAGCATCTCTAGAATCTGAAGCCACAAGAGGTGTGTGCGATGGGGTATAAATGAACTGATCATCCACACAAGATGGGGAAACACAACTCTCAATATCATCCACAAGAGCCTAGTTCTCTGAGGAAATATCACTTTTAGATGAAGATCTAATGTCTCTATACAACTATTGAATGATGATCCACACAGTGAAAGGGCACTCAGTGTGCTCTATATGATGTAGAATATCCTCAAAAATGGTAATACATATTATTCCATAGAACATGTCATTGTTGTTAAACCATCCATTCTTCTTATCATAGTCACTTGGCTTAGGAACAAGTCCAAGGAGATAGGGCAGTAGGTCTTGCTCAATGTAATGATTCTTTATCCCTTGTTTCTAGGACAAATAGTTCTTTGAAGTTAACTTGACAACAGAAGGATGGAAATAACTTTTAAGAGACATGCTTAACCCTCCCATAAATGGAACTTTATCTTAGTTCATGATTACAAATTGTTTGTATAACCCCCCCAAGATTGATACAAAAAACCACATTAAGTTAATACAAAAAGAGACATCAAGAGACACCCCCCCTTTCCACTCAAATAAAGAACACCCCCAAGAAAATATAATTTGGCACTTTATAATTAGTGCATTTACAACTTCCACTGGCAATAATACTTAGTGGTCTTGATCTCAATGCTTTACAAAACTCTCATGCATTGGGTGTATGTTGAAATTATAAAACTGGATCCAATCCAAGTGAAACTAACAACACCACTACGATATAATTGAAAAATCATACACTTTCAAACAAATAATTGCCTCAATCCAAAATTGTATGAGAAAGTTATGAGTCTTTGAGCTTCAAAATACGAGAACTATGCAGTGCCACGAGTGAGAATCTACAATTTTTGAAAAAACACTACATCCAAACCAAAAAACGCCTACACTGGTGCAAAGAGCACGAGAAAATAGTTCAAATAAAAAAAAATTGCTTGAGAAATAGAGCTAGTATGAGTGAGAATGAAGCGCTTGAAAAATTCCTTCAAATCTGCAACTGTCAACAGAGAGGGGGTTTGCTGAAATGTTCTGATTCAATTTCTACAAAATATATAACCTATGTGCAAAAACTAGTAACAACCCAGATGGTCTTTTTCTACTATGAACAAAATCTAGATGGTGTATTTTCTTTATATTGTACATAAAATATGGATCTAGTGTAAAATAGTGCTCCCAACAACAAAAAAAGACCCTAGAAATGAAAAAATAGCATGTAAAGGCTCAATCAGCTACCTAAGTCAAGAAAAAGCATGCTAAAACCTGTAATTTTAATAGGATCTTCATAAATCCTTTCAAATTCTTCAAATCATTCAAAAATGTAAGAGAAGAGCATATGGGATTTTGAAGAAAATTGTAACAAAGCTTATTAGCCCCCCAAAATATCTCAAAAAATTAGAAAAACAATGAGCTATACCAGAAAACATGGCTTTGATACCATGTTCAATTCTTCGAGAAGCAAGAATCAAGCTAAGATCCGATGTTGGTCATAGATCACATCCAACTCCAATCAACAAATGATCAAAGATCAAAATAGCAGAATGAAGATAAATCTAAAATGAGAGAACAATGGAGACAAAGAAAAAGAGTTTTGAGAATACTCTCGTGACTCTCACCGAACTAGCCAAACTAGTGAAGGTGAGAGGAGAGTGCTCAATATATAGAAGAATAAGGGAAAATACATCCAAGAGGTGCATTAACTCCTACTACCCATAAAAGGTGGGAGGTTATCACCTACTTGGTAAATGAAAAAACATGTGGCATAACCTCCTCAAGTGAAGACAGGAGAAAGGTGGCACATAAAGCTAGAAGAGGGTGAGAAACCCAACTACCCCATAAAATACTTAGGTAAAAACAAAATATTGGTTATGAGAGGTGGCACATCAAGCCAAAGGAGGATGTGTAACTCAACTACCCATAGTGGGGAGAGAGTGACACATGTAGCAGTTCTATTTTTCCACATGTCCTCATATTACCACATCTAATAAACCTAAGCAAGCTTAAATAATAATGTGTAGGAAAAAGAAATGCCCCCTAACATAAGGAAATTAAAAAACCTACACTAACATCTATTACTAGATAAATACTTTGCAAAAATCTTTCTAATGCCAATCCTCCTTCACAACTAGCTACATCTCTCCATATAATGTATTACATGATTCACTATTTAGTATTGAGATTCCTCGTGTCATTAATAATATAATGCCTCCCTCTAATTCTATGAATAATGTATCTACCCTCTCACATACTCACCCTTCCTCTTCCAATGATTCATTTTCCTCTTATCTTGAGGTAGATCCCCTCATTGTTCCTACTTCCCATTCTACCACTTCTATCATGCCTTGTTACTTTTCATGTTCATAATTTTAATATCATTACTACCTCTCCTTTCACGTGTTTCATCCCTTAATCCATTAGTGGGCCTTTTCTACTTCTCACATTACTAGTGTCATTCCTAAATATTTTCCTCATATCTTTGCCTCCCACCCTCATAGTCACACTTTTAACCACTCTTTCCATCCCCTATATAATACTTCTACTTTTTGGCATGCCACTCCTACTACCACTATATTAATACCTAAAATTGAATTGAATTGAATTCATGATCCATAGTGCATGATAGAAGAAGAAATAGTATAATGAGATTATATAGGCCTGTGGATATCTTCTACTATCATGAAAAATTGTATCATTATGAAATATTTTGAAAATTTTGTGAAAGATAATTTCTTTATAATTGATAAAAGAATACATTTAACTTTTAAATTATTATTTTTATATTCAATAAATAGTTGATAAAGGTAGACATATTAACTTTAGTTAAATTTATTCATTGATAAAGATGCCTTTTTAATTTCTAATTTTATTTCCAACTATTGCCATTTGACTAATTAAAAGAAAAAGACTTCCATGGTAGAAGGACTGGAAAGAAAATTTTCCTTTTATCATTTCTTTCAAACTGTCATAGAAGAAGATGATCTGGAAAAGAATACTAAGCAAGGGTGGGAACCAAAGAAAAAATACCTAAATGTGTGTCATACCATCAAAAATGACTTTGAGCGACATTCAGGCAAAGCTAAGGAAGTTTAAGCTGAATTCAAATATTAGGAAAATGAAGTTTGTTTAATAATGGAGACCTAAGGGTTTAGATTTGAAATTTGAAAAAAATAGTTGTTCTTTTTTCTTTTGGACTTATTTTGGTTAGTTTATTTATATGTAATGAAAAATATATAATGTATTTTCTATGTAGATGGTATACTATTTTTAAAGTAGAATTTTTTTTTTTTTAGATATACAATTGTGTAAAAGATCTAGGTCGGACGGTCAATTGTGGAAATAATGACCAAACTTTTAAATTTAAAATTTATATTTAGAGTCGATCTTACTCTTCCCTGCTTGACCAATATGTACTTTGTGGACATGTAAAACATTTTATTCATGAACCCTAGAGTTGCATTTAAATGCATAATCTTAGTTCAATTTACATATCATTTCTAGAATCAATTACCCAAAATTAAATTTGAAAAGAGCTCGTTTATACTCTCTATTACATGTTTAACATTCATTGTAAATTATTTTCTTTATTGCAAGGAGCTCATTCTCATCACCTATCTCAGCTCATCCTTGTCCTACACTTAGTGAGGGAAAGGGGTTAGATAGCCTTCTCCTATTTTGGCACTTGATATTGTCCCTTTGGCTAGTAATTTTACTTTCTCATATACTAATCAAGATTGGGATGTGGACAACCTGCTATAGGCTAACTTGCATGTACCTTGCTATTCTTTTACTTTATTTTATTTTCATGTTCTTCGTGTGATTCGATGTGCATAATGTGATCCCCATGTATTGTTATGTTTGATGTATCCCTCTTCATTTGCATTCCTCTATTTGTATGTTCATTCTTGAACTATATGTCGTAAAAAAAAAAAAATTCTTTGTCTTGTGTTTTCCTTTTGGGGATGATGCAAGGCGTCAAGACATTTAGGTCTCTTCCATGTTGACCCAAAAGCTTTTTCTTTTCTTTCTCTCTGTATGTGTTATTCCTCTAGTTCTATGATTATTTGAGGAATAATGTTTGTGCTGTAGAAAAAATGACCCTTTTGCTTGACATGGGATAATTCATGATAAATGGACTAAATGTGGTCTTGATTTAGGTGTTGTGAGGCATTTTATGCGTCCACTCTAGGTCTTGGACCCTTCTACACTAAATTAAATGTGTTTATTGATATCTTGTAAAGGTGTTGTAAAGTCTTGTAAAGGACTTTCACACTTTTCTAGGTTTAATTAACCCATTTCTTCCTAATTCAACACATTTTAATACATCATCACATCATTCTAGAAGGCTTGTAACTTAAATTTAATGATAAACTAGTGTTGTAATGTATTTTATGCATTCTTGTGCCTTCTTAGGCTATGAGGATCCTATTTTAGTGTTGTAAAGTGCATTTAATTACACTTTCACATTGATTTATGTGTCCCAAGCCCTATTTAATATTTACATCATCATTAATGGACCTATTTCAACCCATATTGTGCATCCCGAGACTT
This sequence comes from Sequoia sempervirens, assembly GCA_007258455.2. Lineage (NCBI taxonomy): Eukaryota > Viridiplantae > Streptophyta > Pinopsida > Cupressales > Cupressaceae > Sequoia > Sequoia sempervirens. Next base: position 366,851,564 of record VDFB02353493.1, on the reverse strand, counting down.
TAATTGATCAAACCACAAAAAAGTTGCAATTTAAACCTTATTTCCTAATTCCTTGGCCTCTTAAGTGTCAGAATGGCCCATGTGGAACCCATTTGCAATGTGTGGCGAATGAGTCCTATCTGGACCCCATTTTTCCTTTTGAGTGGGAATAAAGTGAAATTTAAAGTTTATTTTCACTATATGTCAGCCTGTGATATAGTATAACTGGGTACTAAGGCACACTTGTCTATAAATAAGCTATTTTAACCTCATTTTAAATCAAACAATTCAATTTTGCATCTCTTATCTAATTCATTTCTGTTACAGATTGCATTCATTTCCACTTCATTTCTGCATATCATAATGTGTTTTCAAACATCATTTGTTTCTTAGGTTATCTCTCTCCTTTAGGTGAAAAACCTTATAAGTTTTAGACAGATCCCTAAGGTGCCAAAAATCCACAATTCAATGGCGTTTCTGAGCTCTATAACAACATTGTAGCAAAGATATACTGACCCTAAATCCATGGATCCTTTTTGTGTTTGGGATTTCATTTTGGGGGAAACCCCTTCCTCTCTTTTTCATGATGTAGCTTCATTCAGGAACATATGACTTGGCATACAACTTTCTGAATAAGCTATCATGTCTCCTTTATTGATTAGCATTGATTATTGGCTACTTTAAATAATATTTTTCACAACAATGGTGCTAACAATTTCTTTAAAGTGGGGGCATACATCGACATTATTATGTTGAAATTTTTAGCATTCCTTATGTTTCATTGTGTGATTTTCTTTCTTCTTGCAATGCATCTTTTTCTTGGTGGTGTCATTGGGTTTGATGTTCTCCGAGAGTGTGATATTTCTTTTATCCTTGACTTGTCCTCTCTTGGAGACATTAGGTATGATGTTCCATAAGAAGAGACCTTACATGAACTAAGAAAGATCCCTTTGAACAAACCTTTATTTTTATTTTGTTCCTAAGTGTTTAGCATACTACAACTTATTAACCTTGTGAAGCTTGAAGTTTTTTGTTTTTGTTTTGTGGCACCCCATCAGAGTTATTCAGGGGATATCTTTGGTATGGTTAGTTTAGTGAGAGAATGTAGACCTAGCATGATTTTCTCACTAAGCCACTTTTTTGGGGGCTCACCTAATGGACAACCTGAGGTTCCATTATCCCAGAGTGAGCATGCATTGTTGTCTGCATACTAGCCATCGAGTTCTACTTGTGAACATTTTTGGACAAACAGTCGAGACGTGTTCCACATCATGTTGGATAGTTTAGGCTTGATTTTCCCTTTTCTTTTGGACAAACAGTTGAGACCTGTTCTACATCACCTTGGATAGTCAAGGCTTCATCTTCCTTTTATTTATTTTTTCCTTTCCTTTTAAGTTGTTTATGTTGTATGATTGATTATCTTGTCATTGTTGCATACATATGTTTTGAATATCTACTTCAGCATGAGTTTTATGCAAGGTCATCCTCTCACTAAAGTGGGGGCTAAATGTAGTGTAGAAAAATGTATCTCTTTACATTTTCACACTTAATTTGGAATTAATTTTAAAATGGACTTAATTGTGCCTTATTTTTGGTGTTATAAATTGCGCCTCTTTACACTTTCACACTTATCTAGGGCTCCTTTATTAATTGAGCTTAATTTTCCTTAATTGGCCCCTTTAATTCAAATTCAAGCCTATTTTATCACATTTTTTGAAGAGGAAACCCAACATTCATTAATGCCTTAACATAACAAAGTCTTCTTGCATCATGCATGTTTTTGGAGCTAATATGATGATGTAGGTTTTATAATCCATTCAAGCATTCAAAGCACAATTTCAAGTCAAGATGCATGGTTCAAGATCCACATCCATTGAAGCCATTTCATGGAAGTTGCAAACCCACATTCCAAGGTTCATTCAAGGGTTTGGTGAGTTGTGACATTGAGTTATTCATTCATCATTCCTTTCATGCTATTTTTCTTTATTTCAAGGTTTGATTACCAAAATAGGGTTTGACCAAGATGAACCCCCATTCACAAAAAACAAAACATTTTTCCCTCTTGATTTGTGTTTGCAATTTTAGGTGGAGGAAAAAATAAAGATCTCTTGAAGAAAAAAATTGGGAAACTTGTCAAAGTTGCAAAAGTTGTCATCTCAGGGAAACTCACTTGCAAAATTTATTTCTAGATTTTCAAGCTTGAATCTTGGGAAAATTGGAGGATCCAGATCTGTAGTAGAGGCTCCCAAAAGTTGCAAAAAACCCTAACTAAAGACCCATTTTCCCCTAGGAAAATGAGTTCCAAATTAACTTCAATAACTAAATTTTGGTGACTGGTAAACATCATTCTACAAAATAAAGTAGCATAGTCTAGGAATATGTATAACGTAAGTGTCTAAGAATGTCTATGAACTTGCATAAAAACATAAGAAAACTATTTAATGACTACTCAACAAAGTGTACTTAGGTTGATGAGATTAGACAACATCTTGTCTAATTGAATGGGCAACCTTTTAGGCCTCTAGAAGTTACCTAGTTGTTCAGTAAACCTCATGTGCATACCTTTTGACATTGGAAGACTTTCCATCTCACCTCAAAGTTCACTTTTGTAGTCACTCAAAATTTGTCACCAAGGTTGATGACTTGGTCAAATAGGTTATTGGTTTGCACATTCTAAGTGATCCAAACGTTAACACCTATAGGACACTTGTCTACATATTTGTGCCACATCATGGGTCACTTGTCAATCTACATGATAAGTAGATTATCATTTTTTTTCCTATATATGCAAGGTATACATTTTAATCAACTCTTTTATCAATCTCTTTGATAATGTGAATTAAGCTTATTGTGTGCATGTTCTTTTTGTGGAAGCACACACTTTTTTCTATTATTATTTTGTTATAAATCCTAACAAAGGTAAGGTAAATCTCCTAGAAAAACCATATATTCCATGAAAAAGGATTGGGCCTAAAAGGCTTGAAAAAATCAAGGATCCAAGTCAAGGCATTTTTGACTTTGGTGCAAAATGAGAAAAGGTTCTTGGGAGTCCCATATTTCCAAAAAAAATGAAAATGAGGATTGATAAATCCTAAATGATATCTATATATGAACCAAGTAAAAAACCTTGATAAAGAATGTACCCAAAAAAATGATCCAACTTCGAATCAAGAATAACCAACCAAATAATCTAAAATCTATATTTTCAAATTCCTATAGAGGACTAGAGATGCCAATGATGATTTATCCCACCATACGGAGAGAAGGAATACATCATAAATATTCCTTGCAAATTCTATAATTGTAAAATGGTCTATGATTTTGAACCATGTGAAAAGGAATGACTCCAATCACTATCTTATAGATCTCACAATTCTAATTGGAAAGCTATAATTTCTTATCCTTATGATATGATAATAAATTACTGGTATTTATAGAAAATATCTAGTGATGTTTTGACTTCTTTGTTATAAAAATTCAAAATGAAAATCTAATAAGCTTTAGCTAGAGGATGATCTTGACATAATAGAACTAGAGATGACTAAATAGACTATTGATTAATAGATAATCCATTGTATAATTCATTTCCAACCCATGGAAGCTAGAGATTGAAGGATTCTCAAGCCTTCTAGATGCTCTTAATAACAAGAATATCTTGGATTTGAATGAGCTCTTTCATAGTGATGAGAGTGTAAAATGGAAGACCTTTCTAAGTTGGACACCCAAACAACTCTCTAGAAGAAATACAATGTTGTATGATAATTTTCCAAGCATCCTCACCTTCTAGGACCGTAATGATCCATCTAAGATAAAGTGCAATGGCTTGGCAATAGATTGAGAATAAGAACAAACCCCCAACATCATGAGGGAGACAACGAAATTCCCAAGCTAAGTAGTGAAAGAATTTGTTCTCATCAGAAGAGGCCTAAAGAAATTCTCTATGTAGCTTCTCAATATTCAATTATGAATCTTTAAAAAGGAACCAACAAGAAAAATGGTAATGTGAGAAGTAGCTAGAATTTTAAACAACCCTTGGAACTTGTAATCCAAAGAGAGGTTTGGTGATATAGTAACTAAAATTTTTCTCAATTTTGGAGACAATGTGTCATAAAATAGTAGGAGAGGTCTAAAAAGCAAAGGGAATCCCAAGAAATATGGAAACCTCCCCAAGATCAATCCATTTCTAACCAATAAAATCTAACCAATTGGGGTTTGGAAGAAAATATTGCTTGTAACATTGTGTCTTTCACCATTGAATATTGGAGTTGAAGGCCTAATAGAATATATCAAGGAAATGATGGGCTCATTTAGAATTATCTAATATTCTTTCAAAGTAAAATGATTTTTTTTTTACTAAATAATGAATAATAAAGTTCTTAAAACTAAAATAAAAAAGTTACATACAAAATAACACAAGTATATTATCAAAAACAACTCTTCAAATAGAAATAAAGTATTAAACAATGTAGACAAAATAAAATTTATGTATATATGTATGTAATATTTTTTTATGATTTTTTTGTAAAACACCAAATTAATATCTCTAAACATTTTTAGATAGATGTATTTAAGATGATTGATATGTTTAATTTTCTTTTAAGTGTCTATATAATATGAAAGATATATGTTGGAGGTCTTAATTAAAAAATAAAAATAAAAGTATAATCAATGTACTTACTATCAATATTTATTGATATAAAAAAATAACCTTATTAAAAAATATATATCAGTACAAAATAATTTTATATTATTATTTTTTTACATATAATTTTTAAATATAAAAATAATCTCAAATATATTTTACATATTATTATTAAATTTTGAATTTTATCAATAATACTAATCATTTCAATTAACAAAAGGCGGGCACTAAATACTAGGGGAGAGGGGCCCATAGTGGAGCGGTGTCCAATAGTGGGGATGGAAGTAGTCCTTAGTGGGCCCCATAGTGGAGCACCTTAATATCTAATTGCAAAACACTTTTTATCCATAAAGTACATGTATTGACAAATCATGTGATGCCACATCAACGCTCCAATAAAACATGACCTAGTGCACTAGTATTGGTCTCACTTTTTTGGGGGGCCTTTTTGGATACCTCAACAAAAAGCATGTTGATGTGGCATCATATTTGATGATGTGTCCCTAAAACGAAATATAGAATCGTGTGAGTTGCCAAATAAACGGTTGTACAAAATTGGAAGTGATTTGAAATTTTCACATAAGATTTTGAGAAACACAAAGTTAGGGTGTTCCATTATAGACCCCTCTTCCCTACCATTGGAAGAGAAAAAACTTTAAAAATTATATTATTCTAACCAAACTTGTAAATTAAAACAATATTAATGTTCAAATTTAGTTGAATGGTTACTGGGCCTCATGAAATATATTAATTAAAAATAATTTAAAGAATTTAAGCAAACATGTTCAAATAACTAAAAAAATAATGAAGATGATGAATAAACCATCCCCACAAATCACATGTGAATATGTTAAAAAACTCTACTTAGTAGAATAATACACTACAATATTATTTGGTTCATGCTAATCTATACACCGGATCATACCCATTTTATAACATATGCTTCTCTATGCTGGAATGTTATTTGCAGAGTCTATCCACCATAAGGAAATGCATATCTTAAGAAACAGCTCTTTGTAAGGAAAGCAAGAGGTGTGGAAGCAACTTTCCTAACGTCAAAACCATAGGGAAGTAGAAGACAATACTTTTAATTTTCAAATTACAATCTAATTAAGACACACATGAAAGATTTGTAGAAACGGAGAAGATACTCAAAGACAATGAACAACAGATTTATGTGGGAAAACCCTTTCGGGAAAAAACCCACCACACTAAGCCAAATCTCTTTGTATTACAATAACAAACAATTACATTCAATGCAAAGATACAACTCTCTGGCATTAGTTCACAGTAGCTTCATTCAATGTTCTTCCTCTTACAGAAATTCTCTCAACAATCTGATCATTCTCCCCCACTACAACTCAGAATGCTATCCTTTAAGTATTACCACATTCTAATTTTTGTCCTCTGTTCATCCTTATCTGCCATTGCCCCATTGTAGAAATTTTCCTCTTTAGCGTTGATTTTTCCCTGCATGCAGTTTAGCTCCAGCGTCACAACTGTTGCAAAAATCTAACTTCCATCCATTTGAAAATCACTTCCTCTGATTGGTCCATGAGGCTCCACATAGGATGGTCAAACTGGTCAAGGGCGTTCAACTTTGTTGGCATATCGGTGAGACACTAACAGTGTCTCCTTGATGCCACAAAGTCTTCATATCGATATCAACGTAATTCCAAACTGTTGGCAAGACATTATAATGAACACCATGAGTCATACCAAATCCATCAACATCCAATGCGTTTCTATCGGCAAGAGATTTTCCATCGGCAAGATGTTTTACCGAGCTCACAAGTTGCATCAACTTCAGCTTTGCCATCAGCAAGACTTTTTCATTCACTAAGAGGTTTTTCCAGGTCTCCTTAAGTTTCACTGAAGCACCTGATAGTTAGCAAGACATTCATCTTTCGCCGAGACTTCACTCTAAGCACAACCAAGTCTTACCGAGTCGGCAAGACTTATGTCTTTCACCGAGACCTCACATCGAGCACCCATGTCTCACCAAGTTAGCAAGACATTTGACCTTTCGCCGAGACCTTTCAATGAGCGCTCATGTCTTACTGAAAACTATCGGTGAGACTCTCCATCAGTCGCCAAGACTTCATACCGAAGTCTTTGAGTCACTGCGAAGACCCCAAGTGAATACTCCCATCGGTGAGACCTTTCTTCATCGTTGAGACTTCTCCCTAAGATCCTTGTGTTACCCCAATAGCCATATGCTATTGGTGAGACATTCTCCAGTCACTGGGACTTCTCCCCAAAACCCTTGAGCTACTCTGACATTCTTTGACACTCGATAGCAACCTTTGTTACATATTTCATACTGTTGGGACATCTCTTTTACTGGCTCCAGGATACCCCCGATAGCTATATGCGATTCCATGAAACTACCGGCCAAGGCCAGACTTCTCCTCGCTAAGACCCTTGTATCGAATAACTGATAAGAGCATACTATTATGTCTTCCACCGCAAAAGGTCATGCCGTATCAGATTCAGGTCACGTTGATAGACTTCATTCTAAAGACATCACCATCTCTGACATGAACATTTCTCAAAGATTGAACAAAGCAATTAATCGCATGAATAATGTCAGCGACTTTGCCCCGCAAGAGTTGTCGGGCAAGAATCGGCGGCACACATTTCTCCAAACAAGCTCCCACTTGACAAAGATCTTACTGACACCTCTAGAGCATAATAAAACTATTGAAATTCATGGGCCAAGAGGCCCATCGAATTAGCACACCACCTAAACTTTTCTATGCTCATAGGCTTTGTCAATGCATCTGAAACATTCCCCAGAGTATCCACTTTCTCCAAAGATACCTTCCCCATCTAACCATATTCTGTGACAAAGTGATACCGTATACATCTATATGTTTCATCCTCGGGTGAGTAGGATTCTTTTCCAAACATATAGCAACACTCGGTCATTACAGAATAGTAATTTTCCCAGACAAAACCATTGTTAGAACACAAATGTTTTTAACCATTTACTTCTTTTTACAAGAATGTGCAGTTACCTATGTATTCTACCTCTATAGTGGAAAAGCGACTATAGCTTGCTGCTTGCTCATCCAACTCACTGCACCACCATTCATCATGAAAACATATCCACTAGTGGATCTTCTGCTATGAATGTTCCCTGCCTAATCAGAATCCACATAACCTTGAATGCTGAGAGTCTTTTGTGATTCAACCAAGTTACCATAGTAACACAAAGCATATAGTCCTAAGTGCCCTTCGACATCTAAACACCTTTTCTAAAGATGTTCCTAAAATTAGGGATTAGCCATAAACCCATCTGGGTACTCCTAACGCTTAAGTAAATGTCTCATTGCATGCACTACATTGCATACATAAGTGCTACCAACCACACTAAAGTATGGTACAATCAATCGGCTGTTCCTCCATCTCTAGGGAGATTTTGGACAAGTCTTCATTAGATAGCTTCGCTCCCTCAGGTAATCGAACAACTACGCTTAAATCAATCATACAAAATCTCTAGAACAAGCCATGATAATTTACCTAACTAAAGTTTCTATTCTCCTATCCCCTATTATTTCCATTTCAAAATATACCATGTTCAAGATCTTCTATATCAACTTTGTAGACAACCTGAATTTAAGATCATAAATCATTAGCTTACTATTGCCTATGAACATATCATCAATAGAGAGTAATAAGAAATTGATCACTTTGTAATATATACACAATAGATCACATTTTGATCTTACAAACTCCAATGACAAAACAAAGTGTCAAATTTCTGCACCTTTTTCCACAAAGTGCTCCAGCGAAGATATAAATTTCTTCTTCAAGATCACCAGCAGTTTTGTTCACATCCATCTGCTCAATTTCTAAGTCATACACTGTTGCAAGTGACAAAAGAAATCTAATTGATGTCAGCTTAGCTATAGGAGAAAATATTTCTCCATAGTCAATTCCCTCTACCTAGGAATAATCTTTCGCAACCAACCTTGCTTTATATTTCTCTAGACTACCATTCAAACCTATTTTCTTTTTAAAGACCCATTTGTAACCCATATGTCCTTCGCCAGCTTTTTAGTAATGAACACCAAACCTGTAGTGTGTATCATTCTTTTTTCTAATGATTCCATTTCTTCATTCATGGCTTCCAAACCAAGAGTTTGAATTATATTTTAAATGCCTCTTTCAGTCCCAGGGTTCATCAAGCATAGAAATTATAGGTATCAGTGACCTCTATCAAAGAAAACCCATACCTATTAGGTTGCTTTCTTTCACGAGTTGACCTCCTCACAGGCTGAGGCTGAGGTGGTTCTTCATCTTCTTTAGAACTTTCAGAACTACTTGAGCTCTCCTTAGTATCAGGTATGTTTTGATTTTTCAATTCCTCTTTATCTAGTGTCAGAGGAATTTCTACTACATCCTTTTCATTTTCTGATTTCTTCTCTGACTACGGATCTAGTGTAGAAGGCTTCAGCTCACGAAAGATAACGCCTCTGATGTACAAAACCTTCTCAGTCTTAGGGTTCCAAAGCTTGTATCCTTTTATTCCAGCGCTATAGCCAATAAAAATACACTTTATAGCTTTATTTTCCAACTTAGATCTTTTTTCAAATGGCACATATGCATATGCCTCACAGCCAAAGACACGAATATGTCTCAGAGAGTGATTCTTTCTAGACCATGCTTCCAAAGGAATCTTCTCAACAAGAGAAGAGTTAGGAGAATGATTTACCAAGTAACATGTTGTAGAGACTGCTTCAGCCTAGAACTTTTCCTCCAAGCCAGCACTACTCAGCATACTTTGTGCTTTTTCCATTATTTTCCTATTGAACCTTTCAACAACTCCATTTTAATATGGAGTGTAAGGTGTAGTCTTATGTCTTTTAATCCTATAATATTTATAGTACCTTTCAAATTCATCTAAACAAAACTCACCACCATTGTCAGTCCTTAAACATTTTATTTTTCTACCAGTCTAATTTTCTACAAGGTTTTAAATTCCTTAAACCGACTGAACACTTCTAATTTACTTCTCATAAAATATACAGATGCTCTTCTTGAATAATCATCAATAAAAGACACATAGTATCTTGATTTAGACAAAGAAGGAACATTCACTAGACCAAACACATCAGAATGTATATAATCAAACAAACTAGAATATTTATGATGACTGGAATAAAATAAAACACGGTGTTGTTTACCATATATGCAATGTTCACAAAATTTGAACTCAAGGTTACAATCTTCAAGCCCTTCTACCAGGTTTTTATTTTTCAAGGTTTTAAACCTTTCTCACCAATTTGGCCTAGCCTATGATGCTAGAGCATAGTCTTTTCTACTAGAAGTTTAACCTCCATGGAGTTTACACCATCAGGAATGTTTTCCTTCTTTTCTCCACGAGTAGCTTTTAGTGACTTTGTAGAGACACTATTACATTGGACAAATAGTGCATCTATCTTGTACAAGGTACCAATTCGAGCACCCCTAGCCAACACCATTGCACCTCTAGTCATCTTGCAGCCATTTTCAGAGAACATTACCTGCACTTCAATATCATTCAGCTTACTTATAGAAAGTAAATTACGAGCCAGACCTGGTATATGCATCACATCATTGATTCCCTTCACTCTTCCATCAGGGAATTGAATTCTGACTCTTCCACGGCCAACAATTTCCAAAGATGAATCACTTTCCAAATACACCTTTCCACCATCATAGTTTTCATACTTCGTGAACCAATCTCTATGAGATGTCATGTGGAAAGATGCTCCAGAATCAATCAGCCAGACATCATCAGATGCTCGTGTAGCCAAAGCTGCAATGAAGCAATCTGTATCACTCTAAGAAGAATCATTTCCAGAAGAGTTCTTCTTTTTCACCTCCTTGCAATCCTTTCGGACATGACCAGGTTGCCCACAATTCCAGTACTTCACCTTGGACTTCTTCCTAGGAGACTTTGATCTCCCTTATGATTTTGATATGGATTTCTTGTCCTTCTTCTTTCCTTTCTCCTTCGATCTGCCTCTAACAGCCAGAGCCTCCTTTGCCATCTTAGAAGATTTTCTTCTCATATCTTTCGACAACAAAGAAGCAACAACATCTTTCATCTTGAAAGTGGATGTCGTACTCCCAATAGCCATCACTAGATGATCCCAAGAATCTGGCAAAGAACATAGCAGCAACATGCAGCAATCTTCATCTTCAATCTTCACACCAACAGATGTTAACTGAGCAATCAGCATATTGAATGCAATCAAATGATCAGCAACTGATCCTCCCTCCTGCATTCTCAAAGAGTACAGCTTCTTCCTCAAGAACAATTTGTTCACCAAGGACTTTCCCTGATAAATAGATGCCAATCTTTTCTTCATGCACGTTCAGAAGAATAGAGTCTACCAAACAAAGCCTTATCAACCCCTTAGACTTTGTATCTGCAAGATCCCAATCCTCTTGCTTCATGCCTTGAGGCAACGTTCCAGACACAGCAAGCCATAGATCACAATCCACTAGCAGATCTTCCATTTTTATTTTCCACAACTCAAAATTGCTACCATTGAATTTCTCTATTTCCACCCTTCCGGATGTGCTCACCATCTTAATCTATAAATAAATTATTAGACCTCTAACAAACTCCCACTAAAAAAGAATTGACACAAAAAACCCAACCCTCTCACAAGGATAACACAACTGGCCAGGCTCTGATACCACTTGTAAGGAAAGCAAGAGGTGCGGAAGCAACTTTCCTAACGTCAAAACCATAGGGAAGTAGAAGATAGTACTTTTAATTTTCAAATTACAATCTAATTAAGACACACATGGAAGATTTGCAGAAATAGAGAAGATACTCAAAGACAATGAACAACAGATTTACGTGGGAAAACCCTTTTGGGAAAAAACCCACCACACCAAGTTGAATCTCTTTGTATTATAGTAACAAACAATTACATACAATGCAAAGATACAACTCTCTAGTATCAGTTCACAGTAGCTTCATTCACTGTTCTTCCTCTTACAGAAATGCTCTCAACAATCTGATCATTCTCCCCCACTGCAACTCAGAATGCTATCCTTTAAGTATTACCACATTCTGATTTTTGTCCTATGTTCATCCTTATCTGCCATTGCCCCATTGTAGAAAGTTTCCTCTTTAGTGTTGATTTTTCCCTACATGCAGTTCAGCTCCAGCATCGCAACTGTTGCAGAAATCTAACGACCATCCATTTGAAAATCGCTTCCTTTGATTGGTCCACGATGCTCCACATAGGATGGTCAAACTGGTCAAGGGCATTCAACTTTGTTGGAATATCGGTGAGACACTAACAATGTCTCCCTGATGCCACAAAGTCTTCATATTGACATTGGTGTAAGTCCAAACCATCGACAAGACGTTATAATGAACGCCATGAGTCATACCGAATCCATCGACATCCAATGAATTTCTATTGGCAAGACATTTTACTGAGCTCGCAAGTTGCATCAACTTCAGCTTTGCCATCAGCAAGACTTTTCTATTTGCCAAGAGGTTTCACCAGGTCTGCTCAAGTTTCACCGAAGCACCTGACAGTCGGCAAGACATTCTTCTTTCACCGAGACTTCACACCGAGCACAACCAAGTCTTACTAAGTCGAAAAGACTTATGTCTTTCGCCGATACCTCACATCGAGCACCCATGTCTCACCAAGTCGGCAAGACATTTGACCTTTCGCCGAGACCTTTCAACGAGCGCTCATGCCATATGTTATCGGTGATACATTCTCTAGTCACAAGGACTTCTCCCCAAAACCCTTGAGCTACTCCAACATCCACTTTGACACCTGATAGCAACCTTTGTCGGCGAGACATTTCATACTCACTGGGACATCTTATCAAAGCCCTTGTGATTACCCCAATAGCCATATGTGAT